>CM066031.1:42552083-42695426 GCA_033557465.1 Ichthyophis bannanicus
GGCCTCGCAGATCCGGGTGTACGGTATTGCCTCCACCACATCCGTGTGTAGGGTTTGCAGACCCACCACACATATCGCCCAGCTGTCCTGTTTGGTCTGATCCAGTGCTGCTGGATCCCCTCCAGTGCCTGGAGACTGGCCTGTTGGTGAGGACACAGGGGTTTGTGTGTCGAGATAACCTCTCTGTGAAGGGACAAACGACACACACCAAAACCGTCACACATAGTCAACATTGATAGTACAGTGACAGGGAGGACTCTGGTACACACATGGCTAGGGTGACGAGCCCTCATCATCACAGTAGTGTAGGGCCACAGCCACACACTCGACACAGTATGGTAGTGTGATATATGAGGCAGACACATTACTCCACAGGCTGTGCTACACACACACAGTACTGCAGAGGTTGCAACAGGCTTGCAGACAGGTAGCAAGCACATGTCTAACTGGCCTTTGGGGGGGAGTCGTGAAACAGGGACAGGAACAACAGAGGCACCCCATCAGTGGCAAGTAGATGTGGTTTGTAGCTAGGCACCCCAGGGGCGGCCACAGGTGGGTGGTTCTACACAGTTTGGAGAGGGCACGGCTGCAGCGTGTGCTAATCACGCAGATGGGGTGGCAGCATCAGACCGCCAACTGTTACATGCGCATGTTCACTCCCGTGTGAGCTGTCTGCTGACAGAGTGGTTCACATACACCTTGTATATAGCGGGGAGGGGTCTGAAAGCAGTGCATGTTCACCCTTGTAGCCATGTAGAGGGCATGGACAGGGGAGGGGGCCAACAGTTGGCACAGCAGAGGTGGGGAAACACCAGTGACACATGACCAGTGACATTCCGGGGGTTCCCCAGCACGTGGTACACCATGGGGGAGGGTGTGGGTCTCCAGGGATGGGGGGGTGTCTCCCTGACTGTGGTTTACAGCTGTGGATGCGGGTCGGGGGTGTTGTGTCACTCATCACAACACAGAGGTCATTCCCTGACCTGTGTGGTGATGTGGGTGAGTCCCGCAGCTATGCTATCAGGTGACTCAGTGTCAGGTCCACAGCACGGGGACACGTTCATGTCCTGTTCTGTATGTCAGGCAGGCCATCTCATTTGGTGGCGTACACACAGACTTTATGTACCTGTACCTCTACCAGGCTAACCCAACATGATTCTGGCCCTGTCAGCTTGGGGAGTGCTGGTATATGGGTGTCCCCACACTCGATGTCTGCTGTGATACTATCCTATGTTTGTTGTAGACCTGCAGCTGCTGTCAGCGGTGACTGGGGGACGCGTGACATGGACATTACCCATGCCGCCTGGGTTTGGGGTGTGTGGTCCCGATTGCCCGATGACGATGTGACAGGTGGCACCCTGTTGTCTGCGGTCTCTGATTATTTACCAAGGGGCAGACTGTTGCAAGGGCATTGCCTGTATCTAGGTTTCTGCTGTTACCGTGTTGGTGGTGAGAACTCAGTGCTGTTCTGTCTGTATCTGGCTGAGTACACCGGCCCTGAACCGGTCTGTGTTGTGTCACATTGACAACCTCCACCCTACACCATATGCCTGTGTTCTCTCCACTGACTGCCATCTACCTAACCCTTACAGGTAGGAGCTGTGGGGGTACAGTGCCACATCCACCACACACACACACACCTAACACAGACTACTGTTCCAGGCATTGTGTGTGTGACGCCTTGTTGCCACCCACCTTCAGCATGGCGTTCCCCTGATGCGGCATGGTCCCGGAGATCAGCCATCAGCACATCCAGTCTGTGGGTGTATGGGTCCTGCATTGGTTGCGGGAGAGGCTCCATCGTTGGCCCCCCACCAGGCTGTGGGCTGCGGACTGCAGGCCCTGTTGCTGTGGCCACCTGTGCTAGGGGTTTAGGGGACATCCCCTGATGCACAGGTGTCCCCCTCTGGTATGGCCTCCTCTGCCTCCTGGAACATTGGTGGCGCTTGATCCTCTGGCTCCTCATCCACCTCCTCATCCCCTGCATCCTGCGCCCCCATGCTGCTGTAGTCACCTGTAATGATAACAATCTGTGACAGCACAAATCTGTTTCTAGTTACCGCATATATTTACGTGTGTGCTGCAGCTGACACATACATGAGGGGGTGGGGGCGTGCATGTGTGCTACCTACACACTCCCCTACACCCTCCCATACCTATATTTTGCACTCAGACATAGACACCAGCGGTACATGTCAGTGCATTGCCCCTGCCCGCCCTGTCTGGTTGACACCCAGGTGTTCATGTCCCCAATGCGCATCTTGGCCCCATCCCATGACTCGTGGCATCTGCAATACCTCTGCCACTGTTACCCTGCTTGTACCAGTTGCACACACTTGTCACTGACACTCCCTTTCAGACTGTCAGGAACAGTTATCAGGTCATGTTTTGTTACAAGCTACCCTTGTATGGGTGTTGACTGTGCGAGTCTGTGACCCACTCTGCTGTGCGCCTATCTTGTCTATCATCTCTGGGCTAATGCTGCACACATGCTGAGCTGGGCAGTGTGTATGTGACATGTACATGCCCTGAGCCCACACCCCTCACATTCATACAGGTGATGTCCAACCCTGTTGTGGGGGGTGGGATGTGGCTTGTGTGCGCAGACAGTTTTGGGGCAGGTGGGGGGGGGAATGTGATGCGGGACACATGTTGACTATGGTGTTCAACATGGGCGATGCATCCAGTGTTTGCGGGGGTGCCGCACCCCCAGGTGCGCCCGGGCGGGCTACATGGTGGGGCATGTGAGACAGGTTTGGGGGGGTGGTACCAGGGGGCTGCTTTCTAAACAGTGCTGATCGGAGCCAGGTCCTGGGAGCTCATAGGTGTCAGTTGTGGGAATGAGGACAATGTCGGGCATCGTAAGGTTGTCTGTGGGAGAGTGTCATATCATTAGCCGCAACCTGAGCCATGCAAGCAAACAGTGACATCATATCTGGGGGATGACAGCCACATGGTTGGGGGGCTGTGCGCAGACCTTACCCTGGCTCAGTTACAGCACATGATTCACATGGGACACACGTTTGTCTAGGGTTTTGGTAGCACATCCCACAACAAAGGGTTTCAGTAGAGGAACACAACGGGGGTCGGATGGGGACTGTGGCACGATGGGTACAGGGCAGGTAGACACGGGTAGGACCAGGGAGCACAGGGACACCACGGATTGCCATATGGAAATGTATCACCAGTGTCCATACAGACATGTTTGCCAGGACAAAGCACTGGGACCACAGCAGGGGGCTCAGAGGCCAGAGCCAAGGTGTGGGCTGCACAGGTCGGACCCTTGGTCTGGACAGTATTCTGACAGCGGGTATCCCACCAGGTACTGCCCCTGGTGTTGCAGGGCCCTATGAGGGGGGGTACAGGTTCAGCGAGCATTGAAGAGTCGTGCTCACACTGTAAGGGGGGTGCTGAGGGGACCCAGAGGTGGGGATGTAGACCTCACAGCGGACAGAGCGGGAGAAAAACCTGTGCATAGTTACCAGCAGAGTCCAGTCAGAGTGTTGTCTGTTGGGACAGTCCCCTTGGCATGCATCTGGAATGCCTGTGTGGGGAACAATAACCCCCTGGGATAATGTAATTCGATCCCTGTACCAGGTCAAGGCAGATTGGGCTGGTAGCACACCAGGGATGGTGTGGGATGGGATGTTACATATGGGAACCAATGCCTCAGGATCATACCCTGTCTCTGATTCTCTCATGGAGTGCTCGACAGCCCATGTTTCATGGGGTGGACAGCAGAGGTGACGTCTGAAAGGTGAGCGAGGGGAGATGTGCCTAGATGTGCTTGTTATGTGTGTATCCTTGGGACAGGGTTTGCAGGTATAGCCTTCCAGACACTGTGTACGGCATAGATTGCTGGTCTGTACTGGGGAGCTTTCTTACTTGCACCTCGCTGTCTATGTGGCACCTGGCTGATGTCACAGTAAGCTGTTGACTGTATAACATTTAACAAGTTAGACAGATATGCCATATGTTCAGGCTGGTAGGCCTACACTATGCGGATTACCTATTTACCCCAACGTGCTCAGAGGTTGCAGTTGAACATGCTCTGGTACAGGACAGTTTGACCAATAACAACATTGCACATTGCTACATGTAGGCTGTTGCCGATACATTTTTGCAACACTACGTATCATACATACCTGCCGACGGGTGGGCGCTGTCCGGGAACTCCGGTAGGCCACATGTGTATATCTGCCCTAGACGGGCTGCAAGCTCCCTCTCCAGGGGTGAGAGTGGGAGGGTGAGGGGGCCTCCGCCACCTGTCCCCTGCGCATGCTGTCTCTCGGCATACATCGTCAGCCTCACCCTTTGCTTGATGTCGGAGAACCTCTTCTTTAAACTTTCTATGTCTCTATGTGGACCCCCAGCCCCAGCCATGGACACCCTTACCTCCTCCCACACGGCATTACGTGTAGCGACGGAGGTTTTGGTACTCATCCTGCCAAACAGCTCGTCGTAGTGCTCCAGCACCATAGACAGGAGGTTGTGGTTCTCCATGTCTGTGAACCTGAGGGCCCTCCTCCTCTGCGTCTCCGCACTGGAACGCGCTTTGCGTTTGCCCGTGTGGCTGTAACTTGGGGCCTGTGGCCCCGCAGATGGGCCTGCCACTGGCTCACGCTCCTGTGTCCCCTCACCACCAGCTGCCCCAGCAACAGGTATGTGTTGCTCCCCAACCCCCTCAGCATCACCCTCCCCCTCCAATTCCCTCTCCCTCTCCCCCTCCATCTCCATCTCCCTTCCCCCTTCACCACTCCCCACCCAACACAGAGTACCCCACCCCACCCCACACAGACCAGACCACCCTACCCCACACCACCCAGACCACCCTACCCTACCCTACCCTGACTAGCACACAACACAATGATGGACAAACAACAAACACGCACTCACGACGACACCACAAACCACAGTGCACAGACCACAGACCACAAACACACAGCCTCCTACACTCCTGCCCTCACTGCCACGAACTACACAGCTCTGTCGCACACACCTCAGCTCTCCTCTCACAACCCTCGACGTGTACCAGGGGTACAGGGTCCTTTATAGGTTGTGTTTGGTTTGTTCACGTTGCGCATGCGCTGTTGTGCGCGGCCTGTGGTTTGGCACGCCGCAGATGCACTACGGCGCATGCGCTGGCGTCTGTGCGCCGCGCAGGTGCGGCTATGCTGTGCATGGGCGTGTGTATGTGGGCGGTGCACTGAGTCGCACATGCGCGCAGCCCACATACATGTCCCTGCGTGCTGCACACCGACGCACGGCCATGGATGTACGCCCCCCCTGCGTGCCGCGCACAGACGCCAGCACATGCGCAGAACTGCGCTGCGCGGCAAAAGCAAACGTAAAAACATCTATATATTGTCATGCAGAGATGAGTCACGTTGAGGGTTGTTTTGTAGGCGAGGTGCGTGTTTGTGGAGGGTGACAGAGTGAGCAAGGCAAGAGGTGTTGTTGATTGTATTCTGTGTGTTGGTTCTATCCCTTTGTTTTGTGTGTGTGTTGGGTTTGTGGCCTGGTCACTGTCATAGGAGGTTTGTGTGTGTGTTTGTGTGTGTTTGTGTAGCCGGGATGGAGGAGGTGATGGAAGGGATGTATGTTGCTGCATGTGCCCTGACATGTGGGCAGATGCTGCGGTTGCAGGACAGGGGAGATGGTGTCCATGGGGCTGGGCCACAGGGCATGGGTGTAGTCCCACAGCAACTCACAACTGCAGCTGTGGGGGCGGTCACTGCAGGTGCTGTTGGCGAACGGCACAGGAGGTGTGCCAAGGTGCAGGCTCGGCAGCCACGCCTCTACAGGCCTAGGGCCCAGCTCCAGGGCATGCGTGAGGACCAGGTCATCTCCCTTTACCGACTGAGCACAAGGGCTATTAGGGAGCTCTATGAGGATCTAAGACCTGACCTCGAGCCCCTGACTGATCGGTCTCATGCCATACCAGGTTTAGTCAAGCTCCTTGCTGCCTTACATTTCTTTGCCTCTGGCTGTTTCCAGTCATCTGTGGCCGCAGTGGGTGGCATGAGCCGCCCCTCCTTCTCAAGATGTCTCCACCAAGTACTGCGTGCCATGGTCAGCCGGATGGGGAATTACATAGCCTTTCCTCACACTAGGCAACAGTGGGGGACCCTGAACCAGGCCTTTGAGGCGTTAGCCGGGATACCACACGTGATTGGAGCTATTGATTGCACACATGTTGCCCTGGTCCCGCCTAGAGACAGGGAGGTGGTGTTCCGCAACCGCAAACACTACCACTCCCTGAATGTTCAGGTTGTATGTGATGCTAATCTGCATATTCTGAATGTGGTCCCGATGTTTGCAGGGTCCACCCATGACTCCTATATCCTGCATCACTCAGCACTATTCAGCCAATTCGAGGAGGGACAATATGGGGACTGTGTATTGCTGGGTGAGTATTTCCATATCTCCTCTGTAGGTATGCATCTATGTAACTGTTTCAGTGGCATCTCTTGTGTGGGCGCAGTTTGCTCTCTGTGCGTTTTGAAACGTAACTACCATTAGACAGACAGACGACTGTTCAGATTTTACCTTGTTACATGAGTGAGAACGTAGTGTAACAGGGTACATGAATAGGAATGTGACATCAGGATTGTAACAAGTTCAGATCATATCCATATCATGGTGTTCCTGAAACAACGCACGTGTGCAAATGTGTGTCCTGGTAGCAGATTTCCACTAGTGTGTGTGTGTGCCATCAGCCCACATGGGGGTGGGGGTTTGCCATTCACACCCACCTGTGGTGCCGGGTCTGTTACTGGTATTTTTGGTATGTCATGTAACATATATGTTCGTGGAAATCCATACACCTACCCCTGTCATGTGTGTGTGAGGTTCACACAGTCAATCAGTACTGGGGTTGTCACACAGGATGCAGTAGATAACATGGGGTGTGGTGTGGCGAACTACAATGGATGTTCCTGGCCTTTGCAACTAGGAGTACATGTTTGCATAAGTATGGGCATGGATTTGGCCTGTGTCATGGCAAGGGAGCAACACAGTCTAGGGGTTTGCAGGGCCCTGGGCCACTGTAGATGTGCGTGACATAGGCATCGTTGTATGTGCTGATCCTGCTGTTGCTGAGCATTGTGGGAAGGTGGCAGCAAGGGCAAGGGGGCTACTTGATTGCATACAGAGAGGTGTTGGTTGCGCATCCCCAGGTAGAGACTCTTCCTCTGTATATGTGATGGTTGCAACCTCATATGGGCTATTGTGTGCTATTCTGTGGACCACAGCTTAAAAAGGCTATGAACATGATGGAGACAGTGCAGAGGGTGTCTACTGAAACGATTGTTGGTCAGCAGTATACAGCATATGGTTTCAGACCGATAAATGTTGATATGTAGACCTTGGAGGACAGGGGGAATAGAGTTGATGTGGTTTTGATCTTCTCACACCTGACTGCCATACATGTTCTGGGCGTGAGCCTCCATTGCAGCACAGCACATGTTTGTGTTGTGTACCATGCTGACATATACTTTGAACATGTGATCAGTGTATTGGTGGTCTAGTCTAACGTTGGAGGTGTTTGAGATGGGGACTACAACTGCAGTACAATACTTATGTGCCACACATAGCGGATCTCTAGAAGTAAAACTGTGACAGTTGGGTTATTGGGCATGTATGTACAGGCTCCCTGGGCCATGTGTCGGATTTCACCAAACATATATCTGTTTATCTTAAATACATAGTTGTGATGTCCGTAAGTTATGTCAGGATGCGTTTTGCATTTGTTGCTCACGTCTATACCTGTGTCAATTTGGGGGTACAGGCGCTCATGCATTCACATGCAACATTTCTTTCTGCAGGTGATGCCGGGTATGGGTGTCGCCCCTGGCTGCTGACCCCTGTGCGTCAGCCACGGACACGTGCAGAGCGGAGGTACAATGAGGCCCACGCCTCCAGCTGCTCTGTCATAGAGCGCGCACCTTTGGCGTGTTGAAAAGTCGCTTCAGGTGTCTGGATAGGACAGGCGGGGCCTTACAATATAGGCCAGTGACTGTGGCAGAGATAATCATAGCCTGTTGCATCCTGCACAACATTGCTCTCAGGCACGATATTCCTGCAGAGATTAATGAGGATCTGGAGGAGGATCCACCGTGCCCCCCTGTGCGTGCCAGTGGTGACACACAAGTGGGCACAGCGGTCAGGCGGAGGTTAATTGCAGACATCTTCTCTGGTACGTATTGCATATATTCCCACATAAATGTGCTGTTATGTGTGTGTGATGTTTATAACGGTTGATGTTGCAGGACATATGGCACTCAGATGCAACAATGCATTGTGATTAAACTTAACATCCCAAGGACACATATAGCCATGAGTGTGTGACCAACAATGTGGACAGGGCACAGCAGCATCTGTTGGTGGATTATGTGGGTGGGTGTTGATACGCCTTTCACAGCTTTTGGGGGTCACATTCCCAGTTAATGGCTGGTTCCGACAGCAGCTGCTGTGTAAACACAGTTAGTGGTTTTGATGGTCTGTGTGGGGCAAGGTGTAAGGCATATGGTGCAGTGTTCCCAGTGTTCCCATGTTTGTGTACTGTTCTCCTGCGGTGTATTTGTTTATATTGTATAATTTGTTGCTGCTTGTGTGGTTGTTCTGCTCGTGTCAGCTGGCTATGTGTGTATGTTTCCTGTGTGTGGTGACACATGTCATACATAGCACAGTACACATGGCCATGACTACCTTCCAAACATGGTGTTAATTAGTGGTGACAGGTGTTACTGCAACCCCACAGTGTGCCCTAATGTATACATCATCACCTAGGCCTGACATGGCTATATTGAGGGATGGGGACCTGTGCAGTGTGCAGCCAGGGGGCCATATCATTGCTACTGTTGTTTTTTGGAATATAGCCAGTGCGTGCATTGATGCATATGTACACACATACAGATGTGATGCACGTCTGATCAGCAAGGGGTGGGTTACAGTGGCCAAGTGCTATGCTGCATGTGTAGGTGTGTTTTGTGTCTAGTGGTTTGTCATGGGGACATGGCATATGTAGCTGATGCTATCTCAACATATGCCACATGGCTCAACGTGTCATCAGACTCTGGAACTTGTTACCAGAGGATGTTGTATGGCCTGTTAGTTTATCTGTGCTTAGGAACCAGTTTGGACATGTTCCTTGCGTAAAGGTCCATATAGGACTATTACAAAGGGAGCCAGGATAATCGGTGCTTGACCCTGCTCAGGCATTGTGGAACCTGAGTATTTTGTGGATACTACTAGGTATATATGACCTAGATTGACCACTGTTGGAGGCAGGATACTGGGCCTGATGGACCTCTGTCTGACACAGTATGGCGTATGGCATATCTTACATGCTGTGGATGTGTGTGGGGCAAGGGAACACAGTACACATCAACAACTACCTTGCGCACCCTGGCGAGGGCTGTAATGTCCACATACACACAGAGACCTAGATGAGCATTATTTGTTTGAGGCGCACATGTAGGCTTTCCATGGTTTCACATTCTCACTGTCACACAGGGGGCTGACATGCAGCCATCATGGTCCGGTCACAAACACACATTGGGGTGTGGTTTTGAGGACGTGGCGCTGACCTTGCCATATATTTCCACACATCATCATCACACAGCTGTCAATATTATTTGGGGTCTGAAATGTACACTGCAGGATATGTTTGTGGCCCGTGGATACAGGAGCTGTTCATGCATATTTCCATGTATTTCAGCAATTTATAGTGGGGTGACAGACAACATTGGGAGGGCACTACACACGGGGAGGGGGTATTGGTGGCATAATGGGGGACACAGACTAGTATTGTGACCATGGGATGGGCCATAAACAGGGTGGGAGCAGACACCTCTATAGACCATTGTGTACAACAACAGAGAGGTAAGGGAGGCGACAGAGGGATTCCAGAGACCTTTATTTAGCAACAGATACCTCCGTCCTGACTCTCCCATGAGAGAGATCAGTACAGTGTGATAGTGAACAGTCAGTCCGTAGGTCATGTTGTGGGGTCTGACAGCTGCCTACAGGGAGGTGCAGTGTGTGTTTCAGACCTCGGACATTACATATGTTTGTTTCTCTTGTGTTTTCCCCTGCACAGGACATACTTCGTGAGGATGCTCTTGCTGTGGTGCATTGCCACATGACTGTACATCAGCCAGGATGCTGTGGTCCGGGGTAGGTGGATCTACAGCTACATTGTCTCTGCCTGCAGTCATGGGGGAGAACATGTCGTCTGGGATGTGTCCTATTGTGCAGATGTTGTTGTTAATTTGTCTCCTTGAGCCTCCCTTACCCATATCTTCCTGTTGTCACACATATCCCCATGTGTTTGTGTCCATTATGTACGCTGCAACACTGTTTCAGTCCATTTTACAGCATAGATACATGTGTTTGTGGTATTGTTTGTTTTTGAGGGAACCAACACTTGCTGCCTCCCCCAACACTGTTAGATCAGCCTCAGCAGGGTATCACTGCATGTCCCTGGGCCTTCATGTCCACAAATTTGCACTTGTGCACATAAAGGCCATGTCTCACAGCTGTCCCACTGACCTGCGCACACTGGGTGGGTGCATGTTTGTGGGTTGACTGTGTGGCGATGCGCTGTCCAGTCAGAGTACATAATCATGTGCTGTGAGGTGTTTAAGCACCTGGGGGGCAGCGGTGACTGTGCTACCTCTGCCATATTGTTGTTTACCTTGTCGACATTCTCAACATGTGTTGCGAGCTGTGAGCAGAACTATGTCTGGTGTTTTGAGGGACCACTGTTGAACAACATTTCTTTATCTCAGGTATCAGCATGATGTGGACATGCATCAACAGTGACTTGACATGATGATTCTACATGTTTGGCTGACATTGTCTCCCTTCACGGTGACCTGATGTGGCTGTGGATTCGCTCAAGGACTCGATGACATACACATGATGCACACACAGGGTATGTTGCACCTTTGTCATTTGGGGATTAAATCTGGCTGTACCAGTTGATGTGTTACTGTGTGTCTGATGTACATGTCATGTTGCCTCTCTGTTCACACAAACAGATGCATATAGTGTGTAGCAGTGAGATGCCTGTGTGACATGGAACAGGACATGACCATATCCATGTGACACCCGTGTCTACATTGATATTTCATGATGTTAACAGTATGCAATTTTGTTTCTGTTCATATCATGTCACGTTTGCCCTTGCATCCCTTTCTTCTGTATTTTGTAAGGTGTAACTCTCTGCTATTTGTGTTCTTTTTGCAAGGTGTCTAATGTGACCCTACTTATCCTCTCCTGACACAGGACAGAAGACATACCAAACACATTTCGTACAGTGCATCTGGACTCCCCATCAAACACCTGTTGGGGGAATGACAGCCATGGAATTTTTCCTGGATACCTGTGCCATTGGATGTTTGACGTATGAGAGTGGGACACATGCCTGTGATGGGCAGTATTTCCCTTGGACTGCTGCTTTGGCCATGACAAACCTGTACAACACACTGTTTATGCCATGCTGTGGCTGGTGGTTCTGCTCATTGCAGGGGACACAGATGACCTGTCACGGACTGTGGCATATTGGGATGTGACACTTGACTATGAATGGCCAGGATTGCCTGGGAAGCTGTGACCTGACCTGTTTGATTGCAGATACACTTTGCTCTTTGGACGCTGTGTGTAGCAGGGAGTGACATTGTCACTGTATGTTGTACATACCTCCCAATTTGTAGAGATGTGGTGTTTTCGACATGTGTGTGACATGGCACACAGGATACAGTCACCTTTTTTTTTAACACAAGCATACAGACATATTTGTGCCCTTGGGGCAACGATGTAGCGGTCGTATTAGGTATGTCCACCTGCCCTCCACCGGAACATGATAGAGTTTTTGCCCCAACAACGCTTTCATGCCCACCACCATTCTTGATTAATGTTTTGCATTGGCCAAAGGGTGTTTACATGCATGTGTGGCATCACTGTATCATGTTGGTCTGCGGATGGTGGTTGTGCTTATGACTGACTATGTTGGTGAGCCACAGCATGTGGACCTATGTCTTCGGTGTGGTCCCTGTAAGATGTTTGCCCATATCAACATGCTGGTTATTGTGTTGTTTTCAATGACAGACGTGACACTCTGCATGTATGTACATACCTTGTATTGCATGTCTGTACGTTCCTGCTTATCCCCTGCAGGAATGACCCTCTCATTGCCCAATTATATTTGCTGTGTGGCAGTGTGGGTGTCCATTGTTCTTCCTCAATTCTTCATTCCATGTCCCGTGCGATATGTGTCCAAACACTGTCTACCCAACAAACACTGCAGGGGACCTCCGGCATGGTGTCATCTCTGCAGCTTTCTGCAGGTTGTGTTGTTTGTATTCTCTCTGTGTTCATGTACCTCTGCTACCTGTTAGCAGATGCTCATTGTGCTTTGGAGGATTGTTTGGGTCTACATTGTAGCCTTTCTGATTTGTATATCAGGCATTGGGGGTGAGTTTGGACAGTACTTCCATAATGTTTTTTCACCATTACAACATTGTGACAACATATGTTTTTTTAGTTTGTGTGCCTCCTGTGTTGCCGGATGGCTATGTTTGGGTGGACAGGTAATGTGTTGTCGATCCTCATGATGACACGCCTACAGCCTACATGACCTCATATGTGCGTTACAAATTTGAGGCATGCATTAGCAGGTGGGGGGTGTGGGCCTGCTGCCCAGTGCATAGTATGCACCTGATGCACATTATATCTCGTGTCCCTCATTTGGGTTCAATGCAGTGTCCTTTCTGTGGGATGTGATTTGTTGCCGTGCTAAATGGTTATTTCTCATTGACCAGGGATGCACTCACCTTGATATCATGATAGCACTGTCTACAGTACCTGTGAGCATTAACCCAAATAAAGATATGTATGTGACAGACATTTGTCTCTATTGCTGCTTGATCATGTTCACAAACATGCAATGCAATGTGTGCCTTTTGATCAGTCCTGATTCCGTGTGACCCTGTAAGCCCATGGTTTTCTAGGCAATGTCAGTGTATATAGATTGTCGGCTCTTTCCTCCAAGGTCACGGGGGGTCACATGCCTTGCGTAAGGCCACATAGGGTGCTAGTGTGATCTGAGGCCTGTTTGCTTGGTGTCAAGGTCAGTTTTCGCAACACTAGGCTACTCCTCTGCTCTTTGCGCACATTTACACCAGTATCGGCTGATTTGCTGGTCATGTTTATTTATTTATTTTATTTATTTAACTATTTCTTTTATACCGCCCCTTCCAGAGATCAAGGGCGGTTTACATATAACAGGTTAACAGTCTTGTACACAGTTTGTATACATTTTACATAGAACAATAGAATTCAACTATTTACATTGAACAGTAATATAAACTTTGTAGGTATTAAAACAAACACATCTAACTTTTTACAAATGTATATTTACAGTGTGTGGTGTGTGTGTTGTGTGGGTCAGGTATTGGTGTAGGTGTTGGAATTTAGTTCCTTTTTATGTCGTCTTGGGGCGTGTGTGTGGAGGGGGGGCAGGCTTGTGTTTACATTGTTTGGATTAAGGGAGTTTGTGCATGTGTGACCACGTTTGTTGTGGAGCTAGCTTTGGGGTAGTAGGGGACTTCGAAGTGTTCAGTGAACAGGTTCATGTACATGGTCATGTACCACCTGGGCTCACATCCTTGTACAGTGGCAGCTGTGTATATGTCTGCCATTTGCCACATCACTGGGTATTACAGGTTCCCATACAGACCCTGCATTTGGATTATTTGTTCTGGCTTGTGCTCAGTGTGCTGTTTGTGAGAGTGGTTATTAGCATGTGTTTTAATTCAGTAGTTTGCAGGTTTGATCCCCACATGTGGTTCCCCCATTTCTTTTCTGTTGTGCTACCTGGACCATTAGGTACCAGCAATTTCATCACCTCTACACACACCCTTCCCTCTCTTCACTCTACAGCAAGGTGTGCACTCTGTGCTGCCTAGGCCTCAGGTATTATCTGTCAAATAGGTGGCTTTCTTTATGGGGTTTACATGACAGTGCACCTGTGTGTTTGGTAGTGCTGTGTTTCAGCTGGTGTGTGGTACACCTGCTTTCATGTTGCGTTATCTGCTGTCCTGTCCCTGCTTGCTAACTAGCTCCCCCGAGCATCCTCTGACGCCCTTGGGGTTTAGTTTCTTTCCTCTATTGCATGCTGTATCCACTGCATAACATGTGATTGTGTGTGTGTGTGTGTGTGTGTGTGTGTTTGTGCATGTGTCCCTGGTCCATAATACAGACTGTGATCTGATCTGTACACAGCAGATATGCATGTGCTTCTGGTCATGATTACTGTTGTGGGTTTGCCTTTTCGGCCAGCCAGCAGGCATCTTGTATGATGGCCTTCACTATTTTTGTATGCAGCCTTGGCTAATGAGCTCACAGTGGTGGTGTGGTCTACCGGTTGGTGCATTGGCCTTTGTGGTAGTGGTGGTAGGTGTTAGGCCTCTCTGTTCTCTTTGATGTGTATGCTTGTCCTGCAGAGGTGGTTTGCATTTGTATGACGGCCATGTGTGTGCAGATTAGTGCTGTGAGCACCTTGTACCCTCATCAGAGTTGGGTACCATCCTTCTGTCCATCTTATGTCTGCCAGCTGTTGTGCCATCCTACCCTGATGTGCATGCTGGTACACCATGTCCTGCACTCCTACACATTACTGCACTTCATCTCTCCCTGGATGCCTCTCGTGTGTGTGCTCTGCATAGCACTGCTACTCTCTTGTCATCCTGATATTTCACCTATCCTGCCATTTCTGCCTCCTCTGCTGCCCACATCTTCCCATCCTCTGTCACACACTATCATTCTGGCATGGTACATTACTATCACTCTGTGCTTAGCTACAGCTTGACCCAGTAACACAACAGAACAGTCCCAGCACAAATTTAACCATAGCTTTCTCCTTCTTACTATCATTCAGTCAGATGTGTGTCAATAGTTTGAGTATGTTATCAGGTTCAACTGATCATATATTCCATGTAAATAGTTCATCCATGTTTTTCCCTGTTTATGCTCCTGTTATATGTAACACCAAACAGCCTGTTGTACTGGTCTTTATTGTGTTCTCTGTAACCCGCATTGATACCAAATACTGCAGTATATAAGACATGGAAATAAATACAAGCACAGACATACATGCATATATATGTTTGTCCATTTCTGGAGCTGACACATGGCCTCAGTCTGAGTTGTGTGCTCCATCAGCTGTGATCTACATGCTTCTGTAACTTCAGCAATGTCTTTCCTTTCAGCTCTGTGCAGTGTTTGGGCTACATGTGTGTTTGGCACATACCTGTGTTGTCCTTCACATTAGTGGATCTTCCTGCTCTTGGCAAACGTCTTTGAGTTCACCTATACATCCTTGGGTCATATTATGTCACACCTTTGATTCAGGCAGCTTATGGGGTACCAACTATGGTGCCCTGGGAGTTGGCAACCTTTCAATATCTCCGCTGGGGAACATTATAACTCGCCTTTACTGCCGTGTTTGTTTACGATGTGCATTCTGGTGCACCCTACATGGTACATTAATTTATGGCACTAGGGTGTTCATCTTTTTAGATGGCATCACAGATTGCTGCACACTTGAATGCAGCCAACACACGTACCTATGCCAGCCTTATTCACTGCTCATTTATATCCATGACCCCTGCACCATCGGTCCATGTCCTACACATTGGGCTACACTGCTGTTCCTTCTTGCATGTCTGCACACCTACTTGATATTTGCATTAGTTACAATGCATAGTGCTGACAGCACAAACAGTGCTAGGACCTTGCCCTGCCTCATACAGCAACCTATGATGGGCCCTATAAACAACATTGTGGGGTGCCATGGTGGACAATGGACTTCCAAATGTGCCCTCTAGGGTACCTTGTGGGGCGCCTTCTGCATCACCTTATATTACAGTGCATTGAGAGTGCATTTGCTAGCAGTAGTAATTACAGGACACCCGTAACATGTCTCCTCGAGCAATATTCATGATAATAGGTAATGGCTCAGCCAGCCTTATTTATTGGGCACAGCAGGGGATTACACCCATCATCATTGGTCAGTGTCTTAAACATTGTTCTGTGGCTCTATTTCTGTGCTTGCATATCAGCACAATGCCTCATACCTCCCCAAACGTACAGCACACTGTTTTATGCCGGCCAAAATCAAAGAGGCTCCGAGGGCAATATTACCCATAACAGACAATGCATATGCCTCATGCAGACTTTTTCGTTGCGCACAACGGGGACTTGAAACTCTGATCCCTCGTAACATATTAGCGTGCCGCCTTCTGCTGCCCACTATTTCTGTGCCTCGTAAAATAGTGCCTGAGCCAGCTGTCTTCATTGGGCACTGTGGGGGATTGAACCCCTGATCCCTGCACCACTGGTCAGCATCTTCACCATTGTGCTGTGGCTCTGCTCCTGTGCTCCCAGAACAGCGTGCCGCCTTATGCCGCACACTATTGATATGCCTCGTAACATATTAGCGCGCTGCCTTCTGCTGCCCACTATTTCTGTGCCTCGTAAAATAGTGCCTGAGCCAGCTGTCTTCATTGGGCACTGCGGGGGATTGAACCCCTGATCCCTGCACCACTGGTCAGTGTCTTCACCATTGTGCTGTGGCTCTGCTCCTGTGCTTTCAGATCAGCGCGCCGCCTTATGCCGCACACTATTGATATGCCTCGTAACATATTAGCGCGCCGCCTTCTGCTGCCCACTATTTCTGTGCCTTGTAAAATAGTGCCTGAGCCAGCTGTCTTCATTGGGCACTGCGGGGGATTGAGCCCCTGATCCCTGCACCACTGGTCAGCGTCTTCATCATTGTGCTGTGGCTCTGCTCCTGTGCTTCCAGATCAGCGCGCCGCCTTATGCCGCACACTATTGATATGTCTCATAACATATTAGCGCGCCGCCTTCTGCTGCCCACTATTTCTGTGCCTCGTAAAATGGTGCTTGAGCCAGCCATCTTCATTGGGCACTGTAGGGGATTGAACCCCTGATCCCTGCACCACTGGTTGGTGTCTTCACCATTGTGCTGTGGCTCTGCTCCTGTGCTCCCAGATCAGCGCTCCGCCTTATGCCGCACACTATTGATATGCCTCGTAACATATTAGCGTGCCGCCTTCTGCTGCCCACTATTTCTGTGCCTCGTAAAATAGTGCCTGAGCCAGCCGTCTTCATTGGACACTGCGGGGGATTTAACCCCTGATCCCTGCACCACTGATCGGCGTCTTCACCATTGTGCTGTGGCTCTGCTCCTGTGCTCCCAGATCAGCGCGCCGCCTTATGCCGCACACTATTGATATGCCTCGTAACATATTAGCGCGCCGCCTTCTGCTGCCCACTATTTCTGTGCCTCGTAAAATAGTGCCTGAACCAGCTGTCTTTATTGGGCACTGCGGGGGATTGAACCCCTGATCCCTGCACCACTGGTAGGCGTCGTCACCATTGTGCTGTGGCTCTGCTTTTCTGCTTCCACATCATCGTGCCCCTTATGCCTCCTGCGCAGCTTTCCCACGCGCTGATGTGCGGGGCTCACATGGGCGCCGCGCACCTTGGCGCATATGTAAATCGCGGGTTTTTCTTTTTCGGGCCGGAACGCCCACTCCTTATATGGCACACGCACACTACCGCGGCCCCGCACGTTAGGAATGTTTAGTAAATATGCCCCATTGTCAATATAATGTGACCACATGAGGATATGGGGCCAATAAGCTGACTTATAAACATATTTTTATTCAATCCATGCCACATATAAACATACTGAGGGAGTCAACAAGGCTCCCATAGATGTACCTTTTATTTGCAAAAAGTATTCCTTATTAAGGAGGGTTTTTTAGGAGCTCTATTTGTCTTTTGGACATATGAAAACAGATGTAGGGATCTCCAAAGCATCTCTAGAGCCATTTCAGAAGCTGGATCTGAGGATGTCCAAGTTTGAGCAGAGAATTGTAGAGGCGTGGTCAGGGCGTTCCCAAGAACCTGGACATCCCTGCCTGATCTCAGAAAAGTCCTGGATGACTGGAGTGAGGTCTAAGGTTATACTTGCTCCAGGCAGAACTGACATTAGGAAAGTGCTTGTTTTGGCCATAAAACATCAAGAGGGCATAGAGAAGATGGCTCTCCACATCCCCAGTAATCTGCCTTCTGTTAGCTGAAGCCACTTAAGAAATAGGCTCCTCCTCCCACATGTGACAGGTCAGTGCTTCCAGTGCTATTGATCTGTGCTATGTAATTGCCTGGGTACCATAGTAACATGGTATATGACGGCAGATAAAGACCAGTATGATCCATCTAGTCTGCCCAGAAAGGCGGCAAGTGCAGGTGCACCTGCCGCTCCGTGCATGTCACTCCTCCACATCTCTTCTCATATGTCTTCTGATTCAGGCTCCAAATCATTTTGGTTGCCTTCCTCTGAACCTTTTCTAGTCTTTTTATATGCTTTGTGAGATATGGTCTCCAAAACTGAGCACAGTATTCCAAGTGAGGCCTCACTAGTGACTTGTGTAGTGACATTAGTATGTCCTCCTTTTTGCTGGTAATTCCTCTCTGTATGCAACCCAGCATCCTTCTGGCTTAGGCCACAGCCTTGCACACTGTTTCACCACCTTGAGATCCTCGCAAACAATTATTCCAAGGTCCTTCTCCTGGTCCTTGCACACCAACCTCTCGCCCCCTATTGTATACAATTCCCTTGGATTTCTGCTTCCCAAGTACATGACACTTTACTTCTTCACATTAAATCATAATTGCTAAGCATTAGACCATTCTTCCAGCTTTTGTAGCTCTTTCCTCATGCTATCTGCTCCCTCAGGAGAGTCCACTCTGTTGCAACTTTTCATGTCATCTGCAACAAGACAGACTTTTCCATTCAGTCCTTCAGCAATATTACTCACAAATACATTGATCAGTACCGGTCCCAGGACCGAACACTGGGGAACCCCGCTAATCACCTTCCTTTCATCCGAGTGAGTTCCGTTTACCATCACCATTTGTCGTCTGTCAATCAATCAATTTCTGATCCAGTTTTCCATCTTCGGACCCATTCCCAAGCTGTTTAGTTTATTTATAAGCCTTCTATGAGGAACAGTATCAAAGGCTTTGCTGTAGATCACCTCCATCGCATGCCCTTGATCTAGTTCTCTGGTCATCCAGTCAAAGAACTCAATCAGATTTGTTTGGCAAGATCGTCCTTTGGTAAAATCATGTTGCCTCGGATCATGCAACCTGTTGGTTTTGAGAAAATTCACTATTCACTCTTTCAGGAGCGCCTCCATTATTTTACCCACCACCAAGGTAAGGCTTACTGGCCAGTAGTTTGTCACTTCCTCCCTATCACCACCCTTCTCCAGTCCTGTGGAACTTCTCCGGTCTCCAAGGATCCATTAAAAATATCTTTTAATGGCCCTGCAAGAAGTTCTCTGAGCTCTTTTAGTATCTTGGGATGTATTCCATCTGGTCCCATGGCCTTATCCACTTTTAGGAGAGGAGTGGTCTAGTGGTTAGGACAAGGTACTTCAGGCCAGAGGGCCAGGGGTTCAAGTCCCACCTGGGGACAGCAATCTCAGGCTGGAAGGACTGGGATTTCTAGTCCTGTAGGCACTCCTTGTGGTCTTGGGCAAGCCACTTAACCCTCCATTGCCCATGTTCCCTGTAAGTATTAACATGTGTGTCATATCCCCTTGTGTTAAATGTATCCCCCAATTGACTACTTTGACCCAGTGAAAAGCAGAATATAAATACAACTAAATAAATAAATAGTTTTGCAAACTGTACTAACACATCATCTTCTGTGAATTATGTGGTATCTACTCCATTCCCCAGAGTGGAGAAGTAGCCTAGTGGTTAGAACACTGGCTTGGTAACCAAGCAACCAGGGTTCAATTCCCACTAGCACTCCTTGTGGCCTTGGGCAAGTCACTTAACCCTCCTTTGCCTTGTAAGAAAGGCCTGGCAATCTACTTCCAGTGACACTGCCAAGAAAACCCAGGAGCTTCTGGGTTGTCAGGACTGACTCAAAGGCACACATTGCATTTACTCCATTCATATTTGTCCATCACAGGTGGTTCTTCTTCAGGATTTTCTAAAGTAAAAACAGAACAGAAGCATTTGTTTAGCATTTTTGCTTTTTCAATGTCACTTTCCACAAATCCATTCCTGGCACTTTTGAGTCCTGCAATTCCACCTCTGATTTTCCTCCTCGCCTGAATATACCTGAAAAAAGTTTTGTCACCACACTTCGCATCTTTAGTTATCTTTTCTTCTGCTTTGGCTTTTGCTATCCATATTTCTCTTTGTTCTCTTTTAGCTCTATCTAAATCGTGGCCATATTCTTTTCTGTGTTCCTTTGTTTGCAAACTTCTGAATTTTGTGAGAGCTATGTTTTTGCTTTAATTTGTGCAGCACTTCTTTGGAGAACCAAATAAGTTTCATTTTCCTCTTGTTTTTATTTACTTTCCTTACATATCTGTTGACCCTTTTATTGTCTCCTTTAGTTTAGCCACTGCAATTCTACTTCCCTTATCCACTCCCAACCTGCTAACTCCTCCTTCAGGTACTTGGCCATTTTACAGAAGTCAGTGTTTTTGAAGTCTAGGACTTTGAGCTTGCTGTGATTGAATCTGCCTTGGCTTTTATCTCAAACCACACTGTGTGATAACTGTTGCTCACATTGGCACCCACCCAGATATTTGACACGCTATCCCCATTGGTGAGCACTAAATCCAGCACCGAGCTCTCCCTGATCGGTTCCATCACCAATTGTCTAAGTAATGCATCTTGGAAGACATCCACAATTTTTTTACTTCTTTCCAGATTTGCAGAAGGAATACTCTAATCCACATTGGGTAGATTAAATTCACACAATATAATCACTTCCTTCTTTGTGGCTATCTTCGCAATATCAAAAATCAATTCACTAGATTATTTACATAGTAATGAGGATATGAAGGGAAACCTAAGTAGGGTAAGCATAGATAGTAGCTGGGAGATCAACTAAGCACAAGAATATACATTAACAGGGGAGAAATGACGAGGGTTGGACTTAAAGGAATTTGGGGATTAAGGAATCATGTTGGGCTGGTATTTGTGGGGCCAAGGTCCTTTCCAAAACACTCCATAAATAGGTGAGTTTTGAGTTGCTTCCCAAAGGATGTGAGGTCTGATATGCTTCTTAGTGAGTTGGGCAGCAGGCAATATTGCTGCAGCCTGGGATTACGTTACTCCACATCTTCAAGCTCATCACTGGTTGCCAATAGCTTTTCATATTAAGTTTAAAGTTTTGTTGTTAACCCACAAAGCTTTCTATTCTGGATTTCTGCTTTACCTTTCAGATTTACTTCTTCCTTATGGGCCCCATATTCAAAAGCATTTATATGGTTCACAGCCCTGTAAACAGTGTAAATGCCTCTGAATGGGATGTTCAGTGGCACTAACATGGTCAGTACTGCTGAATATCCCCCGTCATCTCCCATACATGCCCGATGCTAACCGCCTAGCATCGGAGCGTGCTGTGGGCATTCTGGGGATGACGACTGTCGCAAAGCAGGCAGCGGCAATATTGCATGTTGCCCAGTTAGCGACCTGTGGCTAAAAGATAGGTGTAGCAAAAACTGGCGACTATGTACTATAGCGGCACATAACAGTCCTAATAGAATATTGGGCCCAATATGACTAAGCAATCATTGCGTTCTCATTCTCACATCTGCCTTGTAGTACCTGCTAATAACTGTGTGAGACGAGAATCTGCTTATTTCTCAGCATTTGTTTTTCTTGCTTCCACATTGTGGAACTCTGTTTCTCTCTCTATATATATATATGTCAGGATACCACTCTGAAGTTGTTTAGAAAGAATCTATAAACTTAATTTTTTGAACAGGCCTCTGGTTGCACTGATGGGTGAGGAGTGTCTTGCTGAACTGTGCTAGTTTAAAAAAAAGCCTTAAAAACCTATTTTTTAAATTTAGCATTTGGAGGAGAGTAGACTGGATTCCTTTGTCACTTCCAGGAACTCACCTTTTTTTTACTCCTTTGTTATAACCTTCTCCTACCCTGATCTTAAGGTCATATTTTGCTGAATTCATGAGTGGTTTGCTCTTTTTCAACTTTAGCTTGAGTTTGCATACTAGTAGTTGATGATCTGTACCACAGTCAGCTCCAGGTTTTGTCTTTCTTGATGTTATAGAACTTTTCCATCGTTGACTTCCACAGATGTAGTCAATTTGATTTTTATACAATCCATTTGGTGAAGTCCATGTGTACAGTCGCCGCTTATGTTGCTGGAAGAAGGTGTTTGAGATGAATAGATCGTTGGTCTTGCAGAATTCTATCAGTCTTTCTCCAGCTTCATTTCTGTTGCCATATTTTCCAACTACTTTGCCTTCTTCTTTGTTGCCAACTTTTGCATTCCAGTCACCCATGACTATCAGGATATCCTGTTTGCATGTTCTGTCAGTTTCAGCTTCTACTTGTTCATAGAATTCTTCAATTTCATTCTCTTCTGCAGCTGTTGTTTGGGCATATACTTGAATTATAGTTGTGTTGATAGGCATTCCTCGTAGACGAATAGAGATTAAGCGTTCGCTGACTGCATTGTATTTCATTACAGTTCTTGCAAGTTTCTTCTTTATTATAAATGCAACACCATTTCTTCTTTGTCTTTCATTTCTAGCATAGTAGACCATGTGATCATCTGATGCAAAGTGCCCGATGCCAGTCCATTTCAGTTTGCTGACACCCAACAGATCAAGTTATACACGTTCCATTTTATTCTTGACCACCTCCA
Organism: Ichthyophis bannanicus; assembly: GCA_033557465.1. Lineage (NCBI taxonomy): Eukaryota > Metazoa > Chordata > Amphibia > Gymnophiona > Ichthyophiidae > Ichthyophis > Ichthyophis bannanicus. The sequence goes on from CM066031.1 coordinate 42,574,885, forward strand.
ACTTCCCTTGGCTCATGCTTCGTACGTTCCATGTTCCAATGCGTAAGACATCTTTACAGCTTCTAAATGCAGCAAAATATGACCTTGAGAATATACCACTGGAATTTAAATCTGCCTGCAAAATCAATTTGCTGCTTTAGATACAAATGACAGAGCTCCAGAAGAGCTATGAAATAACATCAAGAAGGTTGTGTTGGAAGAAAGCGAGAAAAAAGGTGAAAAAGCAAAAATGGCCAAAATGGATGACGGAAGAAACTCTGAAAATTGCCCAGAAATGCAGAGAAGCTAAAGCAAGAGGAGAAAGAAAGACAATAACAGAACTCAACAGAGATTTCCAACGTGCAGCAAGACAGGACAAGGAAAAGTACTACAATGATGCATGCAAGGAAATAGAAGCAGAAACTATTAGAGGAAGAACAAGATCGGCTTTCCTAAAGCTACAAGAGTTAAAGAAAAAGTTCCAGCCTCGAATTGGAATGTTACAAGATACTCAACTTTCTATGTTGAATGATGCTGAGAAGATCAAGAAAAGATGGAAGGAATATACAGAGTTTTTATATGGTAAAGATCAAGTGGACCAACAGCCGTTTCAACCTGTACCTTATGATCGGGAACCATTGGTGATGAAAGAAGAAGTTAAAGCAGCATTGAAAACCTTATCAAAGAACAAAGCACCAGCACCAGGCATTGACAGCATTCCCACAGAAGTATTATAGCAATCTGATGCAGCTGTTACCGTACTTACACGGATCTGCCAAGAAATATGGAAGACAACATTATGGCCAACTGACTGGAAAAGATCTGTGTTTATACCAATACTAAAGAAAGGTGATCCAACTGACTGTGGAAATTATCGCACAATCGGTCTGATCCTACATGCCAGCAAGATTCTACTGAAGATTATTCAAAAGAGACTACAACCATACCTGGAACAAGAGCTATCTGAAGTGCAAGCAGGGTTCAGGAAAGGGCGAGGAATGAGAGACATCATTGCAGATGTGAGATGGATCCTTGAAAAGACTAAAGAATACCAAAAGGATATCTATCTGTGCTTTATCGATTATAGCAAGGCTTTTGACTGTGTAAACCATGAGAAACTCTGGGTCACATTAAGAAACATGGGTATACCAGAACACCTGATCGTACTCTTGCACAATCTGTACATTGATCAAGAAGCAACAGTTTGAACGGAGCAAGGAGAAACAGAATGGTTTAAAATAAGCAAAGGTGTAAGACAAGGCTGCATACTTTCCCCCTACCTGTTTAATTTATATGCAGAACAAATCATCAGAGAAGCAGGATTGTATGAAGACAACAGAGGTATGAAGATTGGTGGAAGACTCATCAACAACCTTCGCTATGCTGATGATACTACATTATTGGCTGAAAGTGAAGATGATCTGAAACATTTGCTTCTCACAATCAAAGAACATAGTCTCAAAATGGGCCTGCACCTTAATGTAAAGAAGACAAAGATCATTTATTTACATTCTCTTATATACCGCGCTATTCTGCATCAGTGCGGTTTACATTGAACATGACAACTGGCATAATCAACAGGTTCATCGTTGAAGGAGAAGAAATTGAAATTGTGAACAACTTTAACCTACTTGGATCAACTATCAATAAAGAAGCAACAAGCAGTCAAGAAATCAGACGATGCATTGCTCTTGACAGAATGGCTATGAAAGATTCTCAAGAGCAGAGATGTCTCTCTCCATACAAAGATTCGACTTGTTCAAGCCATGGTATTTTCAATAACATCATATGGGTGTGAAAGCTGGACAGTGAAAAAGATAGACAGGAAGAAAATTGATGCCTTTGAATTATGGTGCTGGCAGCGAATACTGTGTATACCATAGAGTGCCTGAAGAACAAACCAGTCGGTACTAGAGGAGATCAAACCTAAGCTTTCTTTAGAAGCTCAGATGACAAGACTTCGACTTTCATACTTTGGACACATCATGCGAAGAGAGAGATCATTAGAGAAAGACATAATGCTTGGCAAGATAGAAGGTCAACGCAAAAGAGGAAGGCCAGCAATGAGATGGATCGATACAATAACAGCAGCTACGGGTACCAGTCTGTCAACAATGAGCCGCCTGACTCAAGACCAAACACAATTTAGGATAGCTATCCAGAGGGTTGCATGAGTCGACTCCGACTCGACGGCACTTAACAACAACAACAACCGTGATCTTATTGGCCCGATTCCATCCTGCACGTATATCCCCTTTGTATGTCCGGTCTGAGCTGGACGTACAAAGTGGATCACGATTCTAATCCCGTGGGGCACATCTAGCCCTGCGGGATCAGAATTGTGATCAGCCAGGTAGGTGTAGTCAGGGACTGTGATTCAGTCCGGCCTGAATGTACAAGGCCTGCTTGACTAACTCAGTCAGGACTTTTAAATGGAGTCGCAGCGCCATGGCGTCAGGTTGCCATGGCTCCATTTAAAAGCTGTGATGCCGACCACCAGAAATAAATGCTTATTTCTTGCAGCCCGACGCCTGATCTGGCCTCCTAAGGCCAGGGTCAGGCTGCAGGGAATAAACCCTGACCCCCAAGCCCCATCCACGCGTCAGGTCATGAAAAAAAAAAGTCCAGGGAAGTTATTCCACCTTGGAGGTGGAATAACTTCCTCAGACATTTTGCCAGCTCTGGACATACAGGGCCGACATTAGAACTGGCCCTGTACTTCCAGGACCAGCGACCACCCATTGCCCGCCCCAGGCCACCTCTTCTTCGCTCCCGTATAATGTCCCCGCACAACCGGCGGGTAAGTTATATGGGGGCTGGAGCCGGCACGAATAGCGGGGATGGACATCCCATTCGTGGTTCAGAATGACCCCATATGTGTTTTGTTTACCCCTTTGCCTAAGTTTTCGTGTTTTGTTTATTTTATTTTGTATATTCCTTTAATAGCACATATTTTATTATTATTGTTTTCCTTCTAATGTAATACATTTTTTATAAACCGTTTTCTTGTGAAGAGTGGTATATCAAGTTCTAGTACAAGTGGTATATCAAGTACAAGTAAATGGAGCTCACTCTGAGGAGAGGGATGTTACCAGTGGTGTGCCCCAGGGATCTGTCCTTGGTCCGATTCTTTTTAACATCTTTGTTAGTGATATAGCGGAAGGGCTGTCGGGTAAGGTTTGCCTCTTTGCGGATGATACCAAAATCTGCAATAGAGTAGACACCCAGGAAGGTGTAGATAACATGAGGAGGGATCATGTAAGGTCATGCATTTGGGCTGCAGCAATCCAAGGGAGCAATACAGTATAGGAGGTGAAGTACTTTTGTCCACTAAAGAAGAGCGGGACCTAGGCGTAGTTGTATCCGATGTTCTTAAAGTAGCTAAACAGGTAGAAAAGGCGACGGCAAAAGCTAGAAGGATGCTTGGGTGCATACGGAGAGGAATGGCTAGCAGAAAAAAGGAGGTGATAATGCCTCTGTATAAGTCTTTGGTGCGACCTCATTTGGAGTATGGTGTGCAATTCTGGAGACCGCACCTTCAAAAGGATGTGAACAGGATGGAGTCGGTGCAGAGGGTTGCTACTAAGATGATTAGTGGTCTTCATTATAAAGCATATGAGGACAGACTTAAGGATCTTAATATGTACACCTTAGAGGAAAGGCGGGATAGAGGTGATATGATTGAGATGTTTAAATACCTCCGTGGCATAAATGTTCAGGGAGAGAGCCTCTTTCAATTGAAAGCAAGTTCTGCGACGAGGGGACATGGGATGAGGGTGAAGGGAGATAGATTCAGGAGTGATATGCGGAAATATTTCTTTACGGAAAGAGTAGTGGATCCGTGGAATAGTCTCCCAGTGGAGGTGGTAGAGATGAGGACAGTAACTGAATTCAAAAAAGCATGGGACCAACACAGAGGATCTCTAAAGGTAAAAAGTGGACTGTTGTAGTTGTTGTTATGGAAGGACAGACTAGATGGGCCTTGTGGTCTTTTTCTGTCATCATGTTTCTATGTTTCTATGTTTCTAAATAAACTATAAATTACATAGTTTTGTTTTGTTTTTTAATTTAATTTTTGTATCTCATGTATTTTGATGTAAAATTGTTTTTATTTGTACTGTAAACTACTCTGTTGTTTCCACTAAGAGCAATATATCAAGTATGGAATAAACTGAACTAAACTGTGACTGATAACTAGAGTCTCAGCAGCTTGTTGCCACTCTGAAGATGGCTGCCTGCATGAGATCATGAGAGCACAGGGGTTTCCCTCCTAGTCTTTCATTTTCTCAGTCTAGCTCCCTCCTCCCCTTCCTCCTCCTCCCTCCTCCCTCCTGACCCTGAACATTTCCTGCCCTCCCTGCCCACAGCTTCTCTGCAAGCCTCCGCCATTGAGAGAGAAGCAGAGCCTGAAGCCTTATCCCGGGAAAGAAAGAGAGAGAAGTGAGAGCAAATCCTCCTGATCTGAGAGCGCGGATCCTTCCCAGAAAAGCAGGAGAGAGAATGGCTGAGGAAGAGCCTGTACAGGTAGGGCAGCTTTCATTCCAGGCTGGGGGCCTTTCACCGGCAGCTCACACAAAAGGATTGTTCCACCTCTGGGTTCCCCAGCCCCCTTACAGGCCTCTTCCCAGGAAAGAAAGCTAGAGAAGGGAGAGTAAATCCTCCTGATTTGAAAGCGAATCCTCTGCAGAAAAGCAGGAGAGAGAATGGCTGAGGCAGAGCCTACACAGCTTTCACTCCAGGGCTGAGGACAATGCGGCCATTAATTAAAACAAAACAAAGCAGTTCAGGAAGGGAGGTCCAACAGCTTTTATTGCTTTGTGCAGCACAGACACACTGTTTCCATCACCTCTAGCTCCAGGTTGAGTGGCAAGAGTAAGCACTGAGCTCCAGATGTGCCTCACTCTCATGCTGGGGTTATAAGATTGTGTTAAAAATCTGTTAGACTTTTAGCATATTTAACAAACTAAAGATATGCAAAAATCATTAAAATAAAAAAAATCTGAGCTAAAACTGAAGTAAAGTAGAAAATGCATTCTAGAGCGCCAAAATAGACCAGTCCAGACCATAGGGTTATCATCCCCAACTAGCAGATGGGAGGCAGAGAAAAGACTCAAACAGTACTGTGACATCATCGCTAGCACCTTATCCGGTACAGCTAGGGGCACTCTTCAGTATTTTCTGTCTCCGCAGATGGCGATTGGTTTTGCTAGAGCTCCAGCTGCACCGAGCTGAAGGATGGTGTACAGCTTAGCTTGATCAGCAATCCACCAGTGGTCTGGGAGAGGCCTCTGGCTGGACTGGTCTAGTCTGCTTTATTTCTGGGGATGTGGGGGGGGGGGGGGCGGGGGAGGGGTAACCTATGACCATAAGGGTCAGCACAATTGCTTGGAGAGTCTGTGGCAGGAGCCCTTAGTCTCAGTTGGAACAGCTTGTCTGTTTGTTATTTTGTAAAAAAAAAATACTAAAAACGGCATTGAGTTTGACTACTCTGCCTTGTGAAGGAACAGTCAGTTTTCAGTGGCCTAGGCAGCCTGCATGAGTTACTGTTGCAGCAGCTGTTCTCATCTCCCCCCCCCCCCAACTGTACGAGTAGCAGAAGGTTTTGTTTGCGCTGGGCTGTGCCACCGGAACGGCCGAGCTGCACTTATCAGCTTGCACCCTAGTTCCCGCCATCTTTCTCCTCACCGCTGCATGCATGCGCGTGCTCACTGTTGTTGCAGCATGTCCAGGAAGGCCCCAGGCTACCTAGCTTGTGGGAAGCACCATTGTGGGCCGGTTGACCAAATCTGTGCTGTGTGTGCTAGGGATCCCAGCCAACCTTCGGTTTCAGCCCCCAGTCTGGCTGCAGTGGAGGTGCTCAAAGCACTTCCAGCCCCGATAGCATTGCCGGATGCTTCGGGCTCACAGTGAGTGGAGGACTTAACTGGCCCTACTGAGAGGGCCCTACTGAGGAGAAGAAGATCCAAGTGGCTCTCTAGTCACACCATCCTACATCATGGACAACACGGCCTCAGTCAGACCTTTCAGAAAGCGCAGAAATGACACCATGGTACAGCCATGTGCCAAATGGTGATGCAAGGCCCTTGCCTGGGCCCTTGGAGACCTGGGGTCTCTGAAGTTTGAGGATCAGGAACAGGATGGTGTCTCCAGGTCCTCTTCATGCTCAGGGTCACAGCCTGGAGGAGAGTAAGTTTGCACTGTCTGGTGATAACAGTGCCTCTCGTGTGATTCGCCTGTTCCGGAAGGAGGAGATTTCAGCACTTATCTCACAGGTCAGTTTGGAACTCCGGATTCAGAAGGTCACTGGAACTGTGGAGCAGTTGACCTCCGATCCCATTCTGCGAGGTATTAGTGTGTTGGCCAAGACCTTTCCCTTTCCAACCAAGTTTCAACAGCTGGTCTCCGAGGAATGGGATGTGCCCAATGTCTTCTTGCGGAAGGCTCGTAGACTGGGCAAAATTTATGCTTGGTCTCAAGAGGACGTCCAGCAGTGGTTTTGATACCAGAAGATGGATTCTTTGATACAGTGGTGTCCTAACAGACAACCATTCCCATAGAGGGAGGAACGGCCTTCCTGGATCCACAGGACAAGAAGGTGGAAAATCTTCTCAAGATCGCCTTTTTGGCATCTGCTTTGGCGATCCAGACCTCAGCATGCTGGGAACTAGTGGCCCATGCTTTGTTGAAGTGGATCTGGCGGCTGCCAAAAGACTCAACTTCTGCTTGGCTTGAGTCCATCGCCACCTTCCTAGCAGATGGTTTCTGTGACCTGTTGTGTTTGGAACATTGGAACTACCATCATTTTTGTTACAGCAATGCGTCCAAGCCATGACAGCATCAAGACCATCCAGGTCTCCAAATCCCTTTTAACCTGCTGAAGCAAGGGTCCAAAGTTTGCCTGATACACTGCAGCCCTATCTACCATGAGATATACACCCAGATAGCGAAGGGCTTTATCCACCAATTGAAAAAGAAGAACTGCTTTCAATTGTGTGCACACCGCTTCCTCGACACCCACATTTGAGATTTCTGATTTAGCATAATTAATCTTAGAAACCAGTTAAAAAGCTCAAAGATTTGCATTGCACAGGGAAGGGATTTTCAGTGATTAGGTAGAGACAGTATAATATCGTCCGCAAAATGTGCTATCTTGTACTTATGAGAGCCCACCCTTACTCCAGCTATGTCAAGGTGCTCGCAAAAGCATTGCACCAATGGTTCCATTACTAATGCTAACAACAGTGGGGATAATGGGCACACCTGTCAAGTACCTCTTTCCAATTCAAAACTCTTTAATTGATCCCCATTGACTTGGATGCTGGATGGGGCACCTGGTAAAAACTATGCACCCACCTCAAAAAATGGGGCCCAAACCTCATTTTATCCAAAACATGCCATAAGAAGCCCCACTGACCCTATTCATTCTCGGCATCGATGCCCACCAAGTGTGCTAGCTGGGAATCATGTCACGCAGCATGGATCACTTGCAGCATCCGTCGAATAGTGTCAGCTGCCTGATGGCCGGGCACAAAAACCAACCTGGTCAGGATGCACCAGGCTAGGAAGAACCTGATTTAGCCGAGCAGCCAGCACAGAGGCCAATATTTTAATGTCCTTAGTTAACAAAGAAATGGGATGGTAGGAAGCTGCCTCTTGGGTTGGCTTACTCAGCTTAGGTATTACCGCAATGACAGCTTCTAGCTGTGTGGAGGGCAGTGATGACCCTCACAGCATCTCGTTAAAGAACATTGCCAAAGTGGGTGCCAAATTAGCACTATATTTTTTATAATACTCTGAGGGGAACCTATCACCACCAGGAGCGCTCCCAGCAGTCATTCAATGGAGAGCGCCATCCACCTCCTGCACTGTAATTTCTGCCTTGTATAAATCATCCTTGGCCCCGCACAGCAGGGGCCCAATAGAAAAAACTCTTGTCCAACCTCCACGTTCATCTCCTATCCCCACCAGGGTGACAAGGAAGGGAAACCCAGCAGGTAGCATAGTCCAGCTACGTTAGAACGCCATGTCCTGCCTCCAACCCCATCCATCAGGTGCTGATCCAGCAAAAAATAGTCGATACACGTATGAAGCTGATGGACTGGCGAGTAGTAGGTATAACCTTTTTCCACCTCGGTGGATATCCCTCCAGACATCCCATAGACCCAAGTCAGTCATAAACGTCTGAAGTGCTCAACTTATTCCACTTCCCTCCTTGGTATTCTTCCCCATGGAGTCCAAGTGGTATCATATGGGCACTGCAATCCCCACCTAAAAGAACAGGCCCTTTCGCAAACTCGGCTGACATAGTTTTCAGCCATGCAAAAAATTGCACCTGGCCCCCATTAGGCGCATGTATATAAGCTAAACTGAGTAGAAGCCCACCCAGGAGGACATTCATGAAGAGCCAGCACCCCATCTTATCCTTCCTTACTTCCTCTACCCTTATGGGCAAAGTCTGATGGAACAGTTTAGCCACTCCACATTTCTTCCGGCCCCTCTCTTCTGATGCTACCCACACTTCAAAATAGGGCTTATGCCTCAACCAGCCCTGATTGGTACAGCGAAGGTGTGTCTCTTGCAGGGACACAAACTCACCCTTCAAGATCCCCAACTCTTTAAATAGCAAAGAACATTTTTGAGGTGAGTTGAGGTCTTTTACATTAAAGAGATGACTTTCTGCATAATATTCTGTCTGCTCTGCCTCTCTCACCCTCTAGAATCCCGTGCTCCATAAGGGCTTCAGACCCAGCCGCAGGCAAAACCAGAGCCCTCAATGATGGCCCCCTCCTGGTTTCCCCTTGCAGAAAACGTCCATCCTTTCCTCTCCCCACCCTTCCTCTTTCAGACCCCTTCCCTGATATCTTCCTTCTCCCGTTTCACTTCCCCAAACTTCTCTCTTTCCCTACTTCTCCTATATGACCTACCTTCCCACCCATCATCTCCATTTGCCTGCCCATTAGTCAGGTCTTGGGAATGATGACCCCAAATCTGGGCAACCCAAGTCCCCTCCTCCACTCCATCCATTCCAGAATTATCCCCTTTACCAGTCACAAACAATATCAACAGTTAACATGACATCATACAAAAAGAAGGGCACCAACTGTAAGAAAGCAAGATTACTACTCAATAGAGGTATTCACACATTGGTAGGGATTGTCCACTTGTATCTCCTCTTCTTCAGTGGTCCAAGCCACCAACCTGCGATCTCTCCTGTTGCAAGTTCCACCAGTCTCCCAAACAACATCCAGGCAGAAAAGTTCCTTCCTTTGAATAATTAAGTATTCTTTCCCACCTATTTCCATTTCAAATTCAGAGTCCTGGGGGCTGAGACTATAGGCACTGTGTTACCCTCCATGAGGCCTGCTTTTTTAAGCGCTCTCCATGCCTCAGTGTGGTCTTTTGCAGAGATCTGTTTCCTCCCCAACATTTTTATTTATTTATTTATTTTATTTAACAGGTTTTATATACCGCTTTATCATTTCAATCAAAGCAGTTTACATTGTAACTTAAACTTGGTAATGTACATTAAAAAGGGACATTGATAACTTGGATTTTACTGAGGCAATGGAGGGTTAAGTGACTTGCCCAAGGCCACAAGGAAGTTCATTCAGAAAGGAAAGGACCATGAATATCGAATCCCCTCTTTGTTCATCACTTCTATAACCGGTTTCATCTCTCGCTGACGCACTGTCTTACTTCAACAAAGGCTAACACACCTTGTTAATGAAGACGTGCGTTTATTTATAATACAAAGCAGGGATAACTTGAATTTCACTTATTTAACTTCTTAATTCGTACTTATTTAGAAAGGCAAGTAATTCATATATCTACCTATGATTAGTTAAAAAGATATCTGGAAAACTATTAGAATAAAAGCACTTAATTACAGAATAGATAACTAGAAAGATAATTACAGAAGAAGAATATACTTCACCGAAAGAGCTTTACTTCATCCCTTGTCACACGTCGATTGAATGGATCCCTGATTCAACCAGACAAGAGAGACTTCTCAATCGGGAGTTTCTCTAGGCAATGCGTCCATTCCTAGATGAATCCATTTCTCTCTGTCTAGCTGAAAACAGGTACCCATTTTATCCAGTTGCAAGAACAATCCAGTTATTTCCTATCATGTGACACATACGTAGTATAGAGTCAGTTCTCCTAGGACAAGCAGGATGAAGTCAGCCACACATGGTGATGTCATCCGACGGCGCCGTGGACGGAGTACTCTCTCTAGCCCAGAAGGCGTTTGCCTCCTGGGTTGAGCCCCCTCCCCTCCACCTGGCCCAGCCCCCGGACCGCCCCTAGCCAGCCACTTTCACTTCTTCCGCCTTGCCAGCAAGACGGACCTACACTCTCTCATCATTTTATTTTATTTTCTTTGATTTTATTTTATCCAAAATGCCCAAACCAGGCTTCAAGAAGTGCCCTGCATGCTCCCGCAAGATGAACGCTTCGGATTCTCACCCCTGCTGCATCCGTTGCCTCGGCATCGCACACAAAGTAGACGGCTGCTCTCACTGTGCTAGGATGTCCCCCAGAGCAAGAAAAACAAGGGAAAACCTGCTCAGGGAGTTGTTTCCTGCACCCTCACCTCGTCAAGGCTCTTCTGCCCCTGCCTCCGGCGTCCAGCTAAGTACCGCTCCGGCCTCGGGCGTGCCCCTGCTGGCCTCCGCTCCCTGCCGCGACCTCCTTGCGATCCTGGGCCAGGCTGAAGCACTACTCTCGGCTGCTGCCCCGAGCGCGCCTCCACCAGCCTCCGCTTCTTGCCTTGACGCTGCGGGTTCAGCCTCCCTTCTCCCGGGCTCTGTCTGCGGACCCCGATCTCAGGACACCCCGGGAGCCAGCGAACATGTGGACGCGATGGGGGCAGCCATCTTGGATCCTGCTGCTCCCGCCCCTAGCTCCGCCCATCGTGACGCTCTCTATGACGTCGACGATCAGCACGGGCACCGGCGCGGACACAGAAGCAAAAGAAGAAGAAGAAGGAGCTCTTCTCCGCGCCGAGAGAGCAGGCGCCGACAGCGGTCTTCATCCGGACAGCGATCCGCTTCCAGCCGCAGCAGGCGCCGACGTCAATCTTCCTCCGCGCCGAAGCACCGACGGTCTTCCGCGCGGAGGCACCGTGCAAGCACGCACCACCACCGAAGACACACCAAGAGGACCCGCAGGAGCAGCTCCTCCGGACGCGATTCCACACGCCGCTCCAGGGGCAGACGGCAGTACAGTGAGTCCAGCTCTTCACCTTCCTCTAGGGCTTCCTATGACAGCCACGCTGCACTCTCCCCACAGCAACTGCTCGACTTCGGGTCCTCCCCGAGGCTGCATCTGAGGAACACGATCTACAAGAGCACCCAGCACCCACTGCAGAGGGATGCATCCAGAACCCTAAATTCCTCTCATTGCTGTCTTCTCTACTTCAACAATGGGCGCAGACACAGCCAGCAAACAACCTGGCAGCACCTATCCCAACGCCCATCGTCCAGCCTGCCACGGTCGCCTCCAATGACAACCATTCTACAACACCCGTGACTGCCACTGTAGCAGGAACAGAACCTCCACCCGAGGATCCCTCTCCAGGGGCTTCGGATTCCATCCCTGGACCGTCGGCGGAAACATGCCCCTCCAGTCCAGAGGACCTTTCGTACCACAAATTCCTGCAGAAGTTGGCTTACACGCTCAGTCTCCCGAGCACCTCTGAAGCCTCCGACCAACGCCCCGAGACGCAGGCGGCACGCAAGTTCCTTGAAGCACCGAAACCTCTGGCAACCGTCCCGGTGTACCCATTACTGCTTGAGAATCTCGTCACCCTTTGGAAGAACCCCTCTTCTGGGCCAGCAGTGTCAAGGAAACTCGACAACAAGTACCAAGTCCAAACCGCACCCGGATTCGACAAGACTCAGCTCCCGCACCAATCCATTGTGGTGGAGTCAGCTCTAAAAAGGACTAAGTCCACACGTCCTAACGCCAACTGTCCCCCGGGAAAAGACCTCAAGTCGCTAGACGACACCGGAAAAAGGGTCTTTCAAGGAGCCATGCTCAGTGCCAGGATTTCGGCCCACCAACTGCAACAGGCCCTTTACCTGGACTCACTCCTAGAGAAGCTTAAAGCTACAATCCCTATGCCGACTCAGGGAACTCAGCATGATGGTGCCGACCTCATCCTCGACCTTCAAGAATGCACGAAGCACCAGGTACGGGCGGCTTTTGACGCTTTTGACACAGCAGCCCGCACGGCCGCCTCTTCCATTACTGCCCTCCTCATAGCGTGGCTCAGGGCTTCCGGCCTACGAGAGGACACCCATGATCGCATAGCGGATGCTCCCTGCACTGGAGAGTCCCTCTTTGGAGACACTGTCACGGACACCGTTAACGCCTTAAAGGATCGCTGTACCACATTGAAAACATTGTCGGACGAGGGCTTTGACCGCACCGGGCGCAAGAACTCTTACCACCAGAAGCATAACTACTACAATTCTTCTAAGCGTCAATACGGCTCTTACCAAAAATGGCAACCCCGATACAAGCAACAGCCGTCGCAACAGTCTTACCGGCAAAAACCTCGACAGAGAGATAGAAAGCCACAGAAAAGCCAGCAACCCGGCCCGGTTAAATCTAACCAAGCTTTTTGACAATCAGCTCTTGGACAAGACTCCCACTGGGGGACGCCTCACCCTATTTCTCTCCGCTTGGCAGTCCATCACCTCGGACAAATGGGTGCTGGCTATCATCAAGGATGGATATCGCTTGAAGTTCCTTTCTCCCCCAGTGCAACACGGAGTCCCACCCTGCAGGGCACCGGATCCCTCCTCCATTGCCCTGGAAAAGGAGATTCTCTCCCTTCTCTCCTCCAATGCCATCGAGCCTGTGCCAACCTCGGAGCAATTTTCTGGTTTCTACTCAAGGTACTTTCTAGTCCCAAAGAAATCCGGAGACATGCGCTCTATCCTCGACCTCCGAGCTCTCAACCTCTTCATCACCAAAGAAAAATTCCGAATGCACTCCCTCGGGTCCATTCTACCACTCATTCAGGCCGGGGAGTGTGGATGACATCATTGGATCTGCTGGACGCATACACGCACATCCCGATCCACCCAGGACACCGCCAGTACCTGCATTTCAGGCGATGGGGAGACACTTCCAGTACAAGGTCCTCCCGTTCGGATTGTCCCCAGCTCCGAGGGTATTCACAAAGTGCATAGCTGCGGTAGCAGCGCATCTCCGCAAGCAGGGAATCTGCCTTTTCCCTACCTAGACGATTGGCTGATCACATCACCCTCCCCGAAGAAACAGAGAGGGCGGACTCACTCCACCATTGCCCTACTATCCGCACTGGGCTTCTTGGTGAACTACCAAAAATCCCACCTGCACCCCTCGCAACAACTGGAATTCATCGGGGCGCTAATAGATACCAACGAAGCAAAAGCCTTCCTCCCGCAACTACGAAGGAGATCCATTCGGGATTTGGCAATGCACATCTGCCACAACCAAAACCCCACCGCCCGGAAGCTACTACAACTCCTTGGCCACATGGCAGCGGCCACCCAAACGGTCCCGCTAGCGAAACTCCACATGCGCCATCTGCAGTGGCATCTGCGAGCACACTGGTCGCAGCACTCCCAGCCTCTGAACACGCACGTACCAATGAACCAAGCTGTCCGCAACTCAATTCTGTGGTGGACTCGGCGGGGCAACCTCTCACATGGGAGACCCCTCGCACACACACCTCACCAAGTGACCATCACCACGATGCCTCTCCGGTGGGATGGGGGGCACATTGTCTGCAACTCCGGACCCAGGGTGCGTGGACAGAGCGGGAGATGCAGCATCACATCAACCTTCTGGAACTCAGAGCCATTCGTTACGCCTTGAGCGCTTTTCAGAACCTAATCAGAGGCAAAGCCATCCTTATCCAGACGGACAGTCAGGTAGCAATGTTCTACGTGAACAAACAGGGTGGAACGGGCTCCCGAGTCCTATGCAGGGAAGCCCTCAGGATCTGGGCCTTCGCAATCTCCAAAGGCTGCTTTCTCCAGGCCTCATACCTGCCTGGAACGGAGAATCAGCTGGCGGACAAGCTCAGCCGGCAACTAAATCCCCACGAATGGTCCCTCAAGACGGAAATCGCCTTATCCCTCTTCAAAACGTGGGGCCATCCAGAGATAGACCTGTTCGCCACCGAGCGGAACACCAAGTGCAAACACTTCTGCTCCAAGAGGCCATCCCATCGCAGACAATCAGCGGATGCATTCGCAGAGTCATGGGGGGAATGGTCGCTGGTGTATGCCTTTCCCCCCATCCCCCTGATCTCCATGACCATACAACGCATCATCACCGACAGAGCACGAGCCATTCTGGTGGCCCCCCACTGGCCCCGCCAGGCATGGTTCCCACTTCTCAGGCGCCTGTCACTCCAACCACCAAAGCGGCTGCCGCTCCTCCCGGACCTTGTCACGCAAGAGGATGGACTCACCCTCCACCCCAATCTTCAGACCCTGGCCTTGACAGCATGGCGGCTGAGCGGGTAACCCTGCTCCCCCTGTGCCTCTCGCATGAGGTGGAGGACGTGGTCCTCGCAGCCCGCCGTCCCGCCACCAGGAAGTCATACGGCCTCAAAATGGCGCCGTTTTGCTATATGGTGTTCCTCTCAAGGCCTAGACCCCTTCTCGGCACCCGTGCCCGATATTCTGCGGTATCTGACCTCCCTGTCTCAACTGGGGTTACAGCCCCAATCCATCCGGGTGCACCTAGCGGCGATCTCCTCTCTCCACCACCGCTCAGGGGACATACCCATCGCACGGCTACCCATCGTAGCCCGCTTCATGAAAGGCCTTTTCAATCTGCATCCCCGGTCAGGAAGCCTGTTCCACACTGGGACCTCAACGCAGTTCTCAACCAGCTCACACTTCCCCCCTTCGAGCCCTGCTGTCAGCAGAGATGAAGTTCGCCTCTTGGAAGACCCTGTTCCTCATAGCCATCACCTCCGCCAGGCGCATCAGTGAGCTTCAGGCCCTCGTGGCACACCCACCTTACACACAGCTTTTCCAGCGACAGGGCTTCCCTCCGACCACACCCGAGGTTCATCCCGAAGGTATCCTCGGCCTTCCACATTAACCAGACCATTGAACTCCCCTCCTTCTTCCCGGAGCCACATTCCTCCCCAGAGGAGGCGAGACTCCACACGCTGGACTGTGTCAGAGCGCTACGTCTGTACCTCCGAAGAACCGAGCACTCAGCGCCGTTCCACCCAGCTTTTGGTCTCTATGACCCGAACAAACCGGGGCGCCCTGTCTCCAAGCGCACCCTAGCCCTCTGGATCTCGGCCTGCATCGCCTTCTGCCTAGACAAGGCTGGCACTGATCACGCCCCGTCAGTCCACGCTCATCAATTGAGGGCGCTTGCTGCCACAATGGCGAACCTCTGCTCTGTTCCGGCGATGGACATATGTAGAGCGGCCACCTGGTCATCCCTTCAGACTTTCCAGAGACACTACTGCCTTGATCTGAATCGTAACCAGGCCTTCGGCCAAGCGGTCTTAACATCGGCCCATGCTCCGCCGACGGATCCTTAATATCAAAAAAAGAATAATACTAAATTAAAGAATTGTTCCACAGGCTGTCTGCCCTCGCAGAACATGCTCCTACGGATACTGGTTACACAGAATGTTTACACAAGCTATTTGCACAGATTGTTGTTGTTCTATGCGTACTATCTGCATTTGCACAAAGTATTTGCACTGATTGAGTTCGTTGTATGCTTACTGTTTGCACAATTGGTTTGCTGTTTTGCACACGTTGTTTGCACATGCTAATTGCACGTAATGTTATGTTCAAGTTGTCTCTCACCTGCCATAACTTGATAAAATCTTATCTATACACCTCGTGTCTTTGTTATTGGGCCCCTGAACCTCAGCCCTTCCTAGCTAGGGAGGCACCATGTGTGGCTGACTTATACCGGCATGTCCTATGAGAGAACTTGGTGTAATGACTGTAACGGGGGTTCTCCGTGGACAGCGGGATCAGTCAGCCACACTCTCCCACCCGTCCTCCCCTTCAGGGGCCCTTGGCATGCCCTCGCCCCTAGCACCTGCTGGACCAGCTTGGGAAATAGTGGCTGGCTAGGGGCGGTCCGGGGGCTGGGCCAGGTGGAGGGGAGGGGGCTCAACCCAGGAGGCAAACGCCTTCTGGGCTAGAGAGAGTACTCCGTCCACGGCGCCGTCGGATGACGTCACCATGTGTGGCTGACTTATCCTGCTGTCCACGGAGAACTCCCGTTACAGGTAAGTAACCTTGATTTATCCATTAAGCACATCCAAGACACTGGCCAGGTGCTTGAAAATGCTCAAGGGAACCCCCCCTCCCCCCGGTCTACATTACAATTGATGAATTCTTAGGAGAAATGTTTCCAAGGCAAGGTGAATTGTCCTGTTTTGTCCTTTTAATGGGTTTCAATTTGTCAGCTAGTAGAAAGGCTCCTAGGAGAAGTGTTCTTTTGTTCTCTGTAATGGGTCTCCATTTGCTAGCTAGGAGAAGGTCTCCTCCCTGATCTTTCCAGTATCTGTAGTTATGTAAATTGTTTCAACAGTTTCAACGTGCCCCTATTTACAGTTGAGGCATATTCACTACTGAGGCATAATCAATAGTCAAAATTCATCTGTAC
Source organism: Ichthyophis bannanicus (assembly GCA_033557465.1). Classification (NCBI taxonomy): domain Eukaryota; kingdom Metazoa; phylum Chordata; class Amphibia; order Gymnophiona; family Ichthyophiidae; genus Ichthyophis; species Ichthyophis bannanicus. The sequence continues at coordinate 42,591,523 of CM066031.1, forward strand.
CACATTCGGTCCTTTGACTATTGATTGTGCCTATAAGATACTGGTAACATTGTGGGGACTTTGGGTGGATGAAATATAGTAATGAAACTGGGTATGCATTGAATAAAACAACATATCATAATTAATAAACAAATACAAATAATAATTCCCCCAATGATTTGTCTGAGGCTACCCATATGGGCAGCCATCCAAATACCCAATCCCACCAATTAACATTAATATCTTGTTTAATATCTTTGGCTAGTTCTTGCAAAGCTTGAATATGAGACTGAATGGAAGTAGCATGGTCAGTTAAATTAAAGCAACACATGCCTTCAAAATGTTCACATCCATAATTGTGTTTTAAAAGTAAATAATCTATTGCTACTCGATTTTGCAAGACTGCCTTCCTAGTACTACTTAAGTCAATAAATAATTCTTGTAAAGCAACTGAAGTATGATTAAGACTTTTTACCATGGTGCAAGCTAAAGCATTAATTGTGCGAGTGTTATATAAGGCTAAACCAGGCACTCCCAGAAGGGAAACGGCTGCACTGGTATATTCTACTTTAGAAAGTAAAGTGACTTTTGAATCACAATCTGCGGGTATCATAGCTGTTATTGTTCTTCTCTTTCTAATTTTAGTTTTAGGAGAGGGTGGCATAATAAGTCCTATTCGTATAAGTGTGCAAGGCCCCCCTGTGAGATTTCCTGGAATATATGTATAAGTGGTATTACAACAAGACAATAACCACCCTATTGGCAGTTTAACATTTCTACCATAACTAGCTTGTACTATTGTATTATTACAATTCATAGTATTAGTTACATTTCTACATTTCCTAGTTGCATCACATAAAAGTATTATATCAATGTCCTTGGCAATTTCTTGTTGCATCTTTAGTTGTTGGCATTTCGGTATTTCATCAGGATTACATGTCATGTTATAACATACATCGCCTGGGGCGATATTATGGGTGATTATTTGAGTCATGTTATCCCAAAAATTGAAATTAGTGGGACAATCTCTGCAATATTCGTATAGCATGGGTGTGTCCTTATATCTTCTTCATTTGCCCAACTGTCATTTTGTGTAGCTTTAAAATAGTACAACAAAACTCGAGCTGGTGTGGGTATTGCAATCAAACATGTAGTTAACAGATCCACTGGATTACGCATGTCCGAAAGGCAAAAGTTAGAAATATTTAAAACTTTTCGGGCTAAATAAGTCCAGATATTCTGAGGTGGTTCTATCGCATCTGCTAAACGCTTGGGCAGGTGTAATTCGGGTTGGGTTACCACTTGCACTCTCCATAATAGACTTTCCATGTACCAAAGATCAGGCTGGTAATGAGTGCCCATGTCACTACATGGCATATGAAAGCTTGCTGGAAACGAACCCGGTCCTTGATAGAAATATGCTGGATCATTGGTTCATAAGGTGTAGAGATAACCTATAATGAAAAGACATCATTTTATTCTCGCAGGTAACATTTGTTTGCTGGTATATATTCCCACTTTTCTTGTCCAGGTCTCATAATCAATATTATGTTATCATTCCCAGTGGCAATAACTTCTGCCTGCTCAGGTGGGTGATTTGGTGATTGTACCCAAATCCTTGCCCCGGTGTTTAAATTAGCAGATCCAAATCCAGCATTGCCTCTAACTGTTAGAGCAGTGGGGGCACTCCCCTTCTTTACTACTCCTCCATAAGTGGGGATGATAAGTAATTGGGCCACTCTGTCCCCAGTCTGGATCATTAAATCTGAGTTACCACTGTTCATTAGAATAATTTTTATCTCTCCTTGATAATCTGCATTAATCACTCCTCCAAGTATTTGTATGCCTTTCAGGGCCAATCCAGAGCGAGGGGCAATTAACCCAAAATGCTCGGGTGGTAACTGGACTCCTATTCCTGTTTCTATTAATTGCAAATCATGGACCTTTATTCTATATTCCTGCAGAGCATGTAAATCTAGTCCGGCTGCCTCTGGTGTTGCCCGATACGGGGCTAAGGCACCTTCTTTAATTTCCCAATATAGAATAGTGTTAGTGGCTACATAAGATTTGATTTGTAATGCGGGAGTCAACATCCTCATTAGAGGAGTTTCAGTTTCTGCAATTGGTCTATTGTTAAGGATCTGTAGTGCTGCAGATAAATGATCTCTCCACTTTTGCAGGGATCCTTCCCCTAATTTCCTAAGCTGTTCTTTGAGCAATCCCATCATTCTTTCTATAAGTCCTGCAGCTTGAGGGTAATAGGGTATATGAAATATCCATTCAATGTTATGCTGTCTACTGTGATCCTGTACAAGCCTCCCTTTAAAATGAGACCCATTATCACTTTGAATCTGAAGAGGGATCCCATAATATAAAGTAATGAGGTCTAATGTTTTAATGGTGTTAATCTGCGTAGCCCTCTTACATGGATATGCCACTAAATACCCGGAATATGTATCCACAGCCGTGCATACATACTGACATCCCTTACTGGTAGGTAGAGGTCCTATGTAATCTATTTGCCATATCTGGCCTGGTAGTTTTCCTCGCCCTAAATGGCCATACACTATGTGTGGGACAGACCTGTGCTGTATATGCTGACAAATTGGGCATTGCAAGATAATTGTTCTAATAGCATCTAAGGGGATAGGGATTCCCGTGTTTGTGCCCAGCGGAAAGTAGCTTTTTCACCTAAATGCCCACATTTCTGGTGAGCCCATTTTGCCATGCCCAGCAAGTCAGATTCTTTGGTGTCTGTTTGTGCTTCAGCAATTTTAGCTTGTTCATCAGTAATAGAGTTAAACCATCTGTCTAACGAATCAATAGCACAATGAGCATCTACATGATACACAGTTACCGTACTTAAAAGCAAACATTTCCCAAATTTGCTGCCACAGTTCTTTTCCCCAAATTTCTCTTGAATGTATCTCCCAATTATTTTGCTGCCAGGTAGGTAGCCATGTGGCTAAGCCATTGGCTACTGACCAGGAATCAGTGTAAATATGACAAGTCCCTGGGGTCTCTTGTTTTAAAGCCTGAAATACTGCATAAAGTTCAGCATATTGGCTACTTTTCCCTTCACCTGTAGTTGTCAACAATTTTTTAGTAGTGGGATTGTAAGACACAGCCTTCCAACACCTTTTATTTCCCACATATTTAGCAGACCCATCAGTAAACCAAACATGATTTCTCTGTTCTGAGGTTAATTGTACAAATGGTTGTCCCCACTTCACTGGAGACTCTGTTGCTGTTAATTCATGATTTGGCAATTGCATGGTCTCAGTGTCCTTAAGAGGGGCTTGAGCTACCCTTTCATGTAAGGTAGCAGTTCCCCCTATACCAATTTTAGCTCTATCCTGAATATACCATTTCCATTTGATTATGCGTGCGTCTTGTGCATGTCCTATTCTGTGTGTCTTGGGGGAGCTCATTACCCACTGCATAATAGGAATTTCTGGTCTTAACATCACAGTGTGTCCTATGGTCACCTGTTCTGTATCCACCAAAGCCCAATAACATGCTAACAACTGTTTTTCAAAAGGGGTATATCTAGTCCCTGCTTCGGGGAGCTTCCTCGTCCAGAATCCTAGAGGTACTTTTTTCTTTCCCTGTTTCTGCCATAAACTCCAATTAGCATACTGTTCTTGTACTGATACATTGAGCTCGAGTTCCCCAGGTTGAACAGGCCATAAATCTAAGGGTTGCTGTATAGCTTGTTTAGCCAGTTCAAAAGCCTGCTGCTGCACATCTCCCCATTCAAACTCATATTTCTTCCTAGTTATTTTATACAATGGTGCCAGTATTTGACTCAAATGGGGAATGTGCTGCCTCCAAAAGCCAAACAGTCCAATAAATTTCTGGGCCTCCTTTTGTTTCGAGGAGTATTAAATTCCATTATTTTCTGTTTGGCTTTTGGGAGCACTTCTCTATGACCCTGATGCCACTGTATGCCCAGGAATTTTACTGTCTGGGCTGGTCCTTGAATTTTTGCAGGGTTAATTTCCCAACCCTTCTTTTTCATGTGTGCAATGAGAGCTTCAAGATGTTCCTGCACTATCTCTTGTGAGGGCCCCTGCACTAAAATATCATCAATATAATGTGAAATTTGTACCCCATCCAGAGGTGGGAGTTCATCTAAGTGTTCTGCTACAATCCTGTGACAGATAGTGGGGCTATGTAAATACCCCTGGGGAAGTCTAGTGGGACAGTACTGTCTACCTGCCAAGAAAATGAGAACTGCTCCCAATTCTCCTCCGAAATTGGAATAGTAAAAAATGCATTAGCCAAATCTATCACAGCATACCATGTCCCTGCGTGTCTTTGAATATTTTCAATAAGAGTAATTGTATCTGGTACAGCAGCAGTCAGTGGAGGGGTATACTTATTCAATTCTCTATAATCAACTGTCATTCTCCAACTGCCATCTGATTTCTTTACCGGCCACACCGGATTATTCCAGCCAGTGGTAACCGGCTTAATCACCCCTGCTTCTAGCAATTCTTGAATTGTTTCTCCTATTTCCTGATGTCCTCCCGGGATCCTATACTGCTTCATACTCACCATTTTAGTGGCGGGGGGCAGCTTTACTGCTGGAATTTTAAGGTGTCCTACAGTAATAGGTCTAGCAGACATGTAAGGTTTGATGCCAAATTGGTATTGTTCCTCATCAAGTATCAGTGTCAACCCTTTTAATATGTCTATCCCAATTATATACTCGGGAATGGGAACAATTAACACCGAGTATTTTCTCTTAGGTAACTGACCAATTTTCATTTCCAATGTGGTTTGTACAGCATCTGTTTTCCTTCCTCCCAGCCCAGTGATTGTAACATGCTGTCCTCTGAAATGTTTTGGATTTCCATAAATTAAGGTGGCCTCCGCTCCAGTATCTACTAAGGCTCGGACCCTCTGATTGTTCTTATGTTTCCAAAAAATTTCTAAATTTACATGGGGTCTCATGTCTTTATGAGTCCACCCTTCAACTGGAGCTTGGCCTACTTCCTATTCTTGAAACAAATCCTGTGCCCATGAAAGATCAGGGTATAAGTCAGAAAGTGGTGCTGTGGGAATAACATTTGATCTTGCTTCTCTAATCTCACCCTCCTTCCTTTTCCCCTCATTCTTTCTCTCCTCTTCATTCACTTCAGAATTTTGTTTACTCACATTCCTATTTCCACTTTTCTTATACAGCCCTCTTTTCTTATATATTTCCCACATGCTCTGTGTGTCAATTCCATCAATCTGTTCCTTTTTAACACCATCTTTAAGGAGAGCAGTAAACATATCTTTCTGGATACTCGGTTGTTTATATTTCCCTTCTGTCCTTCTGATCTATTCTCCCTTCTGTCACCAGCACTGTACTTTGGACCCCACTCTCCCAATTCACCTAATTGTCTCACTGCTTCTATTACTTCTGATAAAGGATTCCCTGTTGATTTATCAGTAAAGTCATAATAACATGTTTGTAAGCTGGTGGAGCCAAACGTATAATCTTATTCCTCATTGATGCAGTCATGGCACAATTCATTAACTGATCAGCTTGCCCTATAAAAATAGCAGTTTTCATGCCTTCCTCTTTAATGCGCTGAATAGCGTCACGCAAAGCAAACCATTGTTTATCATTTGGGGGCCAATCAGCTTCGGCAGGAAATTTAGCATTACATCCTTCTACTGCCAGTTGGAGTAAATTAGTCATATTTTGTGATATGTAATTACGAAACTGCTCTTGTATCACAGGGTCAACACTAATTAGACAAAATTTCCTAGAATCACCATGATCTAGCTGTACTCCTGCAGCTCCAGTTTCATAAATACGCACCATCCAGGTAATCAGTGATTCCCCAGGTTTCTGCCTAAACCTGTCCTGGATATCATTAATCTCTTGTTGATTAAAATCCTCCACAGTATCTAGATTAACTCCTCCAGGATTTTGGGGAGTACTCTGCACTTTCCTCCTATAAATCGGTTGTGCCTGATAGTTTTCATTACTAACTCCTTGCTCTTCCTCAGAGTTAGATGATTCAGTAGAATCCCAGATATTACCATCCCAGTCATCAGGATTCCAATTTACACCTGCTTTAGCAATAGACATGTGCACTTTCTTTTTATTTACTCTCCCCTTTCTTTTACGATATTTATACTGGGCCACCCTGACAGCTGCTCTCTCAGCAACCTGCTGATAAGTATCTAATTTATCCGTCAACAAACGGATTTGGCATTGTAGCATTGTTATCATATTTTGTAAATCACAATTCTGTTTTTCAAGTTGCTCAATCAAATCTACTTTGCTGGATTTTGTCTGATGTATCTTACGATATGGCAGACAGCAAAAGCCAACCTCTCCTCCCCAACACACTCAATTCTATCCCTTTTTCAACAGGTATTTTTTGCAAGCATGTAAGGAGATTTACAGGTTCCGCATCTTTTAAAACAGATTCCCAATTCTCACTTAGTCCTGAACCGCAAGACCATTCTCTAGCTAACATTTCATAAGGCGCCTGATCCCATCCGGGGATATTTACAAAATCTTTATTTTCCTTTACAGTCTTTGTACTATTTACATTTTTTACTCTTCTTTTCAACATTGTTATAGCCTTTCTTTTTATCGCACCCCACTTCTGGTACCAAATGTCTTACTTCAACAAAGGCTAACACACCTTGTTAATGAAGACGTGCGTTTATTTATAATACAAAGCAGGGATAACTTGAATTTCACTTATTTAACTTCTTAATTCGTACTTATTTAGAAAGGCAAGTAATTCATATATCTACCTATGATTAGTTAAAAAGATATCTGGAAAACTATTAGAATAAAAGCACTTAATTACAGAATAGATAACTAGAAAGATAATTACAGAAGAAGAATATACTTCACCGAAAGAGCTTTACTTCATCCCTTGTCACAGGTCGATTGAATGGATCCCTGATTCAACCAGACAAGAGAGACTTCTCAATCGGGAGTTTCTCTAGGCAATGCGTCCATTCCTAGATGAATCCATTTCTCTCTGTCTAGCTGAAAACAGGTACCCATTTTATCCAGTTGCAAGAACAATCCAGGTATGTCCGATCTTGTGTCACATACGTAGTATAGAGTCAGTAATCCATTAAGCACCTCCAAGACACTGCCCAGGTGCTTTAAAATGCTCAAGGGAACCCCCCCCCCCCGGTCTACATTACAATTGATGAATTCTTAGGAGAAATGTTTCCAAGGCAAGGTGAATTGTCCTGTTTTGTCCTGTTAATGGGTTTCAATTTGTCTGCTAGTAGAAAGGCTCCTAGGTGAAGTGTTCTTTTGTTCTCTGTAATGGGTCTCCATTTGCTTGCTAAGAGAAGGTCTCCTCCCTGATCTTTCCAGTATCTGTAGTTATGTAAATTGTTTCAACAGTTTCAAGTGCCCCTATTTACAGTTGAGGCATATTCACTACTGAGGCATAATCAATAGTCAAAATTCATCTGTACCACACGCACCAACGTGAAAGTTTGAAAGATCTTGGAAGAGGGAAACAGCAGCATCCTGAGATTGTATTGTTTTCCTCTCCTGGCCTCTCCTCAGCAGCAGTTCTGCATCATTGTAGCATAGAAAATGGGCAATAAACATCACGGGTTGATTACACTGTTCTACAAATTTTCAAAAATTGTTTGTTTCAGAAATTAAATGTGCTATTCCTTAATGAATTTGATCCGCTGAATTCAAATATGATAGTGAAATTAGCCTGATTAATATTAATAAAATACAGTCTCTAAAATGCTTGTATGCAAATGCGAGAAGTCTAAACAATAAGATGGGAGAGTTAGAATATATAGAGACGTCTGGAGTTTATGCTTTCTAATACTGTTCTACAAACTTTCAAAAATTGTTTGCTTCAGAAATTAAATGTGCTATTTCTTAATGAATTTGATACGCTGAATTCAAATATGATAGTGAAATTGGTCAATTAGCTCTTGTTTCTAGGATATGTTGAAGAATTTACATATTGCCACTATGTATGGTGAAAATCGATCCTAAATCCTTAGATATAATTCAAAATTTTATTAGAAATGAAACTTTGCACAACAACAAGCATGTTTTTATAAAATAAAGTTCATAAATGTACTTAGAAGAAACAGAGGAGTAAGTATGTCTGCAATTTAACTTTCATTAAGAACATTTGTAAGTACATTCTAGCAAGTTTTGTTCTCATTCAGTGGCTTCACGACTCTTCCTGATCTGTTTCTTGTACTGAAGCAATGGAATATCCCTTGTCACTGCCCAGAAGTAGTCTGCAAGCATTGATGGACTCCATTTACCCTGATACCTCTTTTCCATGGCTGCAATGTCTTGGTAAAATCGTTCTCCATGTTCATCACTTACTGCTCTGCAATTTTATGGGAAAAAAAATCTAGATGAGAGTGTAGAAAATTAATCTTTAAGGACATGTTGCAATCAAGGTTTTTATATGCCTTGAGAAGATCTTGAACAATCTCTTGGTAATTATTTGCTTTGTTGTTTCCAAGAAAAATTTGTGTCACTGATTCAAATACTATCCATGCAGCCTTTTCCTTTCCACGCAATAAACGAAGAAATTCATCATCTTGAAGAAGTGCACAAATCTGAGTGCCAACAAAAACGTCTTCCTTAATTTTGGCATCACTCAGTCTAGGAAATTTCCACTAAGATAACTGAAAGCAGGTTTAATTTTATCCATCACCTTGACAAAGGTTTTCATTAGTCCCAACTTGATGTGCAAGGATGGCATCAAAATCTTGTTGTTGTCTACAAGTGCTGGAAAACAGAATATTTTTGCTTCCAGGATCCAGTGACTGATGGAGTGGCTGGTCCCTTTTGACGACTATCCCATTCACATAGGAAGCAGCAGTATTTGGTATATCCACCCTGAAGACCAAGCAAGAGGGTGACCACTTTGAAGTCACCACAGATTGACCATACATGTTGATCATAGTTTATACATTTCAAAAGTTGTTTCATATTGTCATAAGTCTCTTTCATAAAAGCTGCATGGCCAATAGGAATTGATGGTAGCAAGTTGCCATTATGCAGCAATACAGCTTTAAGACTTGCTTTGGATGAATCAATGAAGAGCCTCCAATCATCTGCATTGTAACTGATATTGAGAGCTGCCATTAAACCTTTTACGTTGTTGCATGCAGCAAGATCACCTTCTTTGAAAAAGAGTGACACCAAGACTTTCTGACAGTCCCAGAAAAAAGAAATTCAAATGTCACCAGCCAGAAGTTTCCACTGCTGTAGACTGGGACCCAAAAGCTCAGCTTTATTCTTCGGGAGATCCAAATCCCTGACAAAGTCATTCAATTCACCTTGCATTATGAGGTGTGGCTCATTAGCAGTGGCCAGAAGAAACTCTGGGTCGCGTGAGGTTGACGGTTCATGATTACAAACTTCTTCCTCTTCCTCACCTGATTCTAATGATAATGATTCTGACATTTTGGGAATCGGCAACCCTTCTCCATGAAGCACTGGGCGTATTGCAGATGGCATGTTTGGATATTGCACAGTCCACTTACTCTTTCTGGATATGCCTTTCTGACTTGGAGGAACCATGCAGAAGTAGCAATTGCTGACATGATCTGTGGGCTCTCTCCAGATCATTGGAACTGCAAAAGGCATTGATTGTCTTTTCCCATTCATCCATTGCCTGAGACTTGTTGCAGCTGCTTTCGTGGCCGAAGCATTTTGGCTGTTGAACAGTGTTATTGGGGGGCTTACCCAGTGCCCAGTGTACCCTCTCGATCTCCATATTAGCCCCAGAGGACAAAAGCTCCTCTGCAGTTAAAAGTTCTTTGGCTAACACTCGCACCACCTTGACCAAGTTCTCTGCCCAATCTGCAACTTCCGGTATGCTCTGAAACGCGTGTTGTTTCTGCGGGCCCAGTGTTCTATGTCATCAGTCTTATAAGTAAGTTCCATCACCTGAGAGCGTTGTCTATCTGCTGTGCATTGCAAATCTGCCAGTATAGTCCTATATTTTAGTTTCCACCTCCTCCAACTGGTGGCCTAAATCCTTAATGTCTCTGCAGAGCTCCGTGTTCGTAGACGTCACTTCCTCCCGCATAGATCGAAACTCAGCAGCAATTTCTTCAAAGCCCCTTCGGAGCTCACGCTGTAAGAGAATGTGTTGAGGCTGTTTTGTTTGCTTGCTCTAGTTCACTTAGCATGTCCTCTCCAGATTCCTCTGATGCCGGGCTGTGCGGAGAACTGCCATGCGGTCCAGCCCTGCCCATCAGCCGCTGCGAGACGTTCGGCTTTTCCTTCACCTCCGGCAGTTTTGTATTTTTAACCATTTGCTCCCAGGCACTCCAGGCACCTTCTACTCCAGTTTTTAGTGGCTCACCTGCCCAGTTTGGTAATTTTGGGGGCTTTTTGACTCCTCGGGGTGGCGGTGAAAGAGACTCAAGCCGCCATTTCCTTCAGTGATGTCACTTCCCTACTAAACTTTATGATTTTGCCCTTCAGATTGTTACAGTTGTTTGTTTCCTGAGCTGGAGAACGAGCCTTAGGAAGGCTTAGCCAGCCCTCCCATGACAATCCCTCCTGGTTAGGACTACAGCTCCCAGAGTGCACTCTGGCACTCACATTCAGTAATTCCTCCTAGGAAGGACTAAAGCTCTCAGAGTGCACTGTGACATACACACACTAAAATACAGCCTTGGAAGGAGTACAGCACCTGAGAGTGCACTGTGACACTCCCACACAGTAATACCCCCTAGGAAGGACTACAGCTCCCACAGTGCACTGTGACACTCCCATAGAGAAACTGTTGTTGTTGTTAAGTGCCGTCGAGTCGGAGTCGACTCATGGCGACCCTCTGGATAGCTATCCTAAATTGTGTTCGGTCTTGAGTCAGGCGGCTCATTGTTGACAGACTGGTACCCATAGCTGCTGTTATTGTATCGATCCATCTCATTGCTGGCCTTCCTCTTTTGCACTGACCTTCTATCTTGCCAAGCATGATGTCTTTCTCTAATGATCTCTCTCTTCGCATGATGTGTCCAAAGTATGAAAGTCAAAGTCTTGCATCTGAGCTTCTAAAGAAAGCTTAGGTTTGATCTCCTCTAGTACCGACTGGTTTGTTCTTCGGGCAGTCCATGGTATACACAGTATTTAACGCCAGCACCATAATTCAAACGCATCAATTTTCTTCCTGTCTATCTTTTTCACTGTCCAGCTTTCACATCCATATGATGTTATTGAAAATACCATGGCTTGAACAAGTCAAATCTTTGTATGGAGAGAAACTGTAGTTTATTTAAAGGGCTTTGTGGCTAGAACTTGTTCTCTGCATATAATATCTTTGTTTCTGTAGATCAGACGTGAAATCCTCCAGCGCATTCAGTTGTTAGTAACTCCTCTGTCCTTCCCTGCTTTTATGTGCCTGAATATCTCAGGAAGTGGATCTGTGAAATGACCCAGCATTAGTTCAGCAGCCCCTTTCACAGGCTTCCCAAGGCTCGGGGCAGGCACTCGGTCTCCAGCCTCCCTCCCTTTGTCCTCTGTTCACACTTCCTCTCTCTGAAGCCACTGGGAAAGACGCTTCATACTAGCACCAGCAAAATTAACACCACCAGCTTTGTAAAGAGGGAACCAAGACGTGTTCCAGAGAAGGGCAGGAGAATGGCTGCAGGGATTTCTGCTCAGCAGGTAGGAAATTGGCAGGAGGTGGGCAACAGGTGAGGCAGTGCCACAATCCAGCCTTGGAGACACGCACGCTGCATGGGGCAAGCAGAAGGGGAAATGAGTCTGGCAATGCTCAGTCCAGGAAAGAAAGTTCTGCTCTTTATTCCTTGCAGACCTCTGAGGCTCTTCCTCCTCATTCCCATCCCATGTGGCTCTCAGTTTCTGTTTCCTGCAATGACTTTGGATTCTCTTTTCTCCTCTCGCTCTTTCTTTTGCACAAATACTTTTGTGTCAATTTGCAGAAAATAAGACCCAGATACACATGCACACAGGTGGACATTCAGACCTTTACACTTCATTCTCTGCACACATCCAACAGACAGCTAAATCCTGTCTCTTCTTTCTCTATAACACTGGCAAAATTCATCCTACACACACTAAGACACTTATCCATCCTTTAGTTATCTCCCGTCTAGACTATTGCAACCTTCTCCTTGCTAGTCTATCTCTCCCCTTTGGAAGTGTGGTGATGAGGAGTTGTTGAGGACTTTGAAGGTTGTGAAGATAGATTTGAATTTAATATGTTCCTTTATTGGAAGCTAATGCAGTTGTTTGAGAAGAGGTGTAATGTGTTCTGGGGTTTTTTTTTGTGTTGAGTAGGATTTTTGCAGCAGTGTTAAGTGCAAGTTGGAGAGGGTGGATGGTTGAGTCTGGTATGCCTTGAAAGATAATGTTACAGTAGTCAAAGTGGGGGAAGATGGTTGCTTGAAGGACTGAATGTAAGTCATGGTCGGTCAGTAAATGTTTGAGATACTTTGTTTTGAGCTTGAAATTAGTGCTAGTAATGTGAGTAAGATTTTGAATGTGGGCTGACGAAGTGAGGCATTGGGCCAGTGTGACTCCAAGGTATAATATATCTTTTTTTCAGTTGGATTTTTGTGCCATCAATAGCTATGGAAGATGGTGTTTTGAAGCCAATGTCTCTTGTGATGAACATGGCCTCTGTCTTCTTGAGGTTTGTGTTCAAATTGTGTATTTTGAGCCAGTTGCAGACAGCGGAGAAGCGGGTTGTTATGTGTATAATGTCTGGATTTGATGTGTTGATAGGTGTGTATATCATGACATCATCTGCATAGATATGGTATAGGATGTTGCAAGTCTTTATTACAGAGCATACTGGTTGTACAAAGAGGTTAAATAGTAATGATGAGAGGGTCGAGCCTTGTTGAACTCCTTTAGATTGGGGTGGTAGTCGTTTGGTCTATTGAGGCTTTGTATGATATAGAGTGAGATTTGTATTTATTTATTTATTAGTGCTTATTTACCGCTTTGCGTGAATCAAGCGGTTTTCAGAGAACTCAAGGATTGAACATTACATTAAACAAAAAATATATGTAACATATTAACAGGGAGTGAAAGAGGAAAAGGGACAAATTAACTTAAATCAGCAACAGCTGATTTAAGTAATAACTATGTACAGAGAACTAAGCATATATATAAATTAGTTACAATGAACTTGAAAGCATCTTGAAAAGTGTGAGGACTGTAGTTTTCCATGTAGAATTGTCACTAGGTGACTGGTTCACCAAAGTGCTCCTTGAACAGGAATGTTTTTAACAGTTTACGGGAGGCTTTTGGATCCTTAGTGTTTCTTATGGCTGAAGGAAGTGAGTTCCATAATAGAGGGGCGTAAAGGGAGAAGGCTCTCTTGGATGTAGTTGCGTTGCAGTTTCTAAAGTCAGCATGCACCTCAAGAGAATTTCTATTGTTACTTCTACGTGGTCTGTTTTTCCGGAGTGATTTGAATAAACTCTTTCAGGCAGAAGGCAGGTTCTGTTTGGAGGGATATTAATATAGTATGGAGTACTTGAATTTTATTCTGCTCTCAGTTGATAGCCAGTGTAGCTGCTTTAATATTGGGTTAATGTGCTTTGATAGAGGTTTGTGATATTACTCTAGCCGCTGTATTTTGAGCTAGTTGAAGGCGGTGGATGCTTTGCTTTGGGAGGTCCATTAAAATGGCATTACAGAAATCGAAGTGTGGGAAGATTATAGCTTGGCCTGCTGTTCTGAAATCATTTGCGGAGAGAAGAGTTCTTAGATGTTGAAACATTTCTAGCTTGAAATAGATAGCTTTTGTTAGGTTGCTCACATGCTTGGTGAAGTTAAGCTGATGGTCTAGTGTAATGCCCAAATATCTCACTTCTTTTTTGATTTGGATGCTTGCATCTTTTATCTTCATAGTTTCTGGTGGAGTGAAAGAGTTGTCCTTTGTGATGAAAAGCATTTCTGTTTTAGTCAAAGTTATTAGAAGATTGTGTTCTTTAAGCCATGTGCTAATGTTTATTGAAACATTCCTTTATATTTTTTAGTTTCAGTTGTTTGGTGTTGATTTGGGTGAAAAGCAGGATGTCATCCACATACAGGTTGTAGTCAATGCCATGACTCTTTATAATGTTGCAGATGGTTTGGATATAAAGGCTGAAAAGGAGCGCTGACAAAGCAGAACCTTGGGGCACGCCTTTCCTTTGGTAGAATGAGCTTGACGTGTTATTACCCATCTTTACTTGGATGGTTCGGTTTGAAAGGTAGGTTTTCAACCATGACAGATCTTTGTCTTTGAGGCCGATTTCTTGTAATGTAAGTTTGAGGTAATCATGTGATATGGAGTCATAAGCTGCTGTTTAAGTCGAGAAAAATTAAGATGAAACCAGAATTAGGTTCTTCTAGTCCTTTTAGAAGCTTGTCTGTTAATGCGATGAGGAGTGTTTCAACTCCATGACCGATTCTTAATCCGTGCTGATGTGGATTGAGCTGTGCAAAGTGGTCTACATGATTTTGTAGCTGGAGTTGAGCTGCCTTTTCTAGGATTTTTGGCATAAATGGCAGACTTGAAATAGGCCGGTAAGAGCTTTTTTCTGATTTATCCAAATTCTTGCCTTTGAAGAGGAGATGGATAGAGGCCTTTTTTAATTCTTCTGGAATATAGCCTTGATCTAATGAGGCGTTTATTAGATTTAGCATATCAGGAGTGAGACTGTCGCTAGTCAGATGTATCCATGTGGCTGGGCAAGGGTCGAGAGCAGAAGTTGACATGCTTAGAGATTTGATTATGTCTTTGAGCTGTCTTTTGGAGATCTGAGAAAAACTTTTCCAGGCCTGATTTGCAGTTATATTGCTTGTTTTGCAATGGAAATCGGTTGATGATAATGTTCCCACCTTTTCCTTGTAATATTTGGCTATGGCATCTACCTCTGGTGCAACCGTGGCATTGTCCTGTTTTGGGTTAGTTGTTAGGGATTTAACTATATCAAACATTTCCCTTGTCTTGTTCAGTGCTGACATTATTAGCTTGGTGTGATAATCCTGTTATTGTTGTTTGTTAATAACTTGTATTCTTCCAGTTTGCTGAAAAAGGATGCTTTGTCGGATTCTCTTTGATTTTCTCCATTTCCTTTCCTTGTATGGTCTATTGCGGCTTTTTTCTTTTGTGCCTTAGTGCTGTCTGGCACCCAAATATCCCATCTTAATAATTTGTGTATAAATGTGTAAGACAGGATAACATAAGTAAAAATCAATCAAATTTATTGAACTAGAGTACACAGAAATGTAAATCTAAACACCGTGTTGTTATCTTGTGAGGCAGAAAGTGACATTACTTGATACAGAACTCCAGTTACTGTCTGCCCACTTTACATTCTACAAAGCATTATTTTATACAATCACGTCACAGTTTTTCTCTTTAACCATTTGTCCCTTTTCCCCTATATGGTTATTCCTTACAACAGCTGAGGTGCCAGACCAAGACAAACCACCAATCTGGGCACAGCAGCAGAATGGGATAGTGTTGACGGCGGAGGATCACATTTCTGTGACAACAGCAACAACACCAAACTTAAACTGCGCGGAAGAAGGGCCCGGCAGTTTACTTCTATATCTTGCCATGAAAACAAAATGGATAGTTACAAAAAAAACAAATTGTGCTATAGTGCTGGAAGATGAGACCCCCAGGTCGGAAGGCACTCAACTAGCTACTCGGGAAGAGCTGAAGACTTTTCAGAGTAAAGCCAGCATTTATTATGTGGTTGGATCAAAGCCCTTGGGACATCTGACTGCTGATGTAGCTGTGAATGAAATGAGAGTCAGAAGCTTTAAAGATGTCTTACACATTGGAACATGGAACGTATGAAGCATGAACCAAGGGAAGTTGGAGGTGGTCAAGAATGAAATGGAACGTGTACAACTTGATCTGTTGGGTGTCAGCGAACTGAAATGGACTGGCATCGGGCACTTTGCATCAGATGATCACATGGTCTACTATGCTGGAAATGAAAGACAAGAAATGGTGTTGCATTTATAATAAAGAAGAAACTCGCAAGAACTGTAATGAAATACAATGCAGTCAGCGAACGCTTAATCTCTATTCGTCTACGAGGAATGCCTATCAACACAACTATAATTCAAGTATATGCCCCAACAACAGCTGCAGAAGAGAATGAAATTGAAGAGTTCTATGAACAAGTACAAGCTGAAATTGACAGAACATGCAAACAGGATATCCTGATAGTCATGGGTGACTAGAACGCAAAAGTTGGCAACAAAGAAGAAGGCAAAGTAGTTGGAAAATATGGACTTGGCAACAGAAATGAAGCTGGAGAAAGACTGATAGAATTCTGCAAGACCAACGATCTATTCATCTCAAACACCTTCTTCCATCAACACAAGCGGCGACTGTACACATGGACTTAACCCAATGGATTGTATAAAAATCAAATTGACTACATCTGTGGAAGTCAAAGATGGAAAAGTTCTATAACATCAACAAAGACAAAACCTGGAGCTGACTGTGGTACAGATCATCAACTACTAGTATGCAAACTCAAGCAAAAGTTGAAAAAAGAGCAAACCATTCATGCATGCAGCAACATAGGACCTTGAGAATATACAACTGGAATTTAAAGACTGCCTGCAAAATCGATTTGCTGCTTTAGATACAAATGACAGAGCTCCAGAAGAGTTATGGAATGACATCAAGAAGGTTGTGTTGGAAGAAAGCAAGAAGTCTCTACAAAAGTTGAAAAAGCAAAAACGGCCAAAATGGATGACGGAAGAAACTCTGAAAATTGCCCAGAAACGGAGAGAAGCTAAAGCCAGAGGAGAAAAAAGACAATAACAGAACTCAACAGAGATTTTCCAACGTGCAGCAAGACAGGACAAGGAAAAGTACTACAACAATGCATGCAAGGAAATAGAAGCAGAAACTATTAGAGGAAGAACAAGATCGGCTTTCCTAAAGCTACGAGAGTTAAAGAAAAAGTTCCAGCCTCGAATTGGAATGTTACAAGATGCTCAAGGTTCTATGTTGAATGATGCTGATAAGATCAAGAAAAGGTGGCAGGAATATACAGAGTTTTTATATGATAAAGATCAAGTGGACCAATAGCCGTTTCAACCTGTACCTTATGATCGGGAACCATTGGTGATGAAAGAAGAAGTTACAGCAGCATTGAAAGCCTTATCAAAGAACAAAGCACCAGGCATTAATAGCATTCCCATAGAAGTATTACAGCAATCTGATGCAGCTGTTACCGTACTTACAAGGCTCTGCCAAGAAATATGGAACAACATCATGGCCAACTGACTGGAAAAGATCTGTGTTTATACCAATACTAAAGAAAGGTGATCCAACTGACTGTGGAAATTATCGCACAATCGCTCTGATCCCACATGCCAGCAAGATTCTACTGAAGATTATTCAAAGAGACTACAACCATACCTGGAACAAGAACTACCTGAAGTGCAAGCAGGGTTCAGGAAAGGGCGAGGAACGAGAGAGACATCATTGCGGATGTGAGATGGATCCTTGAAAAGACTAAAGAATACCAAAAGGATATCTATTTGTGCTTTATTGACTATAGCAAGGCTTTTGACTGTGTAAACCATGAGAAACTCTGGGCCACATTAAGAAGCATAGGTTTACCAGAACACCCGATCGTACTCTTGCACAATCTGTACATTGATCAAGAAGCAACAGTTCGAATGGATCAAGGAGAAACAGAATGGTTTAAAATAAGCAAAGGTGTAAGATAAGGCTGCATACTTCCCCCTACCTGTTTAATTTATATGCAGAACAAATCATCAGAGAAGCAGGATTGTATGAAGACAATAGAGGTGTGAAGATTGGTGGAAGACTCATCAACAACCTTCGCTATGCTGATGATACCACATTACTGGCTGAAAGTGAAGATGATCTGAAACATTTGCTTCTCACAATCAAAGAACATAGTCTCAAAATGGGCCTGCAACTTAATGTAAAGAAGACAAAGACCATGACAACTGGCATAATCAACAGGTTCATCGTTGAAGGAGAAGAAATTGAAATCGTGAACAATTTAACCTACTTGGATCAACTATCAATAAAGAAGCAACAAACAGTCAAGAAATCAGACGACGCATTGCTCTTGGCAAAATGGCTATGAAAGACCTAGATAAGATTCTCAAGAGCAGAGATGTCTCTCTCCATACAAATACTCAACTTGTTCAAGCTATGGTATTTTCAATGACATCATATGGATGTGAAAGCTGGACAGTGAAAAAGATAGACAGAAAGAAATTGATGCCTTTGAATTATGGTGCTGGTGGCGAATACTGTGTATACCATGGACTGCCCGAAGAACAAACCAGTCGGTACTAGAGGAGATCAAACCTAAGCTTTCTTTAGAAGCACAGATGACAAGACTTCCGACTTTCATACTTTGGACACATCATGCGAAGAGAGAGATCATTAGAGAAAGACATCATGCTTGGCAAGATAGAAGGTCAACGCAAAAGAGGAAGGCCAGCAATGAGATGGATCGATACAATAACAGCAGCTACGGGTACCAGTCTGTCAACAATGAGCCGCCTGACTCAAGACTGAACACAATTTAGGATAGCTATCCAGAGGGTCGCCATGAGTCGACTTTGACTCAATGCCACTTAACAACAATAACAACAACAACAACGTCACAGTTTTTCTCTTTAACCCATTTGTCCCTTTTCCCCTATATGGTTATTCCTTACAACAGCCTTGGAAATACATTCCTTTCTTTTTCTCTTCTTGTATGGTTCTTTGCAGAGTCTTATCTCTATGTTTCATCTCCTGTAACCTCCCCCAATTCCTGTCTTTTTCTTGTTTAAATGTAGTCATGGCTAAAGCTTTCTGTCTGCAGTTCATCTTGTCAGCATTTTCAAAGGTAAACACATACACAGAGATAGAGAGACACTGTTTTCATTCACTCATTTCAAGATGGAGTTTTCAAAGAGGATTCTGGGAAAGCAGACAGAGATTCATTCAGCACTCTCATCTTCTCAGGTCTATTCTTGCAGTTTGTGGTTTGTAAATTAGGACTTGAACCATCTGAGGATTTTGTAGATGCTGAATTATGAGGTCATGTGAAATGGAGTCAAATGTTGCTTTTAAGTCTAGAAATTGAGTATTAAACCAGATTTGGGTTTCTCAGTGCCCTTAATTAGATTGAGTAGTGGTAAAATTGTGTTGGTGCATACTGCAACAACAGTTTTCTTTGCATAAACTATGAGTATCTGCAGAATTTCAATGCAGAAGAGGAAGGCCAGCAATGAGATGGATCAATAGAATAAGAGCAGATATGGATGCTACTCTATCAACTTTGAGCCACTGAACATAGTTAGGAAAACTACCCAGAGGGTCACCGTGAGTGGACACTGACTCAACTGCACTTAACAACAACAAACTCAGGGATTATGTGCAAGCCCCTGGAAACATCTGGTTCTTGTTCGAGGTTCCAAATGTGGTTAATGTTTCCTCTCTCTTTACTGGGATGGGCAACAATTCTTACTCAACCCAACTTCACGGGCTTTGGTGATAGAACCTCCTCCCTCTTCCACCATTAGAAGAAAAGCCAAGCTCCAGCACGGACCCAGCAAAAGACAAAGCTAACCCCAAGGGTCTGGGCAGGGTGGAAAGGAGTCAGGGCTGGATCTGGTGCCATGGAGAGGGGCAGGAGAATTGCTGCAGGGCTTGTATCTAGGGTCTGGCTTTTTCTAAACACTTGCTTGGAAGATATGTCTGCCTGTATATGTTATTTATTTATCATAGCATTGCTAGGGTGCCTTTCTTTTCAGTATTTTTGTTTGTGATCTTGTTCAGCTCTTTGGTTCCTTATTATCCCAACCCATGGCTGAAAATCTCTTCTAGCCATCCTGTGCTCCTTACCACGATCACTCACATGTGCATCTCATCCTCTGCAATTTCTGCAACCTATCATTTTATTTCTTCTGACTTCTGTTCTCCTCTCCATTTCTGTATTTTATGGTTCTTCATCACTTTCTAATCCTAATCCTCATACTCCCTAATTTTCTCCCATCCTTCAAGCCCCTCCTCATCTCCCCTTTGCCGTCCTCACTTCCCCCATCTTGTCATCTACCATATCATCAGTTCTTGAGTTTCACAAGTTTCTCCTCTATTTCAGCCATCTCCTCTCTCTCGCTAAAACAACCTCTCCCTCGTTACCGCCATGCTGTCTCCTCTCTGTCCCACACTCTTCTACTCCTTCTCATTCTCTCTTCCAGAGATATCAACCCCAACCATGGGCCCCCTAGACTTTTGTCACACTTCTTGAACAGATCCTCATGCAACATCTCAAATCTTATTCTATCACTCTCCTCTCCCCCACCTCTCTCCCTTTCTCATGTGCCTTTTGGAATGCACAGTCCATCTCAAATAAACTTGCCTTCACTCATGATCTGTTTAATGCTCTTTATCTCCTTGCTCTAACTGAGACCTGGCTCCTCCCAGGGCTTTATTTGCTGCTCTCTGTCATGGCGGATATCAGTTCTCCAACACACCTCATCCCACTGATCATGGTTGTGTTTGGCTTCTACTTTCTCCTTCCTGTCAATAAATGCTACTACTGCAGCAAATGATCCATGTCCAGCAGCATGGATAAAAGACCTTAGATATGAACTAAGCTTCTTCATACATAAGATCCTTGAACAATCTTTTTCAACTGGAACCTTTCCTCAGTGCCTTAAGCAAACCTCAATTAGACCATTATTGAAAAACAACAAATTAGACCCCCTAAAAGTAGAATCCTACAGGCCAATATCCAGCATCCCACTGCTAGCTAAAATAATTGAGAAAGTGGTCCAACATCAAATTCAACAGCACATAGACACTGAAGCTCCACGTGACCCTGCACAACATGGCTTTAGAGAAGCTCACGGAGTGGAGACCCTCCTCATCACATTATTCAATACATTAATCACGGGAATAGATAATATCCACCAAGGATTCATCCTTATATTCATGGACATCTCAGCTGCGTTCGACTCAGTAAGCCACCAAATACTTATCGATCTCCCTTAAGGAAAAAGGAATTCTTGGATCCGCACTTGACTGGTGTATATCCTATCTAACTAACCGTTGGCAACAAGTAAGAATTGAAGAAAGAACATCAGAACCATTTCTGCAAGAT
The DNA here is from genome assembly GCA_033557465.1 of Ichthyophis bannanicus. Classification (NCBI taxonomy): domain Eukaryota; kingdom Metazoa; phylum Chordata; class Amphibia; order Gymnophiona; family Ichthyophiidae; genus Ichthyophis; species Ichthyophis bannanicus. The sequence continues at coordinate 42,612,631 of CM066031.1, forward strand.
CAAAGGGGTACCGCAAGGATCCTCTCTGTCAGCATTAATGTTTAATATATATGCAACCTATCTGTGACCTCATCCGTTCCTTTAATGTTTCCTGTTTAGCATATGCAGACGACATTCTCATATACATGCCATTCTCCATCAACCATCCTGACTTTACAACATTGATAAAATGCTTTGAATCAGTAGAAGACTGGCTCCTATCACAGAACCTAAGAATCAACCACAGCAAGACCGATATTATGTTTATCACAAAGGACCAAAATTTCACACCTCCTACTACCTTAAAGATAAAGGACAAAGAATTGACAGTAAAACCTACGATACGATACCTAGGTATCACCCTTGACCAGCGTCTCAATATGAAAACCCACATAAAAAACATAACAAAACTAATATATCACAAGATACGCACACTACGCCACTTACGTCCTTTACTGGAACCCACAAACTTCAGAACCGTCTACCAAGCCTTGGTAATGCCTCACCTAGACTTCGCAAATGCAATTCTACATGGTCTCCCTCAATCAACTTTAAATCCTCTCCAACTGGCGATGAACACCGCTGCCAGAGTACTTGAAGGAATATCAAAGGCAGACCACATAACTCCAATTCTAAAGAGACTCCACTGGTTACCAACCAATGCAAGAATCCACTACAAGATCCTAATCACTACTTTCAAAGCCTTAAACAGTCAAGCACCATCAATGGTCGCCAACCTTTTACACATGCAGACCCTCAATAGAGCCAGAAGATCAGCTGCTATAAATACATTAACAATCCCGAAACAAACAGTCAGATACACTAAGGAAACATCTAAAAGAGCCTTCAGCATTCACGCCCCAATAGCTTGGAATGCCCTCCCACCAGAATTGAGAGCTATAACCAGCCTAACACAATTCAGAAAAAGCCTCAAACACCACCTATTCCTAAGCTATTTTCCAATTTAATATTTCACGAGTGAAATATTAACGCCATATTCAGACCAAGACAATCTCAACTATGACTAATGCGTACAGATTATTGTATATAGTTATATAGTGAACATAGTTTACCTTTATCCAAGTTTTAAATTCCTGTTACTTGTAAAATGCACTACAGTTTCCTGTATGTATATGTTTGGTTTCATGTAAACCGCGCTGATGACAATAGTGCGGTATATAAGAGATGTTAAATAATAAATAAAATAAATAAAAATAATAAATAATTTCAACCTCTCCTGTTGCCTCAATCTCACTACTTTCCCTCCTCTGAAGTCCATTCCATCCAGCTTTTTACTCCACTACCTCTCCGATTAGCTGTTATTTATCAACCCCCTGACAGGTCCATCTCTACCATTCTCTCTGACTTTGATTCATGACTTTCCTTTTTTCTGGATTCATCTTCCACCTCCCGTATTCTCGGGGATCTTAACATTCATGTTGATCACCCCTCTGACCCTTATGCTTTAAAGCTTCTTTCCCTTATCTCATCATTCAACCTCCAACTTTGCTGTACTGCCCCCACTCCTCAGCAAAGTCACTGCCTTGACCTTGTATTCTTCTCTAATTGCTTACCCTCAAACTTCTTTATCTCACTTAAGAACATAAGAACATAAGATATGCTATACTGGGTCAGACCAAGGTCAATCAAGCCCAGTATCCCTGTTTCCAACAGTGGCAATCTAGGTCATAAGTACCTAGCAATCTCCCCAAAAGACACAGGTTCCTCAATGCTTGTATTGGGTCAAGCAGTGTTATCCAGGGTCCCTTTTAATAATGGTTTATGGACCTTTCCTCCAGGAACTTGTCCAAACCTTTTTTAAACCTAGCTACACTAGCAGCTTTTACTACATCCTCCGGTAACAAATTCCAGAGTTTGATTGCACATTGAATGAAAAAATACTTTCTTTTATTAGTCTTAAATAGGCTACCCAGTAGCTTCATTGCATATCCCCTAGTCTTTTTATATTCTGACAATGTAAACAATCGATCTACGTTTACCTGTTCCACTCCATTCATTAATTTATAAACCTCTATCATATCTCCCCTCAGCCATCTCTTTTCCAGGTTGAAGAACCCCAACCTTCTTAGCCTTTCTTCATAGGCGTATCCTTCTATCCCCTTTACCATTTTGGTGGCTCTTCTCTGCACCTTTTCTATTAACGCTATATCCTTTTTAATATATGGCGACCAGAATTGCACACAATATTCAAGGTGCGGTTGTACCATGGAAAGATATAGAGGCATTATAATATCCTTTGTTTTATTTTCCATTCCTTTCCTTATGATACCTAGCATTTTATTTGCTCTCTTTGCCACTGCTGCACACTGGGCAGAGGGTTTCAACATGTTATCCATGATGATGCCTAAATCGTTTTCCTGGTTAGTGGTTCCGAATGTGGAACCTTGCATCGTGTAACCATGGTTTGGGTTGTACTTTCCTAAGTGCATAACTTTGCACTTGTCCACATTAAATTTCATCTGCCATTTGGATGCCCAGTCTTCCAATTTATCAAGATCCTCTTTCAGTTTTCCACAATCCTCTTGGGTTTTAACAACTTTGAATAGTTTTTGTGTCATCTGCAAATTTGATAAACTCACCCGTTATTCCCTTTTCCAGGTCATTTATGAATATGTTAAAAAGCAGCAGACCCAGCACAGATCCCTGGGGTACTCCACTATTCACCTTTTTCCATTGCAGAAAATTGGCCATTTTAGCCCTACCCTCTGCTTTCTATCCTTCAAAACATTCCTGATCCACAATAGTACACTGCCTCCTATCCCATGACTCTTTAGTTTTACCAAAAGTCTCTGATGAGGGACCTTGTCAAAGGCTTTCTGAAAGTCCAGATACACTATATATCAACAGACTCACTTTTGTCTACATGTTTATTCACACTTTCAAAAAAAACATAACAGATTAGTAAAACCAGATCTTCCTTGTCTAAAGCCATTTTGGCTGTCTCCCATTAAGCTATAAAGTAACTAAAAATTTTTAGCTCTACTATTCAACGTCGAGATTGTGTCTTTTTTTGTTCTCAATATTTTTCTTCTAAAAGCAACAAGGTCTCAAACTAAGATAAAGCAGTCATCCAAGTTTGAATCGTTTTTAGACTCTATGCTTTCTTTTATTTATTTATTTAATTTACATTCTCTTATGTACCGCGCTATTCTGCATCAGTGCGGTTTACATTGAACAAACTGAAATTACATTGAACAGGGCATTATAACTTGGAGATAACTATTTTACAGGGAACATGGGCTATGGAGGGTTAAGTGGCTAAAAATTATTCTTTTTTGTCATTTCAACTATTCTTTTCCCCACAGGGAAGATTTAAGATAAGCACCGTTCTGATTTTTCTAATGCACTCCCTATGACATGATATAGAAAAAGAATAGTTGAAAATGACAAAAAGAATCATTTTTACAAAGCAACGCTATAAGGTCATTGATGTAAAAGAAAGCATTGAGTCTAAAAATGATACAAACTTGGACGACTGCTTTATCTTAGTCTGAGACCTTGTTGCTTTTAGAAGAAAAATATTGAGAACAAAAAAAGACACAATCTCGACGTTGAATAGTAGAGCTAAAAGTTATGAAAAGCGACTGTGTGTCTTGGGGTGACTAAGAACTTCCAATCCTGGGGTGGGTGGATGAGGGGAAGGATGGAGAGAAATAAGTGTCAGTAAGTGGTTGGTACACCCCTAAACAAAGGCATGGGGAGAAATGATCTGCATGGAGCGGCAGGTGCACCGACTCTTGCTGCCTTGCTGGGCAGACTAGATGAACCATACTGGTCTTTATCTGCTGTCATATACTATGTTACTATGTTAAACACAGGCAGTAAGTAAAGAAGGGCAATTACAATAATTCCAAATGACCGACGAGGTACAGGCAGCTAAAACTATTCAAAGCATGCAAAAGAAAAAGAATAAAAACGTAGCCAGAGAGATCCACTCAATGTGCTTCCACCCCCGGTGCTCTGGAGACCAGTAGTAGCTTCTGGGTCTGTTCCTACAGGTTTTAAATGCAGAGCTCCCTTGGATTTCTAGGGGAGGAGAATAAAGCCAGCTGACATCTAATGTACCCTGAGCACCTCCATGTGTCCCTGAGTGTGTTTCTGGTTTGTGTTTCAGATGCGGGTGACGTTTGAGGATATCGCTGTCTCTTTCTCCCAGGAGGAATGGGAGTATTTAGATGAAAGGCAGAAGGAGCTTTACAGGGAGGTGATGAAGGAGAATTATGAGGACTCTGATCTCCCTGGGTAAGGACTGTATTGATGTATCTGCATTTCTAGCAGATGGTGGGGCTGATCTATTATACTGTATCTACCATTCTTCCAGGTTCCAGAGATAGGACACCTCCAGAAAATGTGCTCAAATAGCAATTTCCAGACATATTTGCACCCAGTACCCACCAGGTACAATAAGCAGTATTTTATAAATCATCATTATATAATTCAACTCTAGATAGAGTCCCTGCAAAGTGGAGTGGGGGATGAGTCCAGTGAACCCAGGGGTGCTGGGTTCAAAGATCCCACGGGACACGTCCTACCTTACCACATACATATATAGATGGTTCCTATAACTTCATCCCTTGAGGAATATCCTAGTACATTACTTAAAAAATAAAATAGTCCATCATATCTTCAGTCAGTCTCACTTTACATTGCTTCCTGTTGTGCTCATGTATATTTTTCTCAGCAGCACATCTGTTTATGTCCCCTGCTTTCTGGAATTCAGATACTGTCCTCATCTCTACTACGTCCACTGTGAATTTATTCCATGTATCTACCACTCTTTCCGTAAAGAAATATTTCCGCATATTACTCCTGAGTCTATCCCCTTTCACCCTCATCCATCAGGTGCTGCAGGACTGCACCCTCGGACCCAGAGCCCCGATCGGCATCAGGAAAGTGAGCAGAAGGCTGAAACCCTTCCCGCTGTCCATCTCTAGGCCAATCAGGGCCCACCACAGCAACTTTAAAAAAAAAAGTGCCATCAGCCGCGCCCACACCTGGTGGGCCCTTTGGCATGGCCCTTAGGCGGGGAACGCAGGCAGGTATGCAGAAATCATCTCAACCCAAACAAAAAGCTGCCAACACTAAGCCCAACAACCTCGAAAAACCTCAACAACCTCAAAGACCTCACTGCTGACCTCACCCCTATCACAAGCAGACAACCCTCGCCCCACACATCTCATAGACACTTCGGATTGTATCAGGTCACACTATCATCAAGAAAACAACAAACTGTAAGTACCACTCATCAGAAATGAAACTCACTGCTGAAAGAGCCCCACCCCTACCCTCCTATGATACTACCAAAAAGCATAAAACTGCTATAATGCCACGGAATCCAACGCTGCCAGCCAACCTAATATTGTATGCCCTTCTCATCTGGAATCTACTCTGCCACTCGTCAACAGCTACCTATACCATAAACATACCCACAACAGCCCTACAACCTCCCCTAGTACACAAACCTTGCCACCCACACATATGGATGAATCCTCATAAGCATGCCAACAGACGAACCCCTATGTTAATAAGAATTGAAACCAACATTCACACAACTGGCTACCATACTCTACACACACTAATCACTCCAATTAACATTGGGCTAGTCCAGTGATGGCTAACCTTTTTGAGCCCGAGTGCCCAAACAGCCGCACAAAACCAAAGAATTTCCTCAAAGTGCCAGCACGTCAATTAAAGCCCCATTTGCATAAGGTGCTTCATTTGCATAAATATTTGCATAATGTTACCATACACTAACTTTTAGTAAACATGCCTCTTAATGAGTATATGGATAAAGAAAGACTAAAAGGTTTCTACATTACTATAATCCAGTACCAACCGCCAGGCACATTAGGAACTACTACAAACGCTGCCCATTTAGAACCCATAGCAAACCCGCCGTATCCTAACAGCACTACCAGGACTCACAAAGCACCATACTCTACCTATCAAAAGGCAACACTGCAAATATTAAACCAATACATCTCAGAGAACAACAATACATGACCTACTGGGGAAAGAACAAGTGGCAATGTCAAATAGGAATTATATAAACAGAATACCTCAGCTCAGTTACACATGCAGAACAGACCATCACCAAACAAGGAATCACAATTTAGAAACAGGAAGACAATAATTAAACTGGGAACCCCAAAAGCCAAACTTGGAATATACAACAACACTGTAGAAATAAAACTATATATTAATTTCCTCTTGTACTAAACAAAGCGCAAAAATTAATGATGCACATTTCCCAGAGCTGACATATTCCAGTTAATAAATTCAAAATAAAGAGATATTTTTCTACATTTTTTGAATTTTTTTTCAGTTGAAATTGTTACAGCCACTTTCTTCTGTTTTCTTCGTGTCTTCTGCTAACTCTCCATCTGCTGTCCATTTGTCCTTTCTTCTGTCATTCTCTCTCTACATCTGCTTTAACATACTAATCTTTCTCCTTTGGCTCTTTCCTCATTCCTATTTCATCTACTCAAAATTTACCCCTCCATCCTCAATCCCCACTTACTCTCCCAATACCCGGCCAATTGTAGATTTTTTATCCCTCCCACACAAAATATTTTCCCCTCTCCATTTTACTCTCCCAGCCCCATCCCATTCTAATCCTCCCCCAACACCAGCTCCCTTCTAGTTCCAGCCTCACCCAGCATCCATTCCCTTCTAGTCCCTGCATCAGCCCATTTCCAGTCCTAGCAGCCCCCCAACCCAATACCAGTCCTATCCCCCCCTCATCAACCCACTTCCAGTCCTAACCCCCCATCACCCCATTTTCAGTTTAAGCCCCCCCTATAACCCATTACCAGTCCTAACCCCCCACTTCCAGTCAGCCCCCCATAGCCCATTGCCAGTCCTAACCCCCCCATCAGCCCACAGTCCATTACCAGTCCTAACCCCATCAGCCCACCTCAAGTCCTAACCCCTCCCCATCAGCCCATTTCTTGTCCCAGCCCCCCCATAGCCCATTATCAGTCCTAAACCCCCCCATAGCCCATTACCAGTCCTAACCCCATCAGACCACCTCCAGTGTTAACCCCCCATCAGCCCATTTCCAGTCCTAACCCCACCCAACAGCCCACCTCAAGTCCTAACCCCTCCCCATCAGCCCATTAGCAGTCCTAACCCCCCCCTAGCCCATTAGCAGTCCTAACCCCCCCCCCATAGCCCATTAGCAGTCCTAACCCCCATCACCCCATTTCCAGACAGCCCCCATCAACCCACAGCCCCTTAGCAGTCCTAACCCCCCTAGCCCATTAGCAGTCCTAACCCCCCCCTAGCCCATTAGCAGTCCTAACCCCCCCTAGCCCATTAGCAGTCCTAACCCCCCCAGCCCATTAGCAGTCCTAACCCCCCCCCTAGCCCATTAGCAAGTCCTAACCCCCCCTAGCCCATTAGCAGTCCAAACCCCCCCTAGCCCATTAGCAGTCCTAACCCCCCCCTAGCCCATTAGCAGTCCTAACCCCCCCTCTCTAGCCCATTAGCAGTCCTAACCCCCCCCATAGCCCATTACCAGTCCTACCCCCAACCATCACCCCCATTTCCAGACAGCCCCCATCAGCCCACAGCCCATTAGCAGTCCTAACCCCCCCTAGCGCCCCATTAGCAGTCCTAACCCCCCCCCTCCTAGCCCATTAGCAGTCCTACCCCCCCCAGACCCATTAGCAGTCCAAACCCCCCCAGCCCATTAGCAGTCCTAACCCCCCATCACCCCCATTTCCAGACAGCCCCCATCAGCACACAGCCCATTATCAGTCCTAACCCCCCCCCCCCCCTCCTAGCCCATTAGCAGTCCCTAACCCCCCCCCTCCTAGCCAATTAGGAGTCATAACCCCCCCCCCCCCTTTAGGTGTCCAAACCCCCCCCCCCAGCCCATTAGCAGTACTAACCCCCCCCCCCTAGCCCATTAGATGTCCTAACACCCCCCCCCCCCCCGGCAAATTTAAAAACAGAAAAAGCGGGCTCTGGCTGCTGCCGCAGACGCGGCAGCATGCAGTGTCCCGCGGGGCCCCCTCCGCCCGCTAAGCCCCTCTGCAAGGGCTTTCAGATTCGCGAGGGAGACAGCGTCTCCCTCGCGTCTCTTGTTAAGCCCGCAGGGGCTAATGGGAAATTTCCCATCAGTCCCTCGCGTCTAAAGGGGCTGATGGGAAATTTCCCATTAACCCCTACGGGCTTAACAGAGACGCGAGGGAGACGCTGTCTCCCTCGCGAATCTGAAAGCCCTTGCAGAGGGGCTTAGCGGGCGGAGGGGGCCCCGCGGGACACTGCATGCTGCCGCGTCCGCGGCAGCAGCCAGAGCCCGCTTTTTCTTTTTTTGCGGACCTTCACGCGTGCCAGCTGTAAGGCCTTCGCGTGCCACAGCTGGCACGCGTGCCATAGGTTCGCCATCGCTGGGCTAGTCAATGCTAGGTCCATCAGAAACAAGACAAACACTATCATAGACTATATTCAATATCACCCAAACTGACATCCTCTGCATCACCAAATCCTGGCTATAAAGCCCTGACCAGGTCATTCTATCTGAGATCACGCCACAATCCCATACGGCTTTCAACTGCCCACTCACCCACAAGAGAGATGTGAATAGACCTTAAATTTAAATTTAAAATATCCTGATCTGTAAGCTACAAGCAATGGGACTTAATCATGATAGAAAACAGACACCTAGCCATTTGTCTTACCTACAGAGCCCAAACGCTCCTCCTGATGAGACATCCAACATCCTGAAAGCCATATGTTTGGCCAGCTCTCCTCGTAAGTTGTTTATACTACTAGGTGACCTAAACCTGAGCTTTGCACCTAGCTGAGAAGAAGCTACTTTCACAAGGCAATGGAATCACTTAACTTCTGCCAAATCCTCAAGGGTCCCTCTCACCGTTCAGGCTCTACTCTAGACCTCATCTTTGTCCCAAAGAATCTTCGCTCACAGCACAGCATAATGACCCCTCTTGCCATAACCAATACCCTGGTCAGATCACCATGCTATACACTTCAAGATTCACCTCCCCCAACAAGGAAAATCATAGAGAATACCCCACTCTGAAAGAAGATTTAAAGGATATAACCAAGACTAATTCCTCAAAGATATCCATTCCAGCCTCCCCCAGGAAATTGCAGATCCAGATGAGGCAATTAAAACCTGGAACTCCTCTCCATCAATGCAGCAGTGAAGGCTCCTTACCGCCCAAATCTGGAAAAAGAGAAGAAAGATCTGAATCTGCCCCGTGATACTCTGATGTAATAAGAGAAAAGAAACGAAAACTTTGCCAGCTAGAGCATAAATGGAAACACAACTGGTCATAAGCTACCCTTCTTCAATACCAGAAAATGCAAAGACACTACAATGATCTGATCAACAAGCACAAACGAGAATACCACACCAACTTTATCTTAAAAGCCAGCAACAAGCCTTGAAAGCTATTTGAAATTGTCCGCACCCTCATGAAGAATCCATCTCACAAAGAAGACACTATCCATCCCCTAATCTTTGCAGATTTCCTCATCAACAAGAACAAACCACCCTTAAGAACTTCACTGCCAAACACCTCCAACAACTCAACTGCAGAACCCAATGTCAAACACAATGGTACTGAACTGACCCCCTGCCCGGTCATGTGGATCAAATCAGTCAAGGACAAAGTTGTTAACTGTATCCAGAACACCATAAGCTCATCCCTATCTCAAGAATACATGCCCCCTGCTCTCAAACAAGTTAACATCTGACTCATCCAAAAAAACAACTTAACAACAGCTCTCATCCTGCAACTTTCCGCCCTCTTTCCAGCCTGCCCTTTCTATCCAAAATAATTGAAAAGGTGGAACAGAGACAACTGCAAGACCACATTGACCTGTATGCTCCTCTGGCTCCACACCAACATGAATTTCATCCTAACCATAGTGTTGAGATCCTCCTCATACATCTGTTCAACATACAGTACTCCTAAGAGGAATTAACAACATAAAACGGATTCCTACTTGTCTTTGTTGACATTTCCAAGGCCTTCGAAACGGTATCACACAGCATCCTCTTAAACCAACTAACTAACATTGGACTTCACAGCACAACTGGTTCCAATCCTACCTTAGCGACAGACAAGAAAAGGTCAAAGGTCAAAGTTGGTTCCAAACACAACACAGGGAGTCCTGCAAGGGTCTTCCCTGCCTTCTCTCCTCTTCATCATCTACTTACAACCAGTTTGTCTTGACTATCTTCAGGATAAGAAACAACTTACCAGCCGGAATTGTACAGGAACTGATATGCACAAAATTATACAGCATACCTAAGAGACAGAGCACCAGAGGCACCATTTCAACTCCTAGTTCTTACACCAACGAAGAGGGCTTTCATTAGCGGCACTTGCCCTCTGGAATTCTCTCCTAGAGAAGATCAGGACAACCAAGGACTTAAAGGACTTCAGAAAACATCTCAGAACCTTCCTTTTCACCAATCACTTCAGAGACAATACCTAATTCTTCCCCCTCATCTCACATGCCTAAAACAATATCTAACCCTTGTACATATGTTGCAATATATATGCTTTGCTTCTGTGCAAACCCTACATGTCATCCCTACCTAAGTTTACACATTGAGTTCTCTGTAATGTTTGTTTTAATGTAAATCACTTTGAATGTACAAGAAGGTGGTATAAAAAATGTGTTAAATAAATAAAATAAATTATCCCCTCATTGCAGAGCTTGATTTCAATCGAAATATGCTCTCCTCCTGAGCATTTATGCCACGGAGATATTAAAACATCTCTGTCATATCTCCTCTCTCCCATCTTTCCTCCAAAGTATTACTACTGCTACTCCTCGATACCTTGTCCTCGCTTGGTTTTAAGGGCTCTGTACTGTCCTGGTTCTCTTCTTATCTCTCCTATCACTCTTTCAGTGTTTGTTCTGATGGATTCTCCTCTGCTGCTATCCTGCTCTCACTTGCTCTACCCCAAGGATCTCTCTTGGGGTACACTCCTTTTCTCTTTCTATACCCAGTCGCTTGGTGCACTCTTCTCCTCCCATGGTTTCGGTAACATCTTTACGCTGATGACTCTCAGATCTACCTCTCTACACCTGAACACTCTACAGCAATCCAGGCCCGGATCTCTGCCTGCCTTTCTGACATTGCTGCTTGGATGTCTCACTTGAAATTGGACATGGCCAAAACTGAGCTTCATATTTTCTCTCTAACCCTTGTCTCCCCTACCTCTCTTCTCAGTCTCTGAGGATAATAAAACACTTGTCATCTCTTCAACACTCTACTGCACAGCTAATCTTCCAGCAGCCTCGTCATGCTCATATTACCCCTCTTCTCAAGTCACTTCATTGCCAAACTACTACTCCTGCTGACATATAAGTGCGTTCACTCTGCAGCTCCTCACTACCTCTCCTCTTTTTCTCTCTCCCTACAGCCCTCCTCGGGAATTCCGCACTTCTTTCAACCCTCTTCTATCTGTGTCCTTCAGTTGCTAACTCCAGACTTTGCTCCTTTTATGCCTGGAATAAACTATCTAAGTCTGTATGTCTGACGCCTTCACTGGCCCTTCTCAAATTGAGGCTCAAAACTCATCTCTTCGCTGCTGCTGCTTTTAGGTTGAGTCACCTGATCTCCTTTGCGTTTCCTTACCATTCCCCTAGCTCTATCCCATGTCTACAGCTACTGTTTTATCTGTTTTGACTAGATTTTAAGCTATGTCAAGCAGGGACTGTCTTTTACATGTGTCTGTGCAGTGCTGCTGCGTATGTTTCTATGAGCTATACAAATGTTCAGTAGTAGCAGATGAGGGTCTCAGTAGTGTGTGTAGAAAGGAAGGGACAAATGTTTTCTGATGTTATAGAGAAAAGAAGCGACAGTTTTTGTTTTGCCATCTTTTGGATGCTGGCAGAGAAAGAGAGAGAAGAGTCAAAGACGGTATGGAAGGGCAGAAGGGAGAGGCCATATGATCTTTATCTGATGTCATGTTTCTTTGTTTACATATAGAAGGTGTCTTGAATACTGGCCAGTAACTTGTAATTCCTTATCGTCACTCCAGTCCAGTCCCTTTACTTCTGGGTTGCGTAACCCTTCCAGCAGCTTGGAGGCTGAGTCAAACCCTTTTGAGGCTGGTTGGGTATAAATACCCCTGGCACCACCCCTAAGCCCCAGTAATCTCAGCCTCCAAGCAGCTGGAGGGTTCTGTAAGCCAAGGGTATTGTGTAGCCTTCTTCCTGTCTCAGCCACGTGTGCATAGTCAGTTTTTGTTTGCTTCTCTCTGCTCTGGGAAGAGCAGTGCTCTAACAGTGCTCTGATAGAGACGTGGATATTACCTCCTGTGACAACTTGCAGTGAGTTCTAGCTGCTTATTTAATTATTTTATTGTTTGTTGGTGTGCTGCTTCAGCTTTCTCAGCTGTTATAACTTACCTTGCCTCTCTCAACTAACTGGGCTTTGTGTGGTTAGCCAGGTTAAACTGTTCATTTTAAATTGAATCTTTCTCCCTGCTCTCCACCCTGAACCTGCTGTGTTTTTTACATTTTGTTTTCCTACCTGAGTGAACCCCCTCCCCTCCCCCTGCTGAGGTATTGTGTAGCCTTCTTCCTGTCTCAACCACGTGTGCATAGTCAGTTTTGTTTGCTTCTCTCTGCTCTGGGAAGAGCAGTGCTCTAACAGTGCTCTGATAGAGACGTGGATATTACCTCCTGTGACAACTTGCAGTGAGTTCTAGCTGTTTATTTAATTATTTATTGTTTGTTGGTGTGCTGCTTCAGCTTTCTCAGCTGTATAACTTACCTTGCCTCTCTCAACTAACTGGGCTTGTGTGGTACCCCCCTCCCCCCCCTGCTGAGGGTTCTGGAAAGGGTACCTTGTAACTGCCCTCTTTAATAGGACTTATTTCCCTCCCTCCCTCCCCAGCACCCACCCACCCCTGGGGTAATTGTAGCTTTATAGGTATCTACCCATCTTGAAGGAAAGGGGCTGCTCTCAGGTGCAGCTCTTTATCCAAATCAGTCATACACTGAGGACCTGAGATTAATTAAGCTTCAGGTGAACAAGGTGTATTGGGGGTGTTAGATACACTTTTATTAGTATAAGCATCTACACCAGTCTTTATTATATACAGAATTTAAAAAGACCTAAACACAAGCTTTAAACTAAGAGGCAGACAAAAGTCCAGCAGCAAGATGGGGGCTTTCCAGTCTTTTGCATTGAGTGTCACATGTATGATTTTCTCCCAGTGGTGAGAGGTCCTATGTATGCACTAAGTGCAAGGAGCTCTTTGCTCTCAGGGAACAAGTCCGTTCTCTAGAGGCTAGAGTAGCAGACCTGGAAGACATAAGAAAGACAGAGAAGTACATGGACGAGACCTACAGGGATATAGACCTGAAGTCCCACCTCCAGTCTGGCAGCATCCCTGTTGCCATGGAGGAGAGAGGTCACGTGACAGGAGAGCATCACCCTGGTGTGGCAGGAAGTGATCCTGTAACTAGGACCTGTCCTCCAGGTGATGTAAAACCCTCTCGCACCGAGGACGTTTCTCCAGGGCCATGTCCCCATGAGAGGATATTCAGGGCAGCTGTCATAGTTGGTGATTCAATCATTAGGAATGTAGATAGCTGGGTGGCTGGTGGACATGAGGATCGCTTGGTAACATGCTTGCCTGATACGAAGGTAGCGGACCTCACGCACCGCCTAGATAGGATCATAGATAGTGCTGGGGAGGAGTCTGCTGTCTTGGTACATATTGGTACCAATGACATAGGAAAATGTGGTAGGGATGTTCTGGAGGCTAAATTTAAGCTTTTAGGTAGGAAGTTGAAATCCAGAACTTCCACGATAACGTTCTCCGAAATGCTTCCTGTTCCACGTGCAGGACCCAAAAGACAGGCAGAATTCCAGAGTCTCAATGCGTGGATGAGACAATGGTGCAAGGATGAGGGTTTTGGATTTGTTAGGAACTGGGGAACATTCTGGGGAAAGGAGGGGCTCTTCCGAAGGGATGGGCTTCACCTTAATCAGGATGGAACCAGACTGCTGGCATTAACCTTTAAAAAGGAGATAGAGAAGCTTTTAAACTAGAAAATGGGGGAAAGCCGACAGTCGCCCGGGATCGCTTGGTTCGGACGAAGGTATCCTTGAAGGATACTACCAAAAGCAGTGAGGTTCCAAAAAAGAGTATAGTAGCCCAAATGCCCTTGAGTAAGGTGCAGACAGAGCGTAAAAATTCCAAATTACCCATGCCTACCAATAGCCAAATTAATATGAACAAAATACAGTCTCTAAAATGCTTGTATGCAAATGCTAGAAGTCTAAACAATAAGATGGGAGAGTTAGAATATATAGCACTAAATGAGAGGTTAGATATGATTGCAGTCTCAGAGACATGGTGGAAGGAGGATAACCAGTGGGACACTGTGATACCTGGATACAAACTATATCGTAATGATAGAACTGATCAAATTGGTGGAGGAGTTGCACTCTATGTTAGAGAGGGCATTGAGTCAGAAAGGATTAAAGTTTTGCAGGAAACAAAATTTGCTGTAGAATCTCTATGGATTGAAATTCCATGTAAAAAGGGGAAGGCGATGGCAGTGGGAGTATACTATCGACCGCCTGGCCAGAATGAACAAATGGATGATGAAATGCTCAAAGAAATCAAGGAAGCTAACAAAAGTCACAGCAGAGTAGTAATAATGGGTGATTTCAATTACCCTGGTATCGACTGGGTCAGTGTTACGGCAGGACAAGCTAGGGAGATAAAGTTTCTAGATGAAATAAATGACTGCTTCTTGGAGCAGCTGGTTCATGAACCGACCAGAGGGGAAGCCATACTGGACCTAGTCCTTAGTGGAACGCCAGATCTGGTGCAAGAAATAAGGGTGTTGGGACCACTTGGCAATAGTGATCATAGCATGATCATGTTTGATTTAATTAGTGGAGGAAGGATAGTAAAGACATCCACAGTACTACCTTTTAACTTTCAAAAGGGAGACTATGATAAAATGAGGAATATAGTTAAGAAAATACTAAAAGGAGCATTTGCAAAGGTTAAAGACTTACAGCAAGCTTGGGTGTTATTTATAAATACTATCCTCGAAGCCCAGACCAGCTGTATTCCATGCATTAAGAAAAATGGAAGAAAGTCCAAAAAACTGCCAGCATGGTTTAAAGGTGAGGTCAGAGAGGCTGTTGCCGCCAAAAAAGCATCCTTCAGGAAATGGAAAAAAGAGTCAAACGAAGAAAACTGGAAACAGCACAAGCACTGGCAAGTTAAATGCAAAGCATTGATAAGGCTCGCAAAGCGAGAATTTGAGAAGGAACTTGTTACGGAAGCAAAAACACGAAATAAAGACTTTTTCAAGTACATTCATAGCAAAAGGCCTGTGAGAGAGTCCGTTGGGCCATTGATGATAGAGGGGTAAAAGGGGCAGTAAGAGGAGACAAGGCTATAGCAGAGAGACTGAATGAATTCTTTGCTTCGGTCTTTACTGAGGAAGATGTAGGGATGTTACCCAAGACTGAAGTGGTATTTAAAGGTGATACTGCAGAGGAATTGAGAGAAATATTGCTACACCGGGAAGATATATTACAATTATTTGATAAACTGAATAGTAGCAAATCACCTGGACCGCATGGTATACATCCAAGAGTGTTGAAAGAACTGAAATATGAGATTGTGGACCTGCTATTGGTAATCTGTGAACTTTCATTAAAATCATCTGTAATACCTGAAGATTGGAGGGTCGCCAACGTAACACCAATCTTTAAAAAGGGTTCCAGGGGTGACCCGGGAAATTACAGACCGGTGAGTCTGACGTCAGTTACCGGGGAAATGGGTAGAAACCATCATAAAGAACAAAATTACACAGCATATAGATAGTCATGGCCTAATGGGAGACAGCCAACATGGCTTTAGACAAGGAAGATCTTGTCTTACTAATCTGATATGTTTTTTTGAAGGTGTACATAAACAGGTAGACAAAGGTGAGTCGGTTGATATAGTGTATCTGGACTTTTCAGAAAGCTTTTGATAAGGTCGCTCATCAGAGACTTTTGGCGAAACTAAAAAGTCATGGGATAGGAGGCAGTGTACTATTGTGGATCGGGAACTGGTTAAAAGATAGAAAGCAGAGGGTAGGGCTAAATGGCCAATATTCCCAATGGAAAAAGGTGAATAGTGGGAGTACCCCAGGGATCTGTACTGGGTCCGCTACTTTTTGACATATTCATAAATGACCTGGAAAAGGGAATAACGAGTGAGGTTATCAAATTGCAGATGATACAAAACTGTTTAAAGTTGTTAATACCCAAGAGGATTGTGGAAAACTGCAGGAGGATCTGGATAAATTGGAAGACTGGGCATCCAAATGGCAGATGAAATTTAATGTGGACAAGTGCAAAGTTATGCACCTAGGAAAGAACAACCCACACTATAGTTACACAATGCAAGGTTCCACATTGGGAACCACCACCCAGGAAAAAGATTTAGGAGTCATCGTGGATAACATGTTAGAGCCCTCTGCCCAGTGTGCAGCGGCGGCCAAGAAAGCAAATAGAATGCTAGGTATCATAAAGAAAGGGATGGAAAAGAAAACAAAGGATATTATAATGCCTCTGTATCGTTCTATGGTACGACCGCACCTTGAATATTGTGTGCAGTTCTGGTCTTAAAAAGAACATAGCATTATTAGAAAAAGTACAGAGAAGAGCCACCAAAATGGTGAAGGGGATGGAAGGCTACTCCTATGAAGAGAGGCTACAAAGGTTGGGGCTCTTCAACCTGGAAAAGAGACGGCTGAGGGGAGATATGATAGATGTCTATAAATTAATGAATGGAGTGGAGCAGGTAAACGTGGATCAATTGTTTACGCTATCAGAATATAGAAAGACTAGGGGACATGCAATGAAGCTACAGGGTAAACTATTTAAGAAAAATAAGAGAAAATATTTTTTCACTCAACGTGTAATCAAACTCTGGAATTTGTTGCCACAGGATGTGTAAGACACAGAAAAATAAACCTAAAGGTCGAGGTAAATCAATAACCAAAGCATAAAAACCTCAACCAAATATAGTATGACCCGTAGTATAATAATTTTCTTTTGTCGGAGCTGACCGTGGGGAGGTCGAAAGGGAAAACGACCCCCACCCAGCGGGTAGCTACTTTTTAATTATTTTTAAGGTTCTTCACCCAAAACCACAATCAAAATAACTGTAGAAATGTAAAACTTATCTCAGTCCAAAACAACGCTGCTTCCAGAAGTCCACTCGCACCCGCTGGGTGGGGGTCGTTTTCCCTTTCGACCTCCCCATGGTCAGCTCCGACAAAAGAAAATTATTATACTACGGGTCATACTATATTTGGTTGAGGTTTTTATGCTTTGACAGGATGTGTAAGGGCTGTTAGTGTAGCTGGGTTTAAAAAAGGTTTGGACAAGTTCCTGGAGGAAAGGTCCATAAACCACTATTAAAAAGGGACCCAGGATAATCAATGCTTGACCCAGTACAAGCATTGTGGAACCTGTGTCTTTTGGGGATACTGCTAGGTACGTATGACCTAGATTCGCCACTGTTGGAAACAGGGTACTGGGCTTGATGGACCTCGGTCTGACCCAGTATGGCATATCTTATGTTCTTATGGAGTCTCCCATTTAGTCCCTTTGTTTGAAGTTCTATAATTAATTTAAAGGATTTTTTGTACCTCTTTTATTTCTTTAATTTTCTAAGTTGCTTTAGTCCTATTTTGGTAGTGTCCCTTTAAGTTTTTGCTTCTTCTCTCTCCCCTCTCCTCCCCCCCCCCTCCTTCCTTCTCCTGCGATCGGGCTCTCTTCTTGCAAGGCCTCTTTACTGGTGGGAGAAGTGCTACTCACCAAAGAGGTTTGCCGGCGGCAGGGGGTGACCCGCGGGATATCTCCATTCCCTCTGGCTCTCTGGCCTCGGCAATGGACCCTTCCGCCTCGCGCCGAAGCCATCAGGTGGCTGAGCGCTTGAGGCTCCAAAGCGCCGTCCCTCCTCACTCCCGGCTTGGCGAAGCAGCTCGGGAGTGGTCGGAGGTTGCAGTATGCTGCAGAAGCTCGCCTCTCAACTGATTGCGGGTACGGCAGTGCGAGCCGACCCGCCGGGTCCCGGCCTGCTCTCCACGTGGCTGAGGCCCAGCCACGTTTAGTACTCCGGAGGGTGTTTTTGCATTCCCGGAGCTCAGCGCGGATCGTGGAAGGCTGTAAACCGCAAGTACAGGGGTTTTTCTCCCCATATATATATATATATATTGGAGCAGCCATCAATTTAACTTAATCTTACTTATTTCTTTAATTTTCTAATGTTTTCATAGGATTTCTTCAGGGAGTGTGGGGGGAAGAAGTTTGGGATCTAATGCAGTCCAGGGTTACAACCCAGTAGGTAGCCTAGGGTTGATCCTCATAAATTTGTCCCTTTTTTATTTCTTTAGTTTGGCCCTTTTCTAGTTTATTAGTGCCTTTATTTGGAGCAATGTCCAAGCTACGGTGCCCGTCTTGTGGCATCCGCAGGGGCATGGCCTCAGAGGCAGGGATCTGCAGGGGTTGCGCTGCAGAGGCTGCCTCTGTGGAGCAGGGCATACAATTGTCCATTTCGCAAACTAATGAGGGTCCAGTGGAGCATCTGGAAGGAGAAAGAGAGCCCTGCATCCCTCCGCCCTCGACCTCTGAGTTTCCCACTCCATCCCTGCCCCCCCCTTCCCTGTCCTTGGGGAAGAGGGCCCCTGTGACCTGTTTTCACCCGAATTCGTCCTTCTGCTGCACAAAGCCTACTGCATGCGCAAACAGGGGCTGGGGGAAGGAGTCCAGAGCTCAGGGAAGGAAGGCTTGGGGGTTAACCCAGGGAAGCCCATTCCCCAGGATTCCGGCATCCCATCTAAGCGCGTGAGGCTAGTGAGCGAAGAGCCGCCCGCTTCCCCTCCTCACGACACTCAGGAGGAGGAGCTCTCCTATAAGGAGATAGGGGATGAAGAGGAGGAACTCGAGGAAGGAGAGATCCCGGAGGAAGATCAATCCCGCATAGTGCGAGTCTTTTGTCGGGAGGAGCTTCCGGGCCTGATCAATGAGTCCCTGAAGGTCCTCAAGGTGGCTTCTGACACCCCAACAGATGAGGAAGCGCTGGAGGATCCTCTGATCCAAGCAGTCAGAAGGTCTCAAAAGGTATTCCCTATACACAGGGTCGTCCGCCAGATGATTCAGGAAGAGTGGGACCAACCTGAATCCTCCCTGAGGGGTGTGCGGTTGATGACACGCCTTTATCCAGTACCGGAATCGGACAGAGATTTGCTGAAGTCGCCCAAGGTGGATGCGGCGGTATCTGCAGTTACTAAGAAGACGACTATCCCAGTAGAAGGTAGCGCGGCTCTGAGGGACGCACAGGATAGAAAATTGGACACATTGCTAAAGCAGGCCTTTGATGTTAGTGCCCTCGCCTTGCAGGCTTCGGTTTCGGGGGCCTGGGTGGCACGGGCTTGCCTGAGGTGGTCCCAACAGCTTCAGCTGTCAGAGGGTACCGCAGGAGACGTACAGCCAATTGCAGCTAAGTTGGAGTCAGGAGCAGCCTACCTGGCGGATAGTCAGTACGATCTCATCAGGAGCCTAGCGAAGAGCATGGCATCCGTAGTCACAGCTAGGCGCTATTTGTGGTTCTGCAATTGGGCAGCCGACTCTTCCTCAAAGGCACGGCTGGGTCGCCTTCCCTTTAAGGGGAGATTGCTATTCGGTGAGGACCTGGAAAAGTTAGTAAAGGACCTGGGCGAATCCAAGGGAGGCAGGCTTCCGGAGGACAGACCGAAGCAGGCTCGCCTCCCAGCGCCATCCCGGAGCCAGCCAAGAGACTCCCGGAGGTTTCGGCCTTCCAGGACGAATTCCTTTCCTAGGGGTCGCTTTCCGGCCAGGGGGTCAAGCTTTAAGGGGTTTTGAGGAGCAGGGAGAGGTTTTGGGGCCTCTACCTCCTTCTCGGGACCTAGAAAATCGCAATGAAATAGAAGGGGTCCGGGCGGGCGATTTACCCTTGGGGGGCCGCCTAAGGCTATTTCTCCCCGCCTGGACCCGGGTCACGTCCGATCAGTGGGTCCTGGAGGTGATCAGAGAAGGTTATTCCCTCGAATTTGGGAAGCAGATACTTCCAGCCTTTATTCAATTCCCCTGCGGCTCTCCGACAAAAAGAAGAGCTATAGAAGCCACACTGTCAAGACTTGTAGCGCTCGGGGCAGTGACTCCGGTTCCTCCAGACCAATACGGCTCCGGTCGGTACTTCATTTATTTTGTAGTCCCAAAAAAAGGAAGGCTCCTTTTGTCCTATCCTGGACTTAAAGCAGGTCAATCGCTGTCTCAAGGTACCCCATTTCTGGATGGAAACCCTGAAGTCAGTCATTGCGGCCATAAGGGCCGGGGAGTTTCTCACATCCCTGGTCCTGACGGAGGCCTACTTACACATTCCGGTCCAAAGGTCTCATCAACAGTTCCTGAGGTTCGCGGTGCCAAGAGGTCATTTCCAATTTCAGGCGCTGCCCTTCGGTTTAGCTACGGCTCCCCGGACGTTTACCAAAGTAATGGTGGTCGTTGCCGCCTTTCTGCGAAAGGAAGGAATCCTGGTACACCCATACCTCGACGATTGGCTGATCCGGGCGAAATCAGAGGAGGAAAGTCGCTCGGCGACAGCCTGAGTATTAGAGGTCCTAGAGGAGTTAGGGTGGATCATCAATCGGTCAAAAAGCAAGTTGATTCCCACTCAGGAACTCGAGTATCTCGGGGCAAGATTCGACACCAGAGAAGGAAAGGTGTTCCTCCCTCGGAAGCGGGCAAAGGACCTAAGGACTCTCGTATCGCAGTTCCTGGGAAGAAGAAACCCCTCAGCGTGGCTTTACCTCCAATTACTGGGCACCATGGCTGCGACTGTTGACTCTATAACCCCCCTTGGGGTCGTGATCCCACTCACACAAAATACCTGGGTTCTTATCTTCCAGTACTCTTCAACAGGAAATAAAGACACGACACAGTTAATTAATCAATCAATTGCTATTGAGCTCTATAGGGAAGAGACACACCGAGTCTAATTCGACTATTCCAACATGCCTCTTCAAAGATGGTTCCGAAGAGCTTAGCTTTTTATTAGGTGATATCAGCTGATTCAGTTAATCTTTAATTAACATCTGGTACTTTCCAAATTCCACGTGTACATCAATTTTGCCAACACAGACAATATTATTTATATAAAAAGCAGAAGTTATATCTTATAGGTATGTTCATTAAATCCAGTAGGTGTCACTGTGCTGTTAAAAGCTGATTAGTTACTCATTATATTTTGCTGATTTCTATTAAACTAAATCCGTTATATTTACTAAGTGGCTTAGATTCAATTTCACAAGAGCAGGGCAACCTGCCCCAGTAACCGCTTAGCCTATCCTCTTGCAGAATGAACCAGCCTCTCCCTTTGTTCTATTTAATTAAGGAACTTCAATCTGACCTAATATCTGCTTAGCACACAGACTGTTTGCAAAAGCGCAAATGCTTCTAATTTCTCAACTTTATGTCTAGCTGAAAGCAGAAGTGTTTCTTAAAGGGATAGATTTAAATGCAATCTTGACCTATACTTCTGTTAGGCCTATACTGAGCTAGATTATTATACTTTTGTGTCATGTATGGTTTCATGTGTAGCTGACTTTGGTTTTATTCCAATCGAGATTATTGAGCCTGATCTGCTGTCTGTTCCTAAATCTGAATCTGAATCTGACATGTCCAAATCTGCATATCCAGGATAAATCATAGGTGTATAGACTTGCTTATCAGCAGTGCTCTCATCTACTTCACTGATTACATCCAACTTACATTTGGGGCCTAGCTGGGGTAGACCACGCCCACAGTGACAATAGAGGTAGTTCCGTGGGCCAGGGCCCACATGCGGCCTCTACAACGGTCCTTGTTACGTCGTTGGTCTCCTCAGAATCATCCCTTGTCCGCTCCTCTACCATGTGCGCCTCGAACCAGAAAAGCCCTCCAGTGGTGGACATGTCCGAAGAACCTAGAATGCGGGACGCCTCTCGAAACTCCGCAGTGGATCCTGCTAACAACGGACGCCAGTCTGTTGGGCTGGGGAGCTCATTGCCAAGGCCAGTTTGCTCAGGGCCCTTGGTCCCCGGTGGAGTCACAGTGGTCCATCAACAGGCTGGAGTTACGAGCAGTTGCCCTGGCGCTCAAGACGCTCGAGCCACTAGTGAGGACAAACGCAATCTGCGTCCTCTCAGACAATGTCACCACGGTGGCCTACATCAACCACCAGGGGGGAACAAGCAGCCCCGCTCTAGAGAAGGAGGCGGCCAGCCTGTTCCAATGGGCCGAGACCCGGTTGTCGGTCCTCTCAGCTCAACACGTGGCCAGCTCAGACAACGTCACAGCAGATTACCTCAGCAGGTTCAAGGTCGACCAGGGAGAGTGGGAGCTGGAGCAGGGAGTCTTCAACCAGATTGTCTCCCTTTGGGGCCCCCCAATCATGGATCTCATGGCCCGCTACTCGTCGGCCAAAGCAAATCGTTTCTTCAGCCGAAGAAAGGAAAGAATGTCCGAAGGCCTGGATGCTCTGGCCCAGAGGTGGCCCTCTGGGGGGGTTTCTGTACGTGTTCCCTCCTTGGGCCTTGATCGGAAGGGTTCTTCAGAGGGTGGAATCCCACCAAGGCTTGGTCATCTTCATTGCTCCAGATTGGCCTCGCCGTCCTTGGTATGCGGATCTAGTGAGGTTGGCGGCCGACCATCCGTGGCGGCTTCCCTGCAAGAAGGATCTTCTGAGGCAGGGCCCTCTCCTGATGCCTCACGTGGATCGATTCTCGCTTACGGCCTGGCTATTGAAAGGGCGCGGCTCCGGAAGCGGGGATATTCGGGTCCAGTGATTTCAACCTTGTTGAGCGCGCGAAAGCGTTCCACTTGTCTTTCCTATGTGAGAGTGTGGCGCATCTTCGAAGCCTGGTGTGCAGAATGCCGGAAGAAACCCCTTTCAGCCTCCATCCCAGAGATCCTAGAATTCTTGCAAGCGGGTTTTGAGAAGGGTCTTGCTCCCAGCTCTATGAGTCCAACTGGCAGCCATCTCTTGCTATAGAGGCAAGGTCCGTGGGAAGTCCTTAGTGGTCCACCCGGACGTGACCAGGTTCCTGAGAGCGGTTAGCCGCCTGCGCCCACAGAAAAGATCAGTCATCCCTCCCTGGGACCTCAACTTGGTGTTAAATGCCTTGGCCAGAGAACCCTTCGAGCCAATAAAGGAAGCCTCACTTAAAGATTTAACATTGAAGACGGTCTTCTTGGTAGCCATCTGCTCGGCAAGGCGCGTCTCCGAGATCCAGGCGCTGTCCTCCCAGCCCCCCTTCCTCTCCTTCTTTAAGGACAAGGTGGTCTTATGAACAGTTCCTTTCTTCCTCCCCAAGATAATTTCCCTTTCCATCTGAACCAGCCAGTTTCGCTGCCTGCATTCCCAGCCGTCGGGCGGGGAGGGAAGGATGGCAGTCTACGTCGCCTAGATGTACAGAGAGCGTTGAAGCGCTACCTCTCCCGCACGGCCTCCTTTAGAAGGTCTGAACGTTTGTTCATGTCAGTTTGGGGGTCCCCACAAGGGGGAGGCCACGGCTAAGGCTTCCATCTCTAGATGGATCAGGGAAGCGATTGCTTCTGCCTATATCCTGAAGGGGAAACAGGTTCCGGCAGGTCTGCGGGCCCACTCCACGCGGGCGCAGGCCACTTCCTGGGCTGAGTACAGCCTGGTTCCTCCGATTGATATTTGCAGGGCGGCGACTTGGTCCTCGCTGCATACCTTACCAAGCACTACAGGCTGAATGTGCAGAGGTCTGCAGACGCTAGCTTTGGGGACGTGGTAATTCGTTCTGGGATAGCGAACCCCACCCAAGTTTGAACTGCTCGGTTACATCCCAGAAGTAAAGGGACTGGACTGGAGTGACGATAAGGAAGAGATAATTAGGCCTTACCTGCTAATTAGTGTTCCTGAAGGAACGACAGTCCAGTCCCTGATCCCACCTGGGCTGCGAAGAATATAGCGGAACGATTCCGAGTCCGAGGCAGCGGTGAAAGGTGTTTTTGTTTGCATGGGGCAAGGGAGCCTGGGGTCGGAGAAGGCTACGGCAACCTCAGGTAATCCTTCCCCCCCCCCCCTCCTAATCCTTGTGGCCCCTGGAGGTTTCTGTTCCTACATTATAATAAAAAAAAAAAAATATATATATATATATATATTTTGTATATTATAGCTCCCTTGTTCAAGTCCAAGTTTCATTCCCCTGTTTCATTGTAAGTGTCGACCGGCACAATGTAGTTTTATGTAAACCGTGCTGATTTTTAAGAGTGCGGTATATAAGAACAATAAATAAATAAATAAATAAAATATATTGTGGAGTGTTAATTTCAGGTTTCTACAGTTAATGGTTATGTTTGTTAAGTCTGCTTTTTCAATATATTACTGGGGCTTAGGGGTGGTGCCAGGGGTATTTATACCCAACCAGCCTCAAAAGGGTTTGACTCAGCCTCCAAGCTGCTGGAAGGGTTACGCAACCCAGAAGTAAAGGGACAGGAACACTAATTAGCAGGTAAGGCCTAAGTATCTCTTATTTAATTTTAATGCAAATTGCTTTGCTCTTTTGTATGAAAGGAGGGACATCAAGAGATCATGAAATGAAATCAAGTAAGAAATTAACTTTCTCCCTCTGTCATATTAATCACAGATGATTGGTCGGAGATTTGGGATAATCCCAGAGCAGGGATTTTGGGATCAGGAGACCCAGAAATACATATCTCTGTGATCCCAACATATGATTAGTGCCTTCTTTTTATGTCCAGCAGGTGATGGGATCATACAGGTAAAGAAGAGAGAGGAGAAGAGAGAAGAATGGGGAAACTCTTTCACATACGAGGTGCACCCAGCACTCCACCTAAACTCTCACATACAACACAGACATTTTCCTTGTACTGAGTGTGAGAGTGGTTTCAATCATAGCAATTGCATAAGAAGCCAGCTAAAAACACACACAGCAGAGGGAACTACCCCAACAGAGAGGCCTTCTACATCTTTTAAAAGCCTTGAATGTGGACGACCTTTCGCTCTTAAGAAATCCGTAACAATGCACCAGAAAATCCACAGGGCTGAGAAAAGATTTCACTGCACTGAATGTGAGAAATATTTCCTCAGAAGCTCACAACTTTTGGAGCATCTTAAAAACCACACCGGGGAGGAACCTTTTAGTTGTACTGAATGTGGAAAATGTTTCCACAGAAAAGCAGAACTAGTGAGGCATCACAAAATCCACACAGGGGAGAAGCCTTTTAGTTGTACTGAATGTGGAAAATGTTTCCTCAGGAAAACACATCTAGTGCTTCATCATAGAACTCACACAGGAGAGAAACCTTTTAGTTGTACTGAATGTGGGAAATGTTTCCTCAGGAAAACACATCTAGTGCTGCATCATAGAACCCACACAGGCGAGAAACCTTTTAGTTGTACTGAATGTGGAAAATGTTTCCACAGAAAAGCAGAACTAGTGATGCATCACAAAATCCACACAGGGGAGAAGCCTTTTAGTTGTACTGAATGTGGAAAATGTTTCCTCAGGAAAACACATCTAGTGCTTCATCATAGAACCCACACAGGAGAGAAACCTTTTAGTTGTACTGAATGTGGGAAATGTTTCCTCGGGAAAACACATCTAGTGCTGCATCATAGAACCCACACAGGGGAGCAACCTTTTAGTTGTACTGAATGTGGAAAATGTTTCCGCGGAAAAGCAGAACTAGTGAGGCATCACAGAATCCACACAGGGGAAAAACCTTTCAGTTGTACTGAATGTGGAAAATGTTTCCACAGAAAAACAGAACTAGTGAGGCATCACAGAATCCACACAGGGGAGAAGCCTTTTAGCTGTACTGAATGTGGGAAATGTTTCCTCACAAAAACACATCTAGTGACGCATCATAGAACGCACACAGGGGAGAAGCCTTTTAGTTGTACTGAATGTGGGAAATGTTTCCTCACAAAAACACATCTAGTGCAGCATCACAGAACCCACAAAGGGGAGAAACCTTTTAGTTGTACTGATTGTGGGAAATGTTTTCACACAAAAGCAGAACTAGTGAGACATCATATAACCCACACAGGGGAGAAACCTTTTAGATGTACTGATTGTGGGAAATGTTTCCCCAGAAAAGGAGAACTAGTGCGGCATCATAGAATCCACACAGGTGAGAAACCTTTTAGTTGTACTGAATGTGGGAAATGTTTCCCCAGAAAAGAACAACTAGTGCTGCATCATAGAACCCACACGGGGAAGAAACCATTTAGTTGTACTGATTGTGGGAAATGTTTCCATAGAAAAGCAGATCTAGAGAGGCATCATAGAACCCACACAGGCTAGAAACCTTTTAATTGTGCTGAATTTGGGAAATGTTTCCCCAGAAAAGCACAACTAGTGCTGCATCATAGAACCTGGGACAAAGCTTTTATTTGTACTGAATCTGGGAAATGTTTCCTCACGAAAACACGTCTAGTGACGCATCATAGAACCCACCCAGGCGAGAAACCTTTTAGTTGTACTTATTGTGGGACATGTTTCCCCAGGAAAAGTACAACTATTGCTGCATACTACAACCCACATGGGGGAGAAACCCTTTAGTTGTACTGATTTTGGGAAATGTTTCCTCAGAAAAGCAGAACTAGTGCTGCATCAGAGAACCCATCCAGGAGAGAAACATGAACTACGATTAACAACAGACATCAAGGACTTTCAGAAGCAGCTCAAGACGACTCTCTTCATCGAACACTACGGGGACGTCACATAAACTGCTCGCTAGTCAGCCCCACAGTACCACAGACCAACCCCCTCCCCTTACCCCATGTACATAGTATTATATAATAGCACACGCTGTAAATAGCTCAACAAGAATCTGCGACACCCTAATGCACACAAAAACCATTATTTCTTGATTGTTTGCTGTGTACACCGCCTTGATTGAAGGAGAAGATGGTATAGAAATCCTTTTAAATAAATAAAGAAATAAATCAAGTTTTAGTTGTACTGATGTGTGAAATGTTTCCTCTCGAAAGCAAATCTAGTGACGCATCATAGAATCCAAACGGGGGAGAAACCTTTTTGTTGTAGTGAATGTGGGAAAAGGTTTCCACAGAAGAGAAGAACTAGTGCGGCATCATAGAATCCACACAGGTGAGAAACCTTTTAGTTGTACTATTGTGGGAAATGTTTCCTCACGAAAGCACAACTTGTGCTGCATCATAGAACCCACACAGGGGAGAAACATTTTCATTGTACTGAATGTGTGAAATGTTTCTTCACGAAAGCACAACTAGAGCAGCATCATAGAACCCACATGGGGCAGAAACGTTTTAGTTGTACTGAATGTGTGGAAATGTTTCTTCACAAAAGCAGAACTAGTGTGGCATCATAGAAGTCAGACGGGGGAGAAACCATTTTGTTGTACCGATTGTGGGAAATGTTTTCTCTCAAAAGCAAATCTAGTGACGCATCATAGAAGCCATACCGGGGGATAAACCTTTTAGTTGTACTGAATGTGGGAAATGTTTTGTCACAAAAACACAACTAGTGCTGTATCATAGAATCCACACAGGCAAGAAAACCTTTCAGCTGCATTGATTGTGGGAACTGTTTCCTCTCAAAAGCAAATCTAGTGATGCATCATAGAACCCACACTGTTGAGAAACCTTTTAGTTGTACTGAATGTGGTAAATGTTTCATCAGTAAAACACAACTAATGCTGCATCATAGAACCCAGACAGAGGAGAAACCGTTTAGTTGTATTGAATGTGGGAAATGTTTCTACTGGAACTCAGAGCTATTAAAGCATTGTAAAACCCACAATGGGGAGACACCTTTAGTTGTTTGGAATGTGGGAGATATTTCTGCACAAAATGAAGACTAGTGAGGCATCATGGAACTCACACTGGGGAGAATAAACTGACATACTGGTAGTCTTGAATGATATCTAAATGACATTGATAATAGAGGTGTCTGTTCCATGTGATTATTCTCTAAATTGTATTGAGAGGCAGAAGATCTTGAAGTATCAAAAAGTGCAGTCAGGGATCAGGAAAATGTGGCAGAAAGACATAGTAATCTTTCCCGGACTTCCGGCATGAGTGGCGAGGAGAGCAGACGTGCCTGAGGGGGGCTCTGTCATTTTACCCCTCTATAAGTTGTACGGATGACTGACGATCAACTATGGACCTCGACCAGCGATCTACTATGGACATCAAAGACTCCAGGAAGCAGCCCAAACCTATTCTCTCCAGTGTACACTATAGTCCTATGGTCCCTATGCTACCTACCAACCCACCTGACTCCCAGTGTACCCCTACCCTCCCTGTATATAACCACTTGTACGTAGCTCATCCTGTAAATAGCACACCAAGAAATCATCACCTCCACTCCCTGTTAACACTGCATGCCTACCCTACTGACACTGATTTTTGATTGTTTGAAGTGTAAACCGCTTTGATTTCAGGACAAAGCTGTATATAAATCCTTTTAAATAAATAAAATAAGTTGGATAATTAAATAACAGGAATTCTACCCCCCTCCATGGGGAGAGCTGAGATGCCGAAAGTAGTGAAAATCAAGCTATCAAAGACAATTGCGGAGTTTATGCCTCAAACTAAATCGGGAGGAAATGCGGTAGTGGGACTACAGGGTCCGTCCTCGCCGGCCTTTTCAATGGCCAGTGCAGGAGAAGCAAACGGAGGTAAGATGGACCTTCTGACCATATTACAGGAAATCAGAGACTCTAAAACAGAAATTGTAGAAAAAGTGTTTTAACAAGATTGAGGAAAAGTTTGCGGCAGTCGGGGTGCGGTTGGAGGAGGCAGAGACAAGGATCGGGAACACGGAGAACGCCCAAGCATGGATGGGGAAGGAAGTTTCCCGCCTTCAGCAACAATAGGGGTGGGCTGCAAAGTAAAGCTGAAGAAATGGAAAATAGAGAGGATCTTCGGGATCCCGGAGGGAGAGGAAGGACAAGACGCACTAGCTTTTGTAAAAGGGTTCCTTGAGCACTGCTTCCCCGGGATGCCCCTCAGTTGTGCTGTTTGAAATACAGAGAATGCACTGGGAGCTTATTATTAAGCAGAGAGAAACCAGCTAGCATGACAGGAAGACAATGTCATTAATTCAAGATAAAGTCAAGGATGAAAGCTAAGGTCCTGCGCCTAAGGGCCACGCCAAAGGACCCTTTGGCGTGGCCCTTAGGTATGGGCCCGCAAGGCATGGGCGCGCTTGATGGTGGCAGCTGATGAACGGTAGGAAGTCTCTTCCCCCAGCCCTGATTGGAGCAGGCAGGTCAGCCAGAGAATGCCCCACTCACGATCGAGTAATGGGCTGCTTGATGTGATCAGAGCTTAGGCCTCACCCTTAAAATAATGCCAGGCCTCAGGCTTTGATTGTCAAACTACTGAGGTTTCAGGACAGAACACATTATTAGGCTGGCCAGAAGAACGGGCCATGTGATGTACAAGACGTGAAGGGTGTTTGTATTCCTGGACTTGGCAGCGGAAACCATGCGGAGGCGTAGAGATCTTCTCCGGTTTAAGGAGAATCTGACACAAAAAGGAATACAAATGCTGCAGAAGGGTGGAAAGAGGTTTTTTAACAGTGTGGAAGCTCTTGAAAAGCATTTAAGGCAGAGTAACCAGGGCCAGAGCAGCCTGCGAGCACCGGACAGAGACACAATTACAGGCGGGCGGCTCCCGTGCAGAGGAGAGAGTTGCAGAGATCCAAGAGCGGCCCACTGGAACAGAGCGGACGCGCAGAGAAGCTGGAGGGAGACAAGGAGAGGGGGACCTCCTAGGGGCAGATGGTGAGCAGGACGATGGAGGTGCGACAGACACAACCGGCGGAGAATGGCAGCGGCGGAACTGAAGAAGGCACTCGTTATAGCAAGTTTAAAATGCATATAACGTTTAGTTGGAGGAAAATGTAAGCTCTGAGCTTTTGAAACCATGGCAGGGGAAATGATAAAAAGTGGAAACAGAGGACATCAACAATGGAGCTGGAGGAGACGGGGTAGGAGAGGGGTGTTAACAGTTTTAAGTTGTTACATGTTTTTGGTGTGGCCTGGTGTTGATCTGCTGGTAAGAGGGAGGGGCGAGGGTAAAGATGGCGACTAGTGAAGTCCTAGGGGGGTATGTTGTCGCCTCATGGAATGTCCGGGGGATTCACAGCCCCATTTAAAGGAAGCAAATTCTAGGGTGTTTGACCAAAGTAAGGGCTGACTTTGCACTTCTTCAGGAAATGCATCTAACTAAAGAGCCAAAGGAACTGTGGTGCAAACTTTAAGGATTTCGGACAGTGGTCACCACACCCAGTGAGCAGTGGGGAACAGGTTAGTGCTCAATTTAGTTTGTCATCCCCCAAAAAAAGAAAGTTGGTTCTGAACCATACTGGATGTGAGTGCTGCCTATTCCACATCTTCACATGGAGATTCTGTAGTCAATAACTTCTGCAATAAGCAACGAAGAGTTCTTGATGGCCATAGACCTCAAAAAAAGCTTTCCTTCAGAAAGACCATAGCAAGGCCTGTGGGTACATTCTAGTGTCTCCACTGACTGACCTTTTCAATGCCTCGTTGCAGTGGTGCCAAAGGACTGGAGAAAGACACATGTCGTCTCTTTACACCAAAGAGGATATAAGGATGACATTGAGAATTACAGGCCAGTAAGTCTAATCTCTCTGGATAGTAAATTATTGGAAAGGCTACTAATGATGTAACTTTGCCAAGATGGGCCAATATCTCAGGGAGTCGTTAGAGGGAGGGGAACAGCTGAGGATGTAGAAAAACAGTGGGCAAAACTGAAAGGGAATATTTTTTAAGGGCAACCAACCTTTAAGTTAAAATAATAAATAAAAGTAAAAGGAAAAGGAAACCACTAGGAGATATGATAGAAGTCTATAAATTAATGAACAGAGTGGAACGGGTAAACGTAGATCAATTGTTTATGTTATCAGAATATAGGAAGACTAGGGGACCTGCAATGAAGCTACAGGGTAAACTATTTGAGACTAATAAGAGAAAATATTTTTTCACTCAACGTGCAATCAAACTCTGGAATTTGTTACCGGAGGATGTAGTAAAGGCTGTTAGTGTAGCTGGGTTTAAAAAAGGTTTGGACAAGTTCCTGGAGGAAAGGTCCATAAACCATTATTAAAAAGGGACCCAGGATATCACTACCTGACCCAATACAAGCATTGTGGAACCTGTGTCTTTTGGGGAAACTGCTAGGTATGTATGACCTGGATTGGCCACTGTTGGAAACAGGATATTGGGCTCGATGGACCTTGGTCTGACCCAGTATGGCATATCTTATGTTCTCAAGGCACTTCTCTTCAGCCACTATGCCCAGTTGTCTATGCCCATAACACATACTTCCATTAATCTATGCATATGATATAATTGATTGATTGATTGATTTCACCATTTTTCATACCATTTTTCATTTCAGTCAAAGCAGTTTACATTGTAATTTAAACTTGGTGACGTACATTAAACAGTGAGATTGATAACTTGGATTTTTATGAGGCAATGGAGGTATGCACCTTTCAACACCAACAAAGCCATATACAAAAGAATATCAAGCTGCTTCACAGACATCACTCAATGACTGGCAAGAAACACATTGACAGTTAATTATAAAAAATCCCCAAATACTCTGCATCACCAAGGATGACACGTTCCACCCCCCCCCATCCCTGACAAAAAAATGAGATTGATGTGAAAGTCTGGACAGAGGTTTAGTATCTAAGTAACAGCCTGGACCAAGAGCTAATACTGAAACCACACATAAACGAAACAATGAAGACAACCTAACATAAAATCTGAACCCTGCAACACCTGCACCCCCTATTGGAACCAATGGACTTCTGTACGGCATTCTAGGCCATCATCTCACCACACTTTGACTACTGTAACTCAATTTACCATGGCTCAAAATATTCAAATCTGTTCCCACTACACATTGTATTACATAGAGCTGCATGAATCATTCAAGGAGCCCCAAATACGACCACATAATCCCTATCCTGTGACAACTCCACTAGCTTCCCCTGCAAAGCCACATCACATACTAAATACTGTATCTAATTTTCAAAATCATCAACAACTAATCTTCCTCCCATCTACAAACTCTACTAAACACAACCAAAACCAACAGAGAAAGCACTAAAAATGTAGGGCCCAATATTCAAAAGGCATTTACACAGTTAGTGCCGCTGAATATCCCGTCTTCTCCCTTGTGTTCTGATGCTAACCACTTAGCATCAGAGAGTGTCGTGGGAAATCCAGGTGACAGTCCCTATCTTTTACCTGCAGGGGCTAACTGAGAAGCATGCAATATCGCTGCTGCCTTACTAAAGCAGCCGTGAGGCAATATGGTGACCCCAGATATTCAATGATATTCTGAATGAAATAGAGATTGAATGAATGTTTTGCTTCAGTCTCTACTGAGGAAGATGTAGGGAAGTTACCGATGACTGAAATGGTATTTAAAGCTGATGCAGCAAAAGAATTGAAAGAAATATTGATAAACCAGGAAGATGTATTACAACTCTTTGATAAACTGAAGAGTAGCTAATCAACTGGACCATCCAAAGGTGTTGAAAGAACTGAAATATGAGATTTCAGACCTACTGTTAGTAATCTGTGAACTATCATTAGAATCATATGAAATAACTGAAGATTGGAGGATGGCCAATGTAACACCAATCTTTAAAAAAGGTTTCAGGGGTGATCTGGGAAACTACAGATGTAAGTATCAGGAAAAATGGTAGAAACCATTCTAAAGAATAAAATTACTGAAAATGTCAGAGTTTAATGGGTCTGCAGCCAAGGAAGGTTTGTCTTACTAATCTGTTATGTTGTTTTAAAGATGTAAATAAACAGGTAGACAAAAGTGGGTCAGACAATGTAGTGTATCTGGATTTTCAGAAAGCCTTTGTCAAGGTCCTTCATGAGAGACTTAAAAAGTCATGGGGATAGGAGGCAGTGTGCTATTGTGGATCAGGAACTGGTTAAAAGATAGAAAGCAGAGGATAGGGCTAAATGGCCAATTTTCTCAATGGAGAAAGGTGAATAGTGGGGTACCCCAAGGATATGTGGTGGGTCTGATGCTTATTAACATATTCGTAAATGACCTGCATAAGGGAACAATGAGTGAGATAATCAAATTTGTAGATGAAACAAAATTATTCAAAGTTGCTAAAACCCAGGAGGATTGTGAACAATAGCAAGAGGACCTTGATAAATAGGAAGACTGGATGCTCAAATGGCAGATGAAATTTAATGTTGACAAGTGCAAACTTATGCACCTAGGAAAGAACATCCCAAACTATGGTTACACGATGCAAGGTTCCACATTACGAACCACCACCCAAGAAAACGTTTTGGGTGTTATCGTGGATAGCATGTTGAAACCCTCCGCCCAGTGTGCAGCGGCAGCCAATAGAGCAAATAGAATCACAAGGAAAGGAATGGAAAATAAAACAAAGGATATTATAATGCCTCTGTATCATTCGATTATGTGACCACATCTTGAATACTGTCTGCAATTTTGGTCTCCGTATCATTAAAAAGGATATAGTGTTATTAGAAAAGGTTAGGGCTTTTCAACCTGGAAACGAGTGAGGGGAGATATGATATAGGTCTATAAATTAATGAATGTAGTGGAACCTGTAAATGTAGATTGATTGTTTATGCCATCAAAATGTAGAAAGACTAGAGGACATAAAATGAAGCTACAGTATAACCTATAAAAAACTAATAAGAGAAAATATTTTTTCACTGAACACATGGAATTTGTTACTAGAGGCTGTTATAAAAGCTGTTAGGATAGCTGGGTTTAAAAAAGGTTTGGACAAGTTGCAGGAAGAAAGGTCCATCAACCATTCTTAAAGAGGACATGGGAAAGCCACTGGTTGCCCCATTACAAGCATTATGGAACCTGTGTCTTTTGGGGAAACTTCTAGGTCCTTGTGACCTAGATTGGCCACTGTTGGAAATAGGATACTGGGCTTGATGGACCTTGGTCTGACCTAGTATGGCATTTCTTATGTTCTTAATGCTGGTGCCGCATATGAACCCCGGCATTGAATATCCAGAGTTAAGTTCAGCACCGGCAGTTAGATGCTGTACTCGTGTTTAGCCATCGATGAAAATATTTGACCCATACTGACCATACCACATGAGAATATTAAAAGCAGCCAATATACATGCATGATAGCATTCAATCTACATGCACCAAGCCTCTGGAACTCTCTACCAGAAAAATGCTGAAATATCACAGAAAAACCTCAAGACCATCCTATTCATGGAGCACTTTGGACCTATCACATGAACTCTTCCTGTCTCCCTCTCCACCTCTCCCCAAAGCCTTCCCCCTTTACATCCCTCCAACCCACCCCAAGATTATCCATTGCTCAGACATCCACACATCCATTCTGTTGCTGTTCGCTATACATACGACGTGTTCCACTGTACTATAGTTTATCTCATATAAAATGTATTTCTGCTGCACATAAGTTCTCATTGTTTCATGTAATAACTTTGAAGCCATTATTAAATTTAGAGTGCTTTGACCCGATACAAGTGGTATAAAAGGAGAGTTAAACAAAACAATAAATGAATAAATACGAGGGTTATTTTTAAAGTAAGGTCCGATTGGCTGTAGCTTTGTAAATGTTTTCCCCCTGTAGAAACAAGCATGTGTGCCGGCTCCCAGCATGCCTTGTGCAAAAGCAGATGCCATTTGCAGTCGTAGCATCACTTTGTACGGTTTATACTGAGATGTTAAAATTTTTTAAGACAATTGAGCGGCCCTCCGACTGTGAAATACGGTCTGTGATTCGGTTTTTGACAGCAAGAACCGTGTCATCAGTGGACATTCATCACCAGATATGTGA
Source organism: Ichthyophis bannanicus (assembly GCA_033557465.1). NCBI lineage: Eukaryota > Metazoa > Chordata > Amphibia > Gymnophiona > Ichthyophiidae > Ichthyophis > Ichthyophis bannanicus. The sequence continues at coordinate 42,647,584 of CM066031.1, forward strand.
GGTGTACAGCCCCAATGTGATGAGTGACAGCAAAGTGCGTAAATGGGTGAGAATGTTCAAGGATGGGTGGGACAAACCGTGCTCACGATGGGTTCCAATGCTGCTTTCTGAGGAACACCATAAAAGGAGAATGGCTAGACATTTTTGATCCAATACAGTGAGGAAGGAGATGAACTCTTGGGCCACATTGTCACAGGAGACGAGACATGGGTTTCTCACATAACTCCAGAATCAAAGCGGCAGTCGATGGAATGGAGACACACGTCATCTTCAGTCAAAGTGAAAGCCAAACAGACAATCTCAACACGCAAGATTATGGCAACTGTGTTCCTCGGAAAGCAGCCTGGGAACCCATCATGAGCACAATTTTCTGAACTGCAATGTTTCAGAAATGATTTTGTATAGCACTGATCTTGAAACTTCAGTGACAAAGTGGAAATCGTGAATTGCCGTTCTTCATGAATTTTGCGTCAACTATGCGCACCAAATCTTCTGTGATTACTGAAGGTCAACCCTATCGCGGTTCATCATGGTCATTGCCCTGCCCGTCCTTGAACAATCTCACCCATTTACGCACTTTGCTGTCACTCATCACATTGGGGCCATACACCTCACATAGCACACAAACGAAATCCAAACCTGTCTGATTTGTTAGTATCATCTGCCCTTCCATTACGTAAACCAACTCCGACATTAAAGGGTCATTTCAAGTGTGGCGGATGTTCAGTCTGCACTCATGTTCTCACAACCAAAGAGGTATTTACTCATCCTGTTTCACATCATAAAATATATTTACAGTCCTTCTCTAACTGTAAAACGGAGCATGTTATCTACGTAATAATATGTCCCTGTAATCTACTTTATGTAGGGAAGACTAAAAGACAGGTGCGTACTAGAATAGTGGAACACAGGAGTTGTATCCATAGAGGAATACCTGACAAGCCCCTGGTAGCTCATTGGAAAGAAAAGAACCATACCATCAGTGATCTAAAATATTTAGTGCTGAGAGTAGTCACGCCAAATTGGAGAGGAGGAGATATTGATAGGGCATTATTAAAATTGGAACAACGGTACATTTGTGAATTAGACAGTTTGGAGCCTAAGGGGTTAAATCAGGAATTTGACCTTTCCGTTTTTTTGTAATAAAGTCTCCCAAAAAAATTTCTTGTAATTATGGTTGTCTTATACAATTTCCTTTAAGACCACCTAACTAGCTGATTTCACATAACATGTGCTTGTTATTCATTTCTCCGTCTTCAGTTATTGTTTACTAAATAGCCGGCTTGGCAACCATTCCATACCACTGGGTTGACTTTACATTAATCTCTTAGGTTAAATTTCTTTGTGACATGGTCTACACGTTGTTTCCAACACCCAGAAACATTGCCTCTGTTAAGGCAGCTCTGCCTTGTAATTTGATTCTTGCCACGCCCCCTTTTTTTTTTGGCGCGATTTTCAGCGTCTTGAAATACTCAGTTTCAATCTCAGCTGAGCATTTGTAATTTTCTCGGAGTTAGTGCTGTTCTCATACTCACTCTGTTTGGTAAGTATCTAATTTCTATGGTTCATTCAATCTTTCTGTAGGTATTTGATTAATTACAACTCGGTAGAACATTCCTTTTTATTTGTCCCACTACCATCCTGTTATTTACATTGCACAATTGCCTTTAGAATTTGTGTGCACCCACCATGTCTTCGGAAAAGCGGCATGTATCCCACAATACTTTTTATTGATCTTCCGAGCCACTGCGTTTGCATGGAAATGTGGGGACTCAACGTTTGTAAATACTTTTAATCATACATCCTCAGTTTTTCGGACGGGGACTTGCAATATTAATGTGCTTGCCACAGTAAGTTCTATATTATCATTTCATCCGCACTGTTTTTTTAACATCGGGGATTTGACCCATTTTCTATAGGTCTCTTGCACTGAAGGGCTCGCTATATCTTTCTTTATGAATTCAGTACGTTCTTATCAACTAGGAGAATTTACTGTTTATTACTGCTTGTCATTATCGTCATTTTCCCTTGCTAGCTACATTGATTTTTACCATATCAGCATATTATCGCTGCAACCCTGCATGTAGGATCGTGATTATTTCACATAGATTCAACTCGGGGCTGTGAGTAGCATTTTAATTCAATAGTTTATTATCATGAGTAATTAATCTGAGAGGTTTGTTTTTTTAGCTAAGCACCAAGCATTTTAAGATTTAGTTTCATTTATTCCTTTATCTTGTTTGTTTTAATATATTAACTATGGTGCCAGCATATTATTTATATAACTTATAGTATACACATTGATTTTAATCTCATCGGGACTTTAATATCATGGCAACAGTCATTTTCAATTACTCTCTACATTCAGTGTGATCCTGCCATCTAGTTTAGTCTTCACGTTTCTTATGTCTGTATTGGGTTTGATCCTCTCCTCGTCTATAGTTTAATATATTGTAATTTCATTTGGACATTCCACAGTTGAGGCTCTGGCCATCTGCCCCCTCAAGTTTAACGGTTGAAGACTTGCTGTTGTGTGCGCGTTGAGTGAGTACGATCATGATTCTTGATTCACTTAACCCAGCTTTCGTTTAAATGTTTTCACATGGATTAGTTTCTATGGTTTACTTAATCAATTACAGGTTTTATTTCTCCTTTTGCCCTGCGATGTTTACAATACTGTTTTAAGATGTTTGTGTACAACATTTATTATTTTATACACATGTTACACATGTTTTTATCAGTATGTTTTAATTATCCTATGTTTATATTTGTTTGTTAGTGACTATATCATAATGCAATTATTATTGGTTATTAACAAATTTGTACATAGGTTTTTAATTATTTATTATTTTAACATATATCTTTTAACTATTTATTAATTTATTATCGTTTAAGTGTTTGTTTATTTAATTATTTATCTTGAGCATTATCGGATTTAGATACGTCTTACTATTTATATTATTATCATCTCTGTTCTTACCATGCCCGGTCAGCTCTAATTTGGTTGTTATTATTATCATTTTTTATTGTAATTATTATCATTTATATTTTTATGATTTTTAGATAATTTTGGATAATTGTTTTTAATATACTGTTTTTAATTTATTCTATGTCTGCAAGTTTTCACAACCCCCTGAGGAAGGCAACCTGCCGAAACGCGTTGGGGATATCAATAAAAGTGCCTGTGTCATCAATACTCTTGCTCCATGTGTTTCCTCCCACTACAATGTCCCAGCCAGTGCCCTACCCCTTCCGCTGAGACATCCTGGCCAATCAGCCCTGTCCAGCCCATACCCACAATACCCTGCTCTTCAGTATGCAAATTTGCAAGGTAACGCTGGACACAGTGTAAGCATTGTGGGTCCAGTGAGGTGTAGGAAAGCCACAAAACAATGGATGGATATACACATACCCCCACTCCTATTTCAGCATTGTGCAAAGATAGGGGTGGTTAGCAGCCCTGCCCGCCACACCAGACCTGGCCACAGTGCAGGCATTGGTAAGGTATGCAGGGACTAGTAGTGGTGCTTTGCTGGTAATTGCTGCTCTATGCCGGGCCCAACGGACTGACTCTCCATGTGGCTTTCAATAGTGGAGCCTGTGGGTGTGGGTGTTTGTGCCCGTGCCCCTGACTCTCCATGAGGCTTTGGATAGTGCAGCCTGTGGGCGTGGGTGTTTGTACCCCTGCTGGCCAATGCTTTGAGGAGTTCACATTATTTATGTCATATGTAGGGTAAAATGTTGGGGTATGGTCTGCAGGAGCCATGGCTGGGACTTGAACCTGTGATCTTCTGCACCAGGACACACTGGCTGTGTGTACTGCAACATACTGTTGCCACAGGGGCTGATCAGTCCCTGGTGATACCATGACTGTTCATCAGACAAACCTTGTCTGTTGTACTGCACGCCCCCCACCTGAGCAAGGCTTGGCCTTGGTCTGCTGTGGGCAGATGCCACTGCCCCCTCCCCCACCAGCACCCCTCCCCCACCATGCTGACATGCCCATATGCTGGTGATTGTGGTGGTGTGCAGTTCCAGGCCATACAGTGTACAGGTAGGTGGCTGCCTAAGGTATGGTCTCTGGGGTAGGGGTGCCTACATAGACATCCACATTTCCCCCAGCGCTGCCTGCAACCGTTATGTGCCCTTTGGGGTACCTGCTGGATAATGTCCCCTGTTGGGACACTGTGGGAAACAACAGAGTCCTGGCCATGTTGGGCCTTGGTCAGTCGCTGTTTTGCTGATCTCCAGTTTCTGCATTGCTATGTGCCACCTGGGCATCTGCCTCACCCACCCTGTGCTCCAGCTGCCCCCACTGCATGTCCCTATGCCCCATTTGTAGCAACGCCATAGTACCCTTTCATACCTGGCCACTATGCCGTTGCTGCACATGTAGCACTACCATCACTGTTTTTGGGCTTCTTGCCTATGCTGTACATTGCCGACACTTAAATTGTTTCTCTCCCGTACAAGTGTACCTCTAACGCCAGGTTTTCACTCACGGTAATGTTCCAGCATTGAAATCACAGTGTTAGTGTAGCAGAGGCCTTCCACCCTTTCCCTGACCATTGACCCCCTTTCTCTGCCTTCTCTCCGCCCCGCGGTACAGTTACCCCGATGGTTGCATTAGCATGCGCTAACATTACATCTTGTAATGTTAACATTACGAAATGTAACATTAACACGCGTTAACATTACCGCTGTCACATTAGCACCATTTAGTAAACATGCCCTAAGAAAGGGGCTGTAGCTCAATGGGAGATGAAGACTGCAACCTCTTGTACCCCCCCCCCCCACACACACACCCGATGAGTCCTGCAGAAGCCCCTGTATGCACTTACTGTTAGGGTGGAGCAGGACAGCAACAGGTGGTGGGTTTTTCTCTTTCAGAAAGTTGACAACCCTAATCCTCTGCCCTCTGCTGGGACAGGGTGACAGCTTCTGGGGGTCGGCAGAGAGTAGGGCATTCAAAACTAAACAATTCTGACAGCCCGGGGGAACATATGGGTTAAGATTTACTTATATCAACACTTTGAATCCACTCAGGGTCTGGCCCTTGTTAATTCACATATGTTTGGTACGGAGAGAGTTTTTGCTCGTACGGTAAGTTCAATGGGGAAGGTTCTAGCTTTGTTCTGCTCTGCACAGATTGGTGGGGCAGTTCGGTGGATGCAGAATATATATTTGGATTTAATGCCATACAAGAGAGCATCGGTGTGTTGCAGGGACCCGAGAAGTGGACTGTGGCTGAATAGGTGCTGAAGAATCCAAGGGGCAGGGGGCAGGGCATGTAAGAGCAGAGGAAAGAGCTAAGTGAGAATCTGGATCAGTGTGTGGGGGTAGGTGGAAGCTAGTGAAAGGAAAAAAAATAAAGTTCTTACTGATTCTGGGTGTGAAGGGCTATCAGAAGACAGCCTGGAGTGCTGAGAGGGACTGGGCAGTCAGGAAAATAGAGGCCATGGTAGCTCAAAGTCTTGTCATCAGAGCTTCGAAAGAAAGCTTAGGTTTGATCTCCTTTAGTACTGACTGGTTTGTTCTTCGAGCAGTTAGACAGGAGAAAATTGATGCCTTTGAATTATGGTGCTGGCGATGAATACTATGAGTGTATACCATAGACTACCCGACTTTCATATTCTGGACATATCATGCAAAGAGAGAGATCATTAGAGAAAAACATCATGCTTGGCAAGGTAGAAGGTCAGCGCAAAAGAGGAAGGCCAGCAATGAGATGAATCAATATAATAAAAGCAGCTGTGGGTTCCAGTCTGTCAACAATGAGTTGCCTGACTGAAGACCGAACACAGTTTAGGACAATTATCAAGAGGGTCGCCATGAGTCGACAACGACTTGACGACACTTAACAATAACTATAAATACCTGACTGCAGATTGAGTAATGCAGAGTGTGGAACACTTGTTTTGCAGATGGTTCCTCTTTTGGTTTTCAATAAAAATTTAAAATTGAAAAAAAAAAAAGATTTAGGGGTATGTTTACTAAACTGCGGTAACGTTACTAAACGCGTGTTATGTTACGTTACCACATGCTAAGTAACGTTAACGAGCGTTATGTAATGGTAACGTGCGTTATGTAATGTCAATGCGCATTATCGTTACATAACGTCCTGCGGTGTGGTAAACACCGCAGAAGGTGGAGAAAGGGCGGAGAGAAGGGGTCAATGGGTGGAGTGTGGGTGGGGAGAGGCTCCATTCACACTTACACGCTGATCTGAAGGGCTGAATCCTAACGCAAATGAAAACCTGCCGTTCGATGCACATTTGCAGGAGAGAGAAACCATTTAAGTGTCAGCAATGTGCAGCCTAGGCAGGGAGCCCAAGAAGTGTGATAGTAGTGCTCAATTCCCAGCAACACAACAGTGCCAAAGTATGAAAGGCCACTATGGCGATGGTGCAAATGGACATAGGGGACTGCAGGGGGGACATGTAGCATGAGCAGCTGTGGCACAGGGTGGACCAGGTGGGCACCCAGACGGCACATTGGAACATATAAACCGAAGAGCAAAATACAGCATCTGAAAAGGCAAACACAACAGACAAATAACCTGTCCACACTAGCCAATAGTTGCTAGGGCAGCGACAGGACGCCCCCAAACCCATTCCACCACCATGTGCAAGGTACAGAATGTTGCCAGGCACTGATGGGGGTGGGGGTGGGAATGTCCATCTATGCCTGCCCACCACAAACGCTGTACTATAGGCACCTGACACCTGCACAGTGGATGGCATGGGGGGGGGGGTGCACAACAAGAACCATCATCATATGTATATGTTAGCACAGCATGGGGTGGGGTGGGGTGCCCATGACAGTGGGGTCAGTGGCACCTGTCTGCAGTGGACCCAGCCCTTGCCCTGGACCAGTATGTGGTGTGCATTAAAAACAGAAAATGTTCCCCAAAGGAGATGTCAAGGTATGGCCCAGGGAGGGCAGTGCACCTGTGGCCCCACTGTGGTGCAGTACACTCAGGCAGTGCAACTCAGATCAGAGGCTTATAGGTTCAGGTCCCAGCTACAGACCCTGCTGACCACATCACAAACATTTCCTTGCCACATAGATAGAACAGAAAAGGAGGATTTAAAAAATGGAAATGTCTTGCCGAGGACACGTTAAGGTAGGTTCAGGTCCCAGCTACAGACCCTGCTGACCACATCTGAGGCTCTTTCAGTCCTGGAGTAACAGACATTCAGACTGAATTGAATTTCTTTGTTCCCTGTCCCATCCTTACTAAAATAAACAATAATTAACAATCCCTGTCTAAAAACCTTCACTCAAACTCATTCACACATGGGCCATGTCTTTCATACAGTTCTCATCTTCTACATAGAATTCCTTCAATTCATACTTTCTTTTCAGGAGTCTGGGCTCTATTAGGAGAAATCAAAGAAAGACGTCAGCTTGAAACCCAAAGCTCCTCGGTCTGTGTCGCACTTACAGGCTGTCGGCCTTCAGCATTGCATTTGCTGCATAGCTCGTGCTGACAGCATTTTAAACCTTTTTTTCCTTAAAAAGAAATGGTCTTCAGCCTTACTTTAATTTTTTTTCCCAATAGAACGTCTTTATTTATATTCTGTATCAGTGTGGTTTACATTGAACAAACTGACATTACATTGAACAGGGCATTATAACTTGGAGATAACTATTTTACAGGGAACATGGGCTGGAGAGTTAGGTGGCTTGCCCAAGACCACCTGTGGGACTAGAAACCCTGGTCCTTCAGGCCCAAGGTTGCTGTTCTCTAGTGGGATTTGAACCCCTGACGTACATTGCCCCAACCACTAGGCCACTTCTTCTCTCCACTCCACTCTTCAGAGCTCACTGAATTCTCTTAGTCAAGAGAATTAGTGAGATTTTTTATTTTTTTTTATTAGTTTAAGAAACCTTGGTTTTGGTTTTTCAACCTGTTCCTTTGTCACTATCAACCCCTTTTTCTTTAGCAGGGTTCACTTACCTCTTCCACCGTGTCTGCCTTTATTTAAGCTTTTGAATCCAAGTCACAAACCAATCAATATTCCTCTAAACTTTTTCAGAGTCCACCTCCGACACTCGCAGGCACAGCCTTTTACCCCAAATTAAAATGCTGCTCCCTCAAACCTCTGCAAATGTTTTTTCACCACTATTTCATTTTTCTGCCTTCACGTTTGTCACAATGAGTTTCCCTATAAGTAATTTCTCTTCAGATAACTGCCTTTAACCTTCAAAATTATTCCTCTCACATGCTGCACTACCAGCACACCTCTTGCATCTTACGCTGTTCAACCCCGACTGCCAGATTCAAGATCTTATCACCCACATTCGTAGCTTTCAGATTAGTGCTCATCCACTCACCAAACCTCAAATAGGTCCCCAGCACCTTCTACAGCCACCCCCAAAACTCTAAATTCCAACTTCAAAACATTTTCCCCTTAAGGCTGGACCAGTTCTAATTTCTCTGTACTATTTCTTTCAATTTGGACTGCAATTGAAATTAAAATCACCTCATTGCATCAGAAACAGCGACATTCCCGCCTGAATTGCAGCCCTTAAAATAGATCCCTGCATCCCTCTCATTAACTACAATGTTAATCAATGGAGCCAGGAGTTGTTTTTCAATAAAACTTCATTTTAAAGCATTAAAACAGACTTTTTAAAACCAAGAAACATTGGATTTATCCTTTTTAAACAAAACTAAGGGGTATGTTTACAAAGCAGTCTTAACGTGCGCCCAGAGATAGTGTGCAGGATGCCTTAAAAGGAGTGGGTGTTTCGGTCTAAACATAGCAAAATGGGATTATCGTGCGATAACGTGTGCTGTGCACATTATCGTGCGAGAAGCTGCTAAGCGCAGTAACGCATGGTAATCTTAAGTAGGCGCGCTGACTAGTAAGCAGAGTCACAGAGGTATAGCACAATGGTTAATGCACTGACTGATGATACAGAGCTCATGAGTTTGATCCCCTAGTGTGCCTAATGAATAAGGCTGGCTGAGGCATTGCCCTTTATGTTTAAGTAGTGCTTTTTGAGGCTTTTTATTTTTAATTAGTGCTGCCAGCAAACACACCCTCACAGTGCCATAACCTAAGTTTCTTGGATGAATTCTTTATACTAATTGTTTAGTAGTTATTCAAATAAGAATAAAGAAAATTGTAACAAGGCAGCACATAAGAATAGAGTAATGTCAACAAAACACACTGTGATGGTAGCAAAATTGTCTGCACTTAAAACAGCCACATACATGTGCACAAACATTGAGCATATAAGAGCGAGGTTAGACACAAAGCAAAGCAAAGAAATGTGCAAAAAATGTTGCACAGGTATGTATGTAAGAATAGAAAACGCAAACCGCACCATTGCAATACATGAAGACAAACACCCGATGGTGTGAAAATAAAATTCTAATAAATGAGATCCGACACTGTGGTAATAACTAGCTAATTTTTATTTCAAAGTTTAGTAAAAACACGATATTTGTCAACACAGTTTAGATTTTAAAGTCATTCTTGGGTCAATCAATCTCCTGGTGGGCCCGTTTCTTCTTCCCCCGAATGCTTCTCTTGGTGCGCTGCTTGGCGTATTTTTCATCTGGGGTTTCCCGCAGCAGCAACCAGCAGAAATCAGCCATCATAGTGGTGTTCCATCTTCCTTGGTACCTTCTCTCTGCGTCCTTGATGTCCTGGTGAAACCTTTCACCTTGTTCTTCACTGTACGCCCCCAAGTTTTCGGGAAAGTAGTTCACATGGGAGTGCAAGAAATGGACTTTCAGGCTCATGTTACAGCCTTGTTCTTTGAAGGCATTGAGCATCCTGGCAACAATATCCTTATAGTTCTCATCCCGCCTGTTCCCCAAGAATTTGAGAACAACATCCTTGAAGGAATCCCAGGCATCTTTTTCCTTCTCAGACATCGTTTCAGCGAATGCTCCATCTGAAATGAGTTTCCTTATATCAAGGCCAACAAACACTCCTTCCTTTAGCTTTGCTTCAGAAAGTCGGGGGAACTTTGAGCAAAGGTACCGAAAGCACTCACCATCTTTTGGAAGGGACTTGATGAATTGCTTAATGAGACCCAACTTAATGTGGAGAGATGGTAATAGAATTTTATCACGAGGTACCAAGCTCTCATGAAGAACATTTTTCTCACCGGGTCTCAAATACTCCCGAATTGGCCAGTCTTTTTTCCCCCAGTGTAGGTCACGGGCCCGGCTATCCCACAAGCAAAGGAAGCAGGGATATTTGGTGAAACCGGGATTGCTGCCCTAATAGCATGGATAGAATTTTAAAGTGTCCACAAATCATCCACTTATGCTCATCATAACGAATCTTCTGAAGAATCAGGGCCAAATTCTCGTATTTTTCTTGGAGAATAACAGAGTGAGCAATAGGAACTGAAGCGAATGTGTTGCCATTATGAAGAAGAACACCTTTTATGCTGTCTTTTGACGAATCAATGAACAGCCGCCATTCAGCAGGATCATACTTGAGTTTAAACTTTTCCACCACTCCGTATATATCGTTGCAAAATACCAAATCTTCCTCTTTGCTGAAATACTTCAAAAATTGTGTCTCGCGGTTGCTGCGGGGTACCAATAAAAAGTTGTTCCTGGTGACAATAGATTTTTCTGTTTAAGCCGAGAACCTAGCAGTTGGGCAGCATCTTTTGGGAGTCCTAAATCCCGGACTAAATCATTCAATTCAGCTTGAGAGAAAAGTTCAGGTTTCGGATCTGGTTCAGTTTCAAACTCGGAAGTACTGGACTCATCGGGAAAAGCCATCTGATGAGTCTCATCATGATCAGAACCGTCCACACAAATATGATCCAAAGATTTTGGTGGTTCAGGCACAGGTACTTCGTTGCTATGAGGCATAGGCCTAATTGCTGAGGGAAGGTTGGGGTAACTTATTACATTCTTATTTTTAAGTTGTATCCCTTCACAATGCAAGAGCAAAAATAGCAGTCACTGCTGTGGTCTCTTTGTTCACGCCACATCATAGGTATTCCGAAACGAAATGCTTGTTTTTTACCTTTCATCCATAAGCGTAGATCTTCCTCACATGTCTTGCACACTTTGTGAGGAGCCCACGGTTTGTCTTGATCGCCTAACTTCAAACCGAAATAGGCAAAATATACTTTTTTAATAAATGCAGAAATGTTCCTCTGCCGCTTTTTCACGGTATATTCCCCACAAATAAAACAAAAACTGTCCGGAGAGTTGACGCAACCTCTGGCTCTGTGAGCCATCACAAATACACAGCACTGCAAACTACAACTGTAGTGAACCACTTCGGAATAAAGCTGGATTACGACTGAGCAAACAAAAGGTAATAATGAACTTGCAAGAAACTGAAATTTGACAGGAACGTTCATGTCGCAACCACCGTGTTTGAGCGAGCGAACGAGGCGAGGCGAACAGGAAAGAACATGCGCCAGCGCGAGTACTGGATTTAGCCCCCCGCCTCCCAATTGTCCTGTTAATGTATAAAATGAATACAAAACACTCTAAAATATCATGAGGGAGTGTTTTCTAGTTAGTTAACCATTACAACCTCTATTTTGGGCCAAGAAAATAAACTGCAGTCGGCTAAAAAGAAATTATGTGAACATTCCTTATATGGGTAAGAAATCTAATTTTGCAAGAAAACGTGACGTGATGGAACATTTTGGCTATTTTTCCTGGATTCAGCACCCCAAAATCTATAGGAATCAGTTGCAAAACTGGAGGCAGTCTTTTGGTAGTGTACCTGTGTAATCTTTCTAAATTAGCTTTGCGATTATCCCCGTCTTGCCCTGTAGGTCCACCAGACCAGATAGCATAGTACACACACTCCCACTTGGGACAGAAATAATAATTGGCAGATGCTTTGCCATAGGTAGTTGGGGAATGTACTGTCAATTTCACAAAATATCGTTCTCTGTTCTTAGTGTGTGGAAATGATGCCTAGCAAGTAAGGTCTCAGTTCAAAATAACACCGCTGTAGCTGAGTTCGCACTCTTTGACAGCTTTAGTGTTGTATCACATCAATGACCTTCTGCAGGTTTATTTTATAAAGCTTGTGATAAGGAAGCTTATCATAGCTCAGGAAGGGGGCTATAGAAAAGGTGAAGTGTCTCTGAACAAGCAACCTGTCAGTGCTGGTAGAAATGAGGAGAAAACAGAATTTTGCCATAAAAGACTACCAGTCCCAGAATGCACCAGGTTTCCAACAGCCATGAGAGGAGCTGAAGTGAGAAAACGTGTGTTCAATCAAAAGGGCTATGAGGTAATTCCCAAGCACTCATTGCAAAGGGCAGGGCTTGTTTCAGCACAGCTGCGCTGTGCTAGGATGGAACATTCATCTCAAAGGGCAAGGCCTGATTCAGCCCAGCTGCGCTGTGCTAAGGTGGAGCACTCATCAAGGCAGAATAAAGATAGTCTATTCTACAGAGAATCATCCAGAGCTGGGATGTCATGATCATTGGTATCTTGATCATCCACGGGATCCTGATCTTCATTCTCATCAGAAGCAGAGGTCAGAACGGACGGACAGAGAGAGCAAGAAGCCCTTTAAAAGAAGGAAGAGAAAAGCCTCTGGGAAGTCTACAGGAGTCCAGCACAGTACATATACTGGGAGACAGACAAGAGGTCAGCATACACCATTGGACTGGGGGAAACCAGAGGAGTGGTATTGCAGAGCCAGGAATCTCCAGATGGCACCTGTGAGGGAAACAGCTGCACGTGGAAGGGACCCTGAGACCCATGCCAGAAGGTATGTGAAGAGAGATCCAGTGTCCAGGGATCTAGATTGGAAGGCTGGACACAGAAACTGGACTACATATTGGCAGGCTATTTAAAGGGGAACTCTAACAGCAATGAAAAGCTCAGGTATGAACACTGATCTATGCCCTAGCTATAACTTTGAAAGGAAGCAGGGAAATGATTATTCTCCTGGTAGTGCTCCATTGAGAAATTCCTTTGTGCCAAGCCAAGATATTGAACCTATGATTATTGAAGAAAGGGGGAGAGGTCTTAGAACCAGAATGAATATATGGACTGCTCTCTGTCCAAACTCAAATGGTAGTTTTCTGTTACAAAGTGCAACAACCCTCACAAAGAAATACCAACTTGTTCTTTAATCTACTCAGAAAACCTTCTGAGTAAGATTTTGAGCTACACAGTGAAAGCAAGCCAGCTAAGGGGTTTCAGCTGGGTGATTTGCTAGCAATTGAGCTTACCTAATTGCTTGTGTGCTCTGAAGGGAATCACTTCTGAATTTATATGTAAAGATATAAGAAGTTAACCTGAAGAAAAGAACATTTTTCCTACTTTGTGGGTTTATTTGGTTGCTTACTGCATTGCTAAGACATTATTTGCTAAAGCCTACAAGAAAGACCAGTTTGTTGCCAACCAGGTCTTTAATCCTTTGCTTTAATTACCTGACAAGTACAGATTTTGATTTATTCATGATTTTGTTTTCCTAACTTTAAAACTGCAAGCAAGTATCCTGAGTTCTGTGCTACCAAGCATTATCTGTGTTGGGAGAACCCCTCATAAATAAAAATCTTATTTGCTTTACCCTTGAGCAAGTATAATTAATTATTGGTCACGGCTGTGTCTGGAATGAATGGACTACATTACCCACAAATCCTTGCAAATCATATAGAGGTATGCTTTTGCCAAGACTGTGAACATTCTCACCCAGGCGGCCGTCTGACAAGCTTGAAATATCTACTATTGGCTTGAAGATATCATACTGTCCATATATTCACAAAATTGCACTCAACTTTAAAGGACCTGATGACATCTTCCCATAGTCTTGCAATCCCGACATTCAGTCCCGGTACCAGCAGACATTTCAGATGCTTTCGTCAGGGGACCTACAAATGACTATACAAACCAACAAAAACAACCCTTTAAAACCTCCACCCACTAAATCTATCTTACAAAACTAACTCTAAAATATTTACACTATTGTACCTTATTTTCTTCTATTGCTGCCTGCGTTTTTTTCTCTTTCTAACACCGGTCTTCTCAAATCCACTACCAGTGGAAAAAAATGCCGCGCATGCGTAATGTATATCCTCCCTACTATTTAAAACCCCAATCAACCAATCATTAGCCTAGGAACTGACCCCCATACATTCTGCTTTTAAAGCTACATACATACGGACCAGTCTATCTGACTGTTTAATCCTGCTGGAGCTAGAGTGTTTAAACGATAAATCAATCTTTGCTCGCGTTTCAAAAGAGTTTGATCCAATGTCTTCCCCTGACTACCCCTCTTAATATTCTCTAAGCATAAACATCGTGGTTGTTCAAAAGTATGCGCCTCTTCTATACAATGCTTAACCATCGGAGCTTCTACACGTTTACAATGGAGGCAACTTCTATGTTCCCGCATACGAACTCTGAATACACGAATCGTCTTCCCCACATAACATAACCCGCACGGGCAAAGCACCGCATAAATCACATTAGTGGATGCGCAATTCGTTCGGCTATGAAGGGGTAACCGTGACTCCTTTGTAGACAAAAGTATTTGTGCTGTACGTGATAGCACAAATATCACATTCTCCACAAACTGAGTGGCCCTCAAGATCCCCAGTATATGTCTCTTGTTCCGCAGATGGCATCGTTGTAGGACAGAGTAAATCTTTTAAATTATATGCTCTCTGCCACACACAACGAATCTTTCTATTCTCCAACCCAGAGACCGTAGCTAGAACATTACTGTGTTTACGCAAGATTTTCTGAATCGGGCCACTTAAAGGGGAATACCTCGTAATCAAATTAACTGACGTGTCGTTCCCCTCACTCTGTTTCCTTATTGTGTCTACCTTTAACAATTGTGAGCGATTATTGTACAACGCTCGAGTGTAAGCCTGCCTAACCACCTTCTGCGGATAGCCCCTCTGTATAAAATTCATTTGTAGTGTCTTCGCCTTTTGTTTGAAATCATTCCGGCACGAACAATTACGTCGGTATCTTAAAAACTGGGAAAAAGGAAGCCCAGTTGGGGAATGTACCCCGGTGCATATTCCCCACCTGTATGCTCCTTCAGGACACATATACTTATCATCGTAGTAATAAGCCTGCTCATAAGACCCACATCGGTAATAACCATTTCTATTAATGGCATCACAAGCATCAAAATAAAGTGGGGCTGGTCTCGTGAGATCTGAGAGTTGTTGGGTGGCATTCAAAAGGGCCCCATCCTCATCATTCCATCGCAATTCCAAAACATGATAAGAGGGGTTTCTTTATCTTTATCTTTATTGGGAGGCTTAATATACCGCTCAATGCCAGCAGCGTCTAAGCGGTTCACAAAGTACATAAAAACTGCTTGGGAAAAGGAAAAGAACGCCAATTAAGTTACAGGACAGATAAAGAAAAGGATTAGGAAACTATAGAGAAAGTCAAGGGTCAGCTGGATTGGGGAGGTCTGCGAGGAGGGGAGTAACGTGGGGAGGGGGTGGGGGGAAGATCAAAAGCTAAGCAGAAGAGGCGGGTTCTGACGGGGGTTAAAACAGGTCCTAACCTTCCCTTTGGTACAGATACTGAACTCAGTACCATTATATATACATCGGCTGACCACACCAGTACAGGTGTAGTATGAGTGATAGAGTAAAGACTGGGTAATCTTTGTCCCGGTTCGGGCAGTAGTTATACAAGCTGCACAGGGAGGTAAGGCTAAGGTCATTCCAAGGGGCCCCAGGGTTACCGCAAGTATAATGCAAAACCAGAAATATATCATGGCTATAGGATCTTGAAGATTCATTCAGAAGCTGCGATGTCTTTGTTTTGATTCTCTTTTCCTTTTCCTTCCACAGCTTCCACCGTACGTAGACCTGTCAGCTTCCAGATGTGTGACAGGAGTAAGGTTGTAGAGTCCTTAAGCTTCTGCCATATGCAGACCTGTCAGCTCCCAGATGTGTGACAGGAGTAGGGCTGCAGACTCTTACAGTGGTGATTGTCATCGCAGCGTGAGTCGTAATGGAGATCCTGGAGTGTGTGTTGAAGTCCAGTGACACAGTTCAGGGGTTGCCACTGACTTTACCCGACTATGGTGGATCCAAGGTTCTAGTTCCGCAACTTTAAAACCGCTGTAGGGTTGACAGTATGACAACGTAGGGTCCTCTCCAGTGAGGGCTAACGGTGTCTTCCTCCACTCTTTGACCCACACCGAGGTTCCAGGCTTGAAAGGATGCAGTGGCTCGGTCAGATTAATGGGCAACTGGTCTTGTACCCACTCATGTAGACTGCAAAACAGAACCTAGAGACAATAGTTCTTGTCTAGTGTTTACAGACCCAATCTGACACATATCCCCTTTTATCCCTTGGACAATGGGTGGAGGTCGCCCATACAAAATCTCAAAAGGGGAAACTCCCAATGACTTGGTGGGGGCTGAACATATCCTAATGAGAGCTATAGGAAGAACCTGGGGCCATTTTAAATGAGTTTCCTGGCACAGTTTAGACAGCTGGGACTTCAAAGTGCGATTCATACTCTCTACTTTCCCTGAGATTTGGGGTCTGTAGGCTGTATGTAACTTCCACTGTACTTGTAGAGCTCGGGCCAACTGCTGAGTTACTTGGGACATGAATGAGGGTCCATTGTCTGACCCCATGGCTAATGGTATTCCAAATCGGGGGATGATTTCATGGAGCAGGGCTTTGGTTACTTCCCTGGCTTTCTCAGTTCTGGTGGGGAAAGCCTCCACCCACCCAGAAAATGTACAAACTAGAACTAACAGGTAACGATATCCATTTGCACGTGGCATTTCTGTGAAGTCCACCTGAATATCTCCCATAGGGGTAACTCCTACCGACTGAACTCTCGGGGCAAGTTGGGACCCTGCCGGGCATTGTTCTTTGCACAAGTTAAACATTTACAGGCTACTGAGGCTGACAGGGGTCCCAACAAGGAAATACAGAAATGGGGTCTGAGAGCTCTTTCCATGGCAGTTTTCCCATAATGCGTAGCTTGGTGGAAAGCATGAACAAAGGCTGGACCTAATGCTTCGGGGATTACAGTTGGGCCCAGAGGTGAGCCTCCTGCTGGTGGTGGTAGTACTATCCATCCGGTCTCTGACAACACTCCTCCCTCCTCCTGACAATAATAGTCTAACTCTTTGGAGGTGTATCGGGGCGCCCATGTACTAAGGAGCACTGGAAATACAGCTGCCTGGACTGGGGTACTAGGGGCAGGAACTTGTCCAGTTGTGGCTGCTTCTCCGGCAGAAGCATCAGCAACTCTATTTCCCCAGGTAACTTCTTCTTCCCCTACCTGATTTCCTCGGCAGTGCATGACTGCAACTTGTTTGGGGGCCCATACAGCATCTAGTAATGTTAATATCTCTGGGCCGTACTTGATGGACTTGCCTCCTGAGGTTATCAACGCTTGTTCTTTGTACAGGGCTCCATGGTCGTGCAATGTTGTAAAGGCATACTTAGAGTCTGTGTATACATTCAGGCGGAGCCCTGTCCCTATTATCAGAGCCCTAGTGAGGGCTATCAGTTCAGCTTTCTGTGCTGAAGTTCCCGGAGCCAGAGCTGATGATTCTATTACCAAGTCCAGGGTCACCACTGCGTATCCGGCACAGCGTCGTCCATTGATGACAAGGCTACTTCCATCCACGAAGAAAGTTCTTTCAGGGTCCTCCAGTGGGACATCGGTCAAATCAGGGTGACTTGAGAACACAGTTCCATGATTTCCAAACAATCATGATCAGGGGGACCTGGGCCAAGTCGGCAACAACGTGGCAGGATTCAGAGCTTTACTGACAATCAGCTGCAATCGGGGGTTTTCACACAACATACTTTGGTACTTCAGCATCCGTGAATTCATGAACCAGTAATTTCCCTTGTGTTCCATGAGGGTTAGGACAGAGTGTGGTACTGTGACTTGAAGATTCTGACCCCAGGTGAGCTTGTCAGCTTCACTCACCAGGAGGGCTGTGGCTGCAACGGCTCTCAAGCAAGGGGGCCATCCTTCTGCGACTATGTTAGAGAGGGCATTGAGTCAGAAAGGATTAAAGTTTTGCAAGAAACAAAATTTGCTGTAGAATCTCTATGGATTGAAATTCCATGTAAAAAGGGGAAGGCGATGGCAGTGGGGGTGTACTATCGTCCGCCTGGCCAGAATGAACAAATGCATGATGAAATGCTCAAAGAAATCAAGGAAGCTAGCAAAAGTTACAGTGCAGTAATAATAATGGGTGATTTTAATTACCCCGGCATCGACTGGGTCAGTGTCACAACAGGACATGCTAGGGAGATAAAGTTCCTAGATGAAATAAATGACTGCTTCTTGGAGCAGCTGGTTCATGAACCGACCAGAGGGGAAGCAATATTAGACCTAGTCCTTAGTGGAACACCAGATGTAGTGCAAGAGATAAGGGTGTTGGGGCCACTTGGCAATAGTGATCATAGTGGAGGAAGACACCGTTAGCCCTCACTGGAGAGGACCCTACGTTGTCATACTGTCAACCCCTACAGCGGTTAAAGTTGCGGAACTAGAACCTTGGATCCACCATAGTCGGGTAAAGTCAGTGGCAACCCCTGAACTGTGTCACTGGACTTCAACACACACTCCAGGATCTCCATTACGACTCACGCTGCGATGACAATCACCACTGTAAGAGTCTGCAGCCCTACTCCTGTCACACATCTGGGAGCTGACAGGTCTGCATATGGCAGAAGCTTAAGGACTCTACAACCTTACTCCTGTCACACATCTGGAAGCTGACAGGTCTACGTACGGTGGAAGCTGTGGAAGGAAAAGGAAAAGAGAATCAAAACAAAGACATCGCAGCTTCTGAATGAATCTTCAAGATCCTATAGCCATGATATATTTCTGGTTTTGCATTATACTTGCGGTAACCCTGGGGCCCCTTGGAATGACCTTAGCCTTACCTCCCTGTGCAGCTTGTATAACTACTGCCCGAACCGGGACAAAGATTACCCAGTCTTTACTCTATCACTCATACTACACCTGTACTGGTGTGGTCAGCCGATGTATATATAATGGTACTGAGTTCAGTATCTGTACCAAAGGGAAGGTTAGGACCTGTTTTAACCCCCGTCAGAACCCGCCTCTTCTGCTTAGCTTTTGATCTTCCCCCATCCCCCTCCCCTCTTTCCTCCCCTCCTCGCTGACCTCCCCAATCCATCTGACCCTTGACTTTCTCTATAGTTTCCTAATCCTTTTCTTTATCTGTCCTGTAACTTAATTGGCGTTCTTTTCCTGTTGTGACACTGACCCAGTCGATGCCGGGGTAATTGAAATCACCCATTATTATTACTGCACTGTAACTTTTGCTAGCTTCCTTGATTTCTTTGAGCATTTCATCATCCATTTGTTCATTCTGGCCAGGCGGACGATAGTACACCCCCACTGCCATCGCCTTCCCCCTTTTTACATGGAATTTCAATCCATAGAGATTCTACAGCAAATTTTGTTTCTTGCAAAACTTTAATCCTTTCTGACTCAATGCCCTCTCTAACATAGAGCGCAACCCCTCCACCAATTTGATCAGCTCTATCATTTCGATATAGTTTGTACCCAGGTATCACAGTGTCCCACTGGTTGTCCTCCTTCCACCATGTCTCTGATATTCCAATCATATCTAACCTCTCGTTTAGTGCTATATATTCTAACTCTCCCATCTTGTTTTGTAGACTTCTAGCATTTGCATACAAGCATTTTAGAGACTGTATTTTATTCATATTAATTTGGCTATTGGTAGACATGGGTAATTTGGGATCTTTAAGTTCTGTCTGCTCCATACTCGAGGGCATTTGGGCTACTTTACTCTTTTTTGGAACCTCTCTGCTTTTTGTAGTATCCTTCAAGGATACATTCTTCCGAACCATGCGCTCTTGGGCGACTGTCGGCTTTCCCCTATTATCTAGTTTAAAAGCTGCTCTATCTCCTTTTTAAAGGTTAATGCCAGCAGCCTGGTTCCATCCCGGTTAAGGTGAAGCCCATCCCTTCGGAAGAGCCCCTCCTTTCCCCAGAATGTTCCCCAGTTCCTAACAAATCCGAACCCCTCATCTCTGCACCATTGTCTCATCCACGCATTGAGACTCCGGAGCTCTGCCTGCCTATTGGGTCCTGCGCGTGGAACGGGATAGTAAGGAAATCCACAGTACTACCCTTTAACTTTCGAAAGGGAGACTATGATAGAATGAGGAAAACAGTTAAGAAAAAACTAAAAGGAGCAGTTGCAAAGGTTAAAGACGTACATCAAGCTTGGGTGTTGTTGAAAAATACTATCTTGGAAGCCCAGACCTGCTTTATTCCACGCTTTAAGAAAAGTGGAAGGAAGTCCAAAAAATTGCCAGCATGGTTTAAAGCTGAGGTCAGAGAGGCTGTTGTTGCCAAAAAAGCATCTTTCAAGAAATGGAAAAAAGAGCCAAATGATGAAACCTGGAAACAGCACAAGCACTGGCAAGTCAAATGCAAGGCATTGATAAGGCAGGCAAAGAGAGAATTTGAGAAGAAGCTTGCTGCGGAAGCAAAAACGCGAAATAAAGACCTTTTCAAGTACATTCGTAGCAAAAAAACCCGTGAGAGAGTCAGTTGGTCCATTAGATGATAAAGGGGTTAAAGGAGCACTAAGAGGCGACAAGGCGATAGCGGAGAGACTGAATGAATTCTTTGCTTCGGTCTTTACTGAGGAAGATGTAGGGATGTTACCCACGACTGAGGTGGTATTTAAAGGTGTGGAAGAATTGAAGGAAATATCGATACATCGGGAAGATGTCTTACAACTATTAGATAAACTGAAGAGTAGCAAATCACCTGGGCCGGATGGTATACATCCAAGGGTGTTGAAAGAACTGAAATTTGAGATTGCAGACCTGCTATCAGTAATCTGTGAACTATCATTAAAATCATCTCTAATACCTGAGGATTGGAGGATCGCCAATGTAACACCAATTTTTAAAAAGGGTTTGAGGGGTGATCCGGGAAACTACAGACCGGTGAGCCTGACATCAGTACCGGGAAAAAAAATGGTAGAAACCATCATAAAGAATAAAATTACTCAGCATATAGATAGTCATGACCTAATGGGAGACAGCCAACATGGCTTTAGACAAGGAAGATCTTGTCTTACTAATCTGTTATGTTTTTTTGAAGGAGTGAATAAACAGGTGGACAAAGGTGAGTCGGTTGATATTGTGTATCTGGACTTTCAGAAAGCCTTTGACAAGGTCCCTCATGAGAGACTTTTGGCAAAACTAAAGAGTCATGGGATAGGAGGCAGTGTACTACTGTGGATCAGGAACTGGTTAAAAGATAGAAAGCAGAGGGTAGGGCTAAATGGCCAATTTTCCCAATGGAGAGAAAGGTGAATAGTGGTGTACCCCAGGGATCTGTGCTGGGTCCGCTGCTTTTTGACATATTCATAAATGACCTGGAAAGTGGAATAACGAGTGAGGTTATCAAATTTGCTGATGACACAAAACTATTTAAAGTTGTTAAAACCCAGGAGGATTGTGGAAAATTGCAAGAGGATCTTGATAAATTGGAAGACTGGGCATCAAAATGGCAGATGAAATTTAATGTGGAGAAGTGCAAGGTTATGCACCTAGGGAAGAACAAACAAAACTATGGTTACACGATGCAAGGTTCCACATTAGGAACCACCACCCAAGAAAAAGATTTAGGCGTCCTTGTGGATACCATGTTAAAACCCTCGGCCCAGTGTGCAGCGGCGGCCAAGAGAGCAAATAGAATGCTAGGTATGATAAGGAAAGGAATGGAAAATAATACAAAAGATATTATAATGCCTCTATATCGTTCCATGGTGAGACCGCACCTTGAATATTGTGTGCAATTCTGGTCGCCATATCTTAAAAAGGATATAGCAATTTTAGAAAAGGTTCAGAGAAGAGCCACCAAAATGGTAAAGGGGATGGAAGGCTACTCCTATGAAGAAAGGCTAAAAAGGTTGGGGCTCTTTAACCTGGAAAAGAGACGGCTGAGGGGAGATATGATAGAAGTCTATAAATTAATGAACGGAGTGGAACGGGTAAACGTAGATCGATTGTTTACCTTATCAGAATATAGAAAGACTAGGGGACATGCAATGAAGCTACAGGGTAAAACTATTTAAGACTAATAAAAGAAAATATTTTTTCACTCAACGTGTAATCAAACTCTGGAATTTGTTACCGGAGGATGTAGTAAAGGCTGTTAGTGTAGCTGGGTTTAAAAAAGGTTTGGACAAGTTCCTGGAGGAAAGGTCCATAAACCATTATTAAGAAGGGACCCAGGATATCAATGCTTGAACCAATACAAGCATTGTGGAACCTGTGTCCCTTGGGGAAACTGCTAGGTACGTATGACCTAGATTGGCCACTGTTGGAAACAGAATACTGGGCTTGATGGACCTTGGTCTGACCCAGTATGGCATATCTTATGTTCTTATGTTCTTATGACTGTGTCCAGCTGCTTCGAAAGATATGCAACAGATCGCTGCCAGGATCCAAGAGGTTGAGTCAATACACCCAGAGTATTTCCACTTGACTCATGGACATATAGGCAAAATGGTTTTTGTACATCTGGCAGACCCAGAGCTGGTGATGACATCAATGCGTTTTTCAATAATCGGAATGCTGCGTCCTGTTCTGGTCCCCATTCCAAAGGAGATCGCTCCACCCCTTTGGTGTCTTGATACAAAGGCTTAACCAGCAGTGCAAAGTTAGGTATCCATATTCGGCAATAGCCTGCAGCTCCCAGGAAAGCCCTCACTTGCTTCCTTGTGTTTGGGGTAGGGATGCAGCACACTATTTCCTTGTACTCTGGTCCTAATCGCCAAATTCCGTTGGATAGATGGAATCCCAAATATTTAACTTCAGTTTGGCATAGCTGTGCTTTGGCTCTTGGGACCTTGTATCCAACTTCATTCAGGAGATGTAAAAGATCACTGGTGGCTTGCAAGCATTCACTTTCAGAGTTGATGGCAATCAGCAGGTCGTCTACATACTGGAGAAGTACTCTTTTTCCCGGAGTAACAGAATAACTTGAAAGATCTTGATTGAGGGCAGCACTGAAGAGAGTAGGTGAATTCTTGAATCCTTGGGGTAGTCGTGTCCAGGTAAGTTGGCCCCGTCTCCCTGTAGTGCGGTCTTCCCATTCAAAGGCAAACAGAAGTTGGCTGGGTGGTGCTAGACGTATACAGAAGAAAGCATCTTCTAAATCCAAGACGGTGAAGTGAGTAGCCCCAGCAGGGATCAGTCCTAGGAGAGTATAAGGATTTGGTACTACTGGATGTATGGTTTCAACTGCATTATTCACTCGTCTCAAATCCTGCACTGGGCGGTAATCACCTGTCCCAGACTTCTTGACTGGGAGGAGGGGGGTATTCCAGGGTGATTGGCACTTCCTGAGAAGCCCATACTTCAATAGCTTCATCAGGTGACAGTGAATGCCTTCAATTGCTGGTCGCGGAAGAGAGTACTGTCTCACATGTACTGGTTCTGCTCCTGGTTTGAGGGTGACAAGGACAGGGGCTATATTTTTCGCTAGGCCCGGTGGATTATCCTCTGCCCAGACCTCGGGCGGAGCTAAAATATTGGTGGGTATACGGGGACTGGCTGCCTTGAATGGAGGTGCACTATAAAACCGCCATTCTTCTTCCCGGGGGACAGTCAACACCATCAGGCCGGAGGATTTCAAATTCAAAGTCATTTCCATTTCTCCCCCTTCAGCAAAGGATATCTGTGCCTGGAGCTTAGCCAGCATATCTCGGCCCAAGAGGGGGATTGGGCATTCAGGCATCTACAGGAACTGGTGCATTATCCTCTGTCCCCCTAATTCACAAATGCGGTTTTGTAGGAAAGGTTTCGTGGCTCATGCACCAGTAGCTCCAACAGTGGTGACGGATCGTGATGACAGAGGGGCCACTGACTTAGCCACCACTGAGTGTTGAGCCCCCGTATCCACCATAAAGTTCATATATTGGTCCCCAATTTTCAAACTGACCATAGGCTCCTGGGGACCCAGAGGAAACTTGGAGCCCGGTCTGGCCTAGCCTTCATCCGTATTGTAGCCCCCTTCAACTGCTATTCCCTCTATAGCTGCTTTTTCTCGTTGAAATTGTGCATGAGGCATTCCTCCATGACCCTGGAAGCGTCCCCCTGCTCTCCAGTTGCTCCCTCCTCCCCTCCGGGAAGTGGGGTCGAGATTCGGGCATTCATTTTTCCAATGTCCTTCTTCTTTGCAGTAGGCGCATTGATTCACGCCTACTGGGGACGGCCATTTCCTCGGCCCCTCCCACGTCCTCGAGTCCTTCTGTTAGAGAAACTTCCTCCTCGTCGTTCAACTAAGGCTGAAGCAAGAAGATCAGCTTTCTTCTTCATTTTACGTTCACTTTCTCTTTGACGCTCATTATCACGATTCACAAACACTTTCTGAGCAACTTCCATTAACTGAGCCGCATTCATGCCTGCAAATCCTTCTAATTTCTGCAGTTTCCGTTTTATGTCTCCCTGGGACTGACTCACAAAGGCCGCATTCACCATGCGCAGATTTTCTTGAGCTGCTGGGTCATAAGGGGTGTATAATCTATAAGCTTCAGATAAGCGCTCAGAGAAGGCCGCTGGGCTCTCGTCCGGGCACTGTATGACTTCCGATACCTTTCCAATATTCATGGCTTTTTGGCCTCCCTTCTTCAGGCCTTACAGTAGAGCTAGGCGGAACCGGCTAAGGGCCGCAGCTCCAGCGGGACTATTCGGATCCCATCTAGGATCGTCATTGGGAAAGTCCGCGGTGGCTGCTTGCCGGGGATTTAGGCCTACTTCTCCTGCAGGATTTTCTTCTAACCATCGGGTGGATGCTTGCACAATCCATGCCCGTTCTTCAGTAGTGAAAAGGGTGGACAGGAGCAGATGGCAATCAGACCAGGTAGGCTGATGGGTTTGCATAATACTAGACATTAATTCAATCAAATCTTGGGGCTTTTCAGTATAAGAGGCATAATGCGTTTTCCAGTTCAATAAATCTGTAGTGGAAAAGGGCACATAAACAAGACTGGGCAGTCCCACCACTACCTGGCCCTGTTCATCGAGCGTAGGTAGACCGGGGACTTGACGTAGTGGCATCATGTGACCTCCCTTCTGGTGCATAGTCGTAGTTCTGAAATCATAGGAGGGTCGGGGTTTTCGAGATTCCGCTTCCTGAAGTAGGGCGTCTTCAGCGAATGACCCTGAGCTGGCAAATGAATCCCTGCTTGCGGAGTCTCCGGTGGACAGTGGCCCTCCCGAAGCACTCTGGCTGGAACTGGGGCTTTCGGTTAGGAGGGGGTGGACTCCTTCTCTCTGTGGAGGTGGTTGGTGGTCTACTTGGGGTAATTCTACAGGAGGGAGTTCCCCTGCGCCAGGCTCTGCCCGGGGTGGTGGCAGAGCTGAGGGAACTGGCCTATAAAGGAACTGGGGTGGACGGATTGGAACATCTGGAGATTCTGGGGCAGAATAAACAGGCAGTTTCTTTTCCCTAGACTTCTGGGCCCTCCCCGGGTTGCTACCAGTATCTTGTACTGTTCCTCATAGCAACGCTTTGCCCAGGCAGGCTCTCTTTCACAAATGCTTAACCAGGAATCTATATAGGGAAACTGGTCAGGGTGGTCTTTACGTACCATCTGGTGAACTAAGGATATTATATTAACATCAAAGGTACCCTCTCGGGGCCATAAGGCGACCAGTACAGGCCACTCCCTTTCACAGAGCATTTCTAAACGGGATGGAGACATTTTACTTCCATAGTCTCCGGCAAATCCCTTACTAAAATTCCTGATCATGCATTTCAACGGAGTTTGCGTGGACTCCGTCCCTCCCATTATGACGTGCACAACAACAGACAGTGGGGCGGGTATTCGGGCTGCAGGTAAGGGGTCCGTACAGCCCTAGGAACAGATAGGTAGACAAACACCAAATGCTTCCTCCTTTTTGCGACGCTGATCTCCTTGGGTAAGAACTGTACGACTGTATCTGCATTTCTAGCAGACGGTGGCGCTGATCTATTATACTGTATCTACCATTCTTCCAGGTTCCAGAAATAGGACACATCCAGAAAATGTGCTCACATAGCAATTTCCAGACAGATTAACACCCAGTACCCACCAGGTACAATAAGCACTATTTTACAAATCATCAATATATAATTCAATTCTAGATACAGAACCTGCAGAGCGGAGTGGGGGATGAGTCCGCTGAACCCTGGGGTACTGAGTTCAAGGCTCCCACAGGAACCATCCTACCTTACCCCATACATATATAGATGGTTCCTATAACTTCATCCCTTGAGGAATATCCTAGAACATTACTTAAAAAATAAATTATCCATCATATCTTCAGTTCTACATTGCCTCCTGTTGTGCTCATGTATATTTTTCTCCACAGCACATCTGTGTTTGTTCCCTTCTTTCTGGAATTCGGATACTGTCCTCATCTCTACTACATCCACTGTGAGTTTATTCCATGTATCTACCACTCTTTCCATAAAGAAATAATTCTGCATATTACTCCTGAGTCTATCCCCTTTCACCCTCATCCATCAGGCGCTGCAGGACTACACCCTTGGATCCAGAGCCCCGATCGACATCAGGAAAGAGAGCGGGAGGCTGAAACCCCTCCTGCTCTTCATCTCAAGGCCAATCAGGGCCCACCACAACACCTTTAAAAAAGAAGTGCCATCAGGCACACCCGTGCCTGGTGGGCCTGTGCCAGAGAGGCCTTTCACATGGTCCTTAGGCATGGAACTCAGGCAGGTATGCAAAAATCAGCTCATCCCAAACAAAAAGCTGCCAACAATAAGCCCAACAACCTCAAAAAACCTCAACAACCTCAAATATAAGAACATAAGATATGCCATACTGGGACAGACCATGGTCCATCGAGCCCAGTATCCTGTTTCCAACAGTGGCCAATCTAGGGCGTACGTACTGTCAGACGGCTGCCTGGGTGAGAATCTTCACAGTCTTGACAAGTGCATATATCTATATGATTTGCAAGGTATTGTGGGCAATGTAGTTCATTCACACCAGATACAGCTGCTGACAATAATTTAGTTGTGCTCTTGGGTAAAGCCAATAAGATATTTATTTATGGGGTTATTTCTCCCAACACAGATATGCTTGGTAGCACATAAATTAGGTAACTTGCTTTCAGTGTTAACTTGGAAAAACAAAGTCAAAATCAGGAAAACAACAAATGAAAAGCCACAAAGCAAGAAACAAACTGTTCTTTTCAGGTTAACTTCTGATTACTTCCCACATAGATACAGAAGTGATTCTCTCCTAGCTCACAAGCAATTAGGTAAGGCTTAATTGCTAGCAGTTATCCAGCTGAAACCCCTTAGCTGGCTTGCTTTCTACTGTGTGGGTCAAATCCTGCTTCCGGAGCTTTTCTGAGTAGATTAAAGAACAAATTTGTATTTCTTTGTGATGGTTGCTGTACTTTATAACAGAAAGTTACCAACGGAGTTTAGATAGAGAGCAGTCCATATAAATAGGATCTTCATCTGCAATCATACCCCCATCTTCAACAAGCATAGGTTCAATATCAGGGATTGGCACAGATGAATCTCTCAATGGAGCACTTTCAGGAGAATACTTGTTTCCCTGCTGTCTTTCAAGGTTATAGCTAGGGCATAGATCAGTGTTCATACCTGAGCTTCCATTGCTGCTAGAGTTCCTCTCTATATAGCCTGGCCAGTATGTAGTCCAGTTCTTATGTCCAGCCTTCCAATCCCGATCCCTGGACACTGGATCTCTCTTCACATACCTTCTGGCACGGGTCTTAGGGTCCCTTCCACGTGCAGCCGTCTCCCTCACAGGTAGCGTCTGGAGATTCCTAGCTCTGCAGCACCATTCCTCTGGCTTTCCCCAGTCCAAAGGTGTATGCTGGCCCTTGGAATACCTCCCAGTATACGTACTGCTTTGGACTCTTCTAGACCTCTCAAAGGCTTTTCTCCTCTTTCTTCCAGAGGGTTTCCTTGCCTCTCTGTCTGTCCGGTTTGGCTTCTGCTTCTGATGATCCTTCAGATGAAACTGATCAAGCTCAAACTGATTCTCAGGATACTGAGGATAATTCTCTGGATATCCAAGGTGATCATGAAGATGGTCATCTGTAGAATAAACTCTACTCTTATTCTGCTTAGATGAGTGCTCCTCCCTAACTCAGCGCAGCTGTGCTGAATCAGGCCTTGCCCTTTGAGATGAGTGTTCCATCCTAGCACAGCGCAGCTGTGCTGAATCAAGCCCTGCCCTTTGCAATGAGTGCTTGGGGATTACCTCATAGCCCTTTTGATTGAACACACGTTTCCCCACTTCAGCTCCTCTAATGGCTGTTGGAAACCTGGTGCATTCTGGGACTGGTAGTCTTTTATGGGAAAATTCTGTTTTCTTATTTCTACCAGAACTGACAGGTTACTTGTTCAGAGTCACTTCACCTTTTCTATAGCTCCTTCCTGAGCTGTGATAAGCTTCCTTATCACATACCCCCCTGCTTAAGTTATTACGGACTGGTTTAACTGGTGAAACTTCTTTCCTACAGTCCGTAATACGGGAAAGGGCATCCGCATTCTTGTGTAACTTCCCAGCACGATGTTCAACTTGAAAATCAAATGCCTGTAAGGCCATGTACCAGCGTGTCAACCTGGCATTGTGGTTCTTCATTTGCTGCAACCACTTAAGTGGGGCATGGTCCATGACCAACTGGAACTTTCTCCCTGTAAGGTAAAACCTTAACGCCTCCACTGACCACTTGATAGCTAAACATTCTTTTTCTATTGTGGAATACTTTTGTTCAGCCGGTGACAACTTCCTGCTCAGGTACATCACAGGATGCTCCTCCCCTTCATGACACTGGGATAGAACCGCTCCTAGCCCTACGTCCGATGCATCCGTTTGAACCAGAAAGGGTTTCTTGAAGTCCACCCCTTTCAGTACCGGTCCTGTACACAATTTTCCTTTTAAGACTGAAACGCTTTTTCAGCTTCAGGTGTCCACTTTAGCTGGTTTGGACAATTCTTCCGCAGCATATCCGTGAAAATTGTACTTTTCTCTGCGAATTGCGGTATAAACCTGCGGTAGTATCCAATAAGTCCTAAGAAACTTCTTAGTTGTTTCTTTGTTGTTGGAGGAGGAAAATTCCTGATGCTATCTATTTTACTCATTAGAGGTTTAATTTTTTCCTCTTCCCACTAGGTGGCCCAGGTATTTTACCTCCCTATTTGCAAAGGCACACTTCTTCGGGTTTAAAGTGATTCCCGCTTGCTTCATGGAGCACAAGACTGCCCTGATCCTCTTTAGATGCTCCGCCCAGGTGTTACTATGGATTATGACATCATCCATATATGCAAAAGCATAATTTTGGTGGGGTCGAAGTACCTGATCCACTAACCTTTGGCAGGTAGCCGCTGCTCCATGCAGTCCGAAAGGCATCCTCTTGAACTGGAAAAGGCCAACGGGGGTGCTGAACGCAGTCTTCGGCTTCGACTTCCTGGTGAGAGGGATTTGCCAATATCCTTTTGTCATATCAAGGGTGGTTAAGTATTGAGCCTGCCCCAGCTGGTCCAACAGCTCTTCAATTCTTGGCATTGGATATGAATCAAAAACTGATATGGCGTTTACCTGCCGGAAGTCAATACAAAATCTTAAAGATCCATCAGGCTTCGGCACCAGGACTATGGGGCTATTCCAGGGACTCTTTGACTCCTCTATTACTCCCATGTCCAACATCTCCTGGACTTGTGCCACTACTTCCTGTCTCTTGGCTTCAGGCAAGCGGTATGGCCTTTGACGAACTAATTTCCCAGGTGGAGTTATTATTTCATGGGCAACCAAATGTGTCTCCCCAGGTATGGGTGTCAACACATCTGGAAACTCTTTGAGCAATTTCCTAATATCTTCCTGTTGTACCACTGTCAGGTCCTCACCTATTTGGGGCTCTGATTTTTCTTTACAATCAGATACCTGGGGTCCCAAATCTTCCTCTTCACAGAAAATTCTGTTTTCTTATTTCTACCAGAACTGACAGGTTGCTTGTTCAGAGTCACTTCACCTTTTCTATAGCTCCTTCCTGAGCTATGATAAGCTTCCTTATCACAGTACCTAGCAGTATCCCCAACAGACACAGGTTCCACAATGCTTGTATTGGGTCAAGCATTGATATCCCGGGTGCTTTCTTAATAATGGTTTATGGGCCTTTCCTCCAGGAACTTGTCCAAATCTTTTTTAAATCCAGCTACACTAACAGCCTTTACTACATCCTCCGGTAACAAATTCCAGAGTTTGATTACACGTCTCTTATTTGTCTTAAATAGTTTACCCTGCAGCTTCATTACATGTCCCCTAGTCTTTCTATATTCTGATAGCGTAAACAATCGATCTACGTTTACCCGTTCCACTCCATTCCTTAATTTATAGACCTCTATCATATCTCCCCTCAGCCGTCTCTTTTCCAGGTTGAAGAACCCTAACCTTTGTAGCCTTTCTTCATAGGAATAGCCTTCCATCCCCTCTACCATTTTGGTGGCTCTTCTCTATACCTTTTCTAATAACGCTATATCCTTTTTAAGATACGGCGACTAGAATTGCACACAATATTCAAGGTGTGGTCGTACCATGGAACGATACAGAGGCATTATAATATCCTTTGTTTTATTTTCCATTCCTTTCCTTATGATACCAAGCATTTTATTTGCTTTCTTGGCCACTGCTGCACACTGGGCAGAGGGTTTTAACATGTTATACACGATGACGCCTAATCCTTTTTCCTGGGTGGTGGCTCCCAATGTGGAACCTTGCATTGTGTAACCATAGTGTCGGTTGTTCTTTCCTAGGTGCACAACTTTGCACTTGTCCACATTAAATTTCATCTGCCATTTGGATGCCCATTCTTCCAATTTATCCAGATCCTCCTGCAGTTTTCCACAATCCCCTTGGGTTTTAACAACTTTAAACAGTTTTGTGTCATCTGCAAATTTGATAACCTCACTAGTTATTGCATTTTCCAGGTCATTTATAAATATGTCAAAAAGCAGCGGACCCAGTACAGATCCCTGGGATACTCCACCATTCACCTTTCTCCATTGGGAAAACAGGCTCACCGATCTGTAGTTTCCCGGATCACCCCTGGAACCCTTTTTAAAAATTGGCATTACATTGGTGATCCTCCAATCTTCAGGTATTGCAGATAATTTTAATGAAAGTTCACAGATTACTAATAGCAGGTCTGCAATCTCGTATTTCATTTCTTTCAACACTCCTGGATGTATACCATGCGGTCCAGGTGATTTGCTACTATTAAGTTTATCAAATAGTTTTAATACACCCTCCCAGTGTAGCAATATTTCTCTCAATTCCTCTGCAGTATCACCTTTAAATACCACTTCAGTCTTGGGTAACATCCCTACATCTTCCTCAGTAAAGACTGAAGCAAAGAATTCATTCATTCTCTCCGTTATACCCTTGTCTCCTCTTACTGCCCCTTTTAACCCTCTATCATCTAACGGACCAATTGACTCTCTCACAGGCTTTTTGCTACGAATGTACTTGAAAAAGTGTTTATTTCACGTTTTTGCTTCCGTAGCAAGTTTCTTCTCAAATTCTCACTTTGCCTGCCTTATCAATGCTTTGCATTTAACTTGCCAGTGCTTGTGCTGTTTCCAGTTTTCATCATTTGGCTCTTTCTTTCCATTTCCTGAAAGATGCTTTTTTGGCAGCAACAGCCTCTCTGACCTCACCTTTAAACCATACTGGCAGTTTTTTGGTCCTTCTTCCACTTTTCTTAATGCGTGGAATACAGCTGGTCTGGGCTTCCAGGATAGTATTTTTAAACAACACCCAAACTTGATGTAAGTCTTTAACCTTTGCAACCGCTCCTTTTAGTTTTTTCTCATTTTATGATAGTCTCCCTTTCGAAAGTTAAATGGTAGTACTGTGGATTTCCTTACTATCCCTCCTCCACTAATTAAATCAAACGCGATCATGCTATGATCACTATTGCCAAGTGGCCCCAACACCCTTATTTCTTGCACCAGATCTGGTGTTCCACTAAGGACTAGGTCCAATATGGCTTCCCCTCTGGTCGGTTCATGAAACAGCTGCTCCAAGAAGCAGTCATTTATTTTATCTAGGAACTTTTTCTCCCTAGCATGTCCTGCCATGACACTGACCCAGTTGATACCGGGGTAATTGAAATCACCTATTGTTACTGTGCTGTGACTTTTGATAGCTTCCTTGATTTCTTTGAGCATTTCATCATCCATTTGTTCATTCTGGCCAGGCGGTCGATAGTACAACTCCATTGCCATCACCTTCCCCTTCATTCATGGAATTTCAATCCATAGAGATTCTACAGCAAATTTTGTTTCCTGCAAAACTTTAATCCTTTCTGACTCAATGCCCTCTCTAACATAGAGTGCAACCCCTCCACCAATTTGATCAGCTCTATCATTACGATATAGTTTGTACCCAAGTATCAGTATCCCACTGGTTGTCCTCCTTCTACCATGTCTCTGATATTCCAATCATATCTAACTTCTCATTTAGTGCTATATATTCTAACTCTCCCATCTTATTTTTTTAGACTTCTAGCATTTGCATACAAGCATTTTAAAGACTGTATTTTATTCATATTAATCTGGCTATTGGTAGGCATGGGTAATTTGGAATCTTTATGCTCTGTCTGCACCATACTCAAGGGCATTTGGGCTACTTTACTCTTTTTTTGGAACCTCTCTGCTTTTGGTAGTATCCTTCAAGGATACCCTCTTCCGAACCATGCGCTCTTGGGCGACTGTCGGCTTTCCCCTATTTTCTAGTTTAAAAGCTTCCCTATCTCCTTTTTAAAGGTTAATGCCAGCAGTCTGGTTCCATTCGCAGTCCATATCCAAGAAAAATTCCATTCAGCTTCACAAAGGAAAACAGACACAAGCACCAAAACAACCACCCCCTCAAGAAAAACTTGGGACAAATTTAGCACCCCATCCACAGAGCTGCTCTCACACATCATCACCGCACTCAACACAAGCACGGCCCCAACAGACCTATGTGCAGTTACATGGATTAAGGCGACAAAGTCAAACTTCACCCACACCATACACAATATGGTGAACAGTTCACTAACTCAAGGAATCATGTCAGACCAGCTAAAACTCGCCACAATGAGACCAGATCTCGCCACAATAAGAACGCCCTCCCTGATGAACTACGGTCAACAACAGACATTAAGGACTTTAGGAAACTGCTAAAGACAACCCTCTTCATAGAGCACTACAGTGACGTCACTTAAATTATGCAACAGAAAATACCCCAACTCAACACCCTACCCTCGCGACACGATCACAGTATTGAAGTAAAGTCCTGATGTACATAGTATTGTAAATAGCGCACTATATAAATAGCTCACCAAGAATCAATGACCATCTTCACACACACGCACTCACTGCTCAATGCATGCGCACACTAGACACAATATTTTGTTGATTGTTTGCTGTGTAGACTGCCTTGATTGTAGGAAAAGGGGGTATAGAAATCCGTTTAAATAAATAAATAAAATCCTGGTTAAGGTGAAGCCCATCCCCTCAGAAGAGCCCCTCCTTTCCCCAGAATGTTCCCCAGTTCCTAACAAATACAAAACCCTCATCCTTACACCATTGTCTCATCCACGCATTGAGACTCCGAAGCTCTGCCTGCCTTTTGGGTCCTGAACGTGGAACGGGAAGCATTTCGGAGAACGCTACCCTGGAAGTTCTGGATTTCAACTTCCTACCTAAAGGCTTAAATTTAGCCTCCAGAACCTCCCTACCACATTTTCCTATGTCATTGGTACTGACGTGTACCAAGACAGCAGACTCCTCCCCAGCACTATCTAAGACAGGGGTCTCAAACTCAAATTGCTTTGAGGGCCAAATGAGGAGACTTGTCAAGTAACCCGCGGGCTGCATAAGACACTGGGGCCTCATTTGCATAAATATTTGCATAATGTTACCATACAAAGCGCAGAAGTTAATGATGCACATTTCCCAGAGCTGACAAATTCCAGTTAATAAATTCAAAATAAAGAGTTATTTTTTCTACCTTTTATGCATATTTTTTCAGTTGCAATTGTTCCAGCCACTTTCTTCTGGTTTCTTCATGTCTTCTGCTAACTCTCCATCGTCTGCTGTCCATTTGTCCTTTAATCTCTCGTCTAGTTTTTTTTCCATTCCCTCTCTACATCTGCTTTAAGATACTAATCTTTCTCCTTTTGCTCTTTCCTCATTCATATTTCATCCACTCAAATTTTACCCCTCCATCCTCATTCCCCACTTACTCTCCCAATACCCGCCAATTGTAGATTTTTCTTCCCTCCCACACAAAATATTTTCCTCTCTCCATTTCACTCTCCCAGCCCCATCCCATTCTAATCCTCCCCCAACATCAGCTCTCTTCTAGTTCCAGCCCCACCCAGCATCTGCTCCCTTCTAGTCCCCCACATCAGCCCATTTCCAGTCCTATCCTAGCCCCACCATCAGCCCATTTCCTGTCCTAGCTCCCCCCACTAAGCCCATTTCCAGTCCTAGCAACCCCCCAGTCCATTACCAATTCTAGCCCCCCCTCAAAGCCCATTACCAGTCCTAAGCCCCCCAACAGTCCACTTCCAGTCCTAACTCTCCCATCACCCCATTTTCAGTCTTAGCCCCCCATAGCCCATTACCAGTCCTAACCCCCATCTGCCCATTTCCAGTCCTAGCCCCCACCATAGCCCATTACCAGTCCTAACCCCCCCCGCCATCAGCCCACTTCCAGTCCTAACCCCCCATTACCGCATTTCAGTCTTAGCCCCTCCATAGCTCATTACCAGTCCTAACTCCTCCCCCCATCAGCCCACCTCCAGTCCTTCCTAACCCACATCAGCCCATTTCCAGTCCTAACCCCCCTCCCCCCTCCTACCCATCAGCCCAGGCTGCCGCCGTGGCAGCGGCAGAATCAGCTGTCCCGCGGCCTCTTCCTGTCTGACCGGAAGAGCCCTCAGTCAGCTCCATCAAAGGTGGGCTTTTCAAGCCGCAAAGAGAGTATTTCCTTCTCGCATGGCTCTATTAAGGCTGCCGGGGATCAGCCCCGGCAGGCTTAACAGAGCCGCGCAAGAGGGAAATACTCTCTTCGTGGCTTGAAAAGCCTGCCGCTGATGGAGCTGACTGAGGACTCTTCCAGGCAGAGGGGAAGGGGCCGCAGAACAGCTGATTCTGCTGCTGCCACGGCGGCAGCAGTAGAAGCCAGGTATTTTTTTTTCCTCTCCTTCGCGGGCCGCACAAAGTTTTTTCGTGGGCCGCATTTGAGACCCCAGATCTAAGACCTTCTCAAGGTGGCGCATGAGGCCCGCTACCTTCGCACCAGATAGGCATGTTACCAGGCGATCCTCACGTCCACCAGCCACCCAGCTATCTACATGCCTAATGATCGAATCACCAACTATAACAGCTGTCCTAACCCTTCCCTCATGGGTACATGGCCCTGGAGAAACGTCCTCAGTGCGAGAGGGTTTTACATCACCTGGAGGACAGGTCCTAGTTACTGGATCACGTCCTGCCACACCAGGGTGATGCTGTCCTGTCACGTGACCTCTCTCCTCCATGGCAACAGGGATGCTGCCAGACTGGAGGTGGGACTTCAGGACTATATCCCTGTAGGTCTCGTCCATGTACCTCTCTGTCTTTCTTATGTCTTCCAGGTCTGCTACTCTAGCCTTTAGAGAACGGACTTGTTCCCTGAGAGCAAAGAGCTCCTTGCACTTAGTGCATATGTAAGAACTCTCACCAACTGGGAGAAAATCATACATGTGACACTCAATGCAAAAGACTTGAACGCCCCCATCTTGCTGCTGGACTGTTGTCTGCATCTTAGTTTAAACCTTGTGTTTAGGTCTTTAAATTCTGTACTTACTAAGGGTTGGTGTAGATGCTTATACTAATAAAAGTGTATCTAATACCTGTAATTTACCTTGTTCACCTGAAGCTTAATTAATCTCAGGTCCTCAGTGTATGACTGATTTGGATAAAGAGCTGCACCTGAGAGCAGCCCCTTTCCTCTAAGACGTGTAAGTACCTATAAAGCTACAATTACCCCAGGGGCAGGTGGGTGTTGGGGAGGGAGGGAAATAACACCTATCAAAAGAGGGCTGTTACAAGGTACCCTGTCCTGTACTCTCAGCAGGGGGGGGAGGGGGTAGTCCCTCAGCTAGACTACAGCAGGAAAAAAAAGTTTAAAACACAGCACGTGTCTGGGGACAGAGCAGGGAGAGATATTTAATTTAAAGTAACAGTTAACCTGGCTACCGCACAAAGGCCAGTTAGTTGAGAGAGGCAGGATAAATTATACAGCTGAGAAAGCTGAAGTGCAGAACTAAAGGGAACAGGGAGATGAACTAGCACACCAATAAAGACAACTATAAATAAATAAATATAGAGCTAGAACTCACAGCAAAGTCGTCACAGGAGTTAAATATCCACCTCTCTGGCAGAGCACTGTGAGGGCACTGCTCTTCCCAGAGCAGAGAGAGGCAAAGACCTCGCTGCTGACCTCATCCCTATCAGATCTATTCACAAGCAGGCAACTCTCACCCCACACATCTCCTAGACACCTTGGATTGTATCAGGACACACTTTCAGCAAGAAAACTACAAACTGTAAGTACCACTCATCAGAAATGGAACTCGCTGCTGAAAGAACCCCACCCATACCCTCCTATGATTCTACCAAAAAGCATAAAACTGTTTTAATGCCACAGAATCCAATGTTGCCAGCCAACCTAGTATTGTATACCCTTCTTCTCCTCTGGTTCCTACTCTGCCATTCCTCAACAGCTACCTATACCATAAACATACCCACAAGAGCCCTACAACCTCCCCTATTACACATTCCTTGCCAACCACACATATGGATGAACCCCCATAAGCTTGTCAACAGGGCAAACCTCCAGATTAATAAGAATTCAAACCAACACTCACAGAACTTGTTACTACACCCTACACACAATAATCCCTCCAATTAACATTGGGCTAATCAATGCTACGTCCATCAGATACAAAACAAACACCATCATAGGCTATATTCAATATCACCCAGACTGATATCCTCTGCATCACCAAATCCTGGCTATAAAGCCCTGACCAGGTCATTCTGTCTTAGATCACTCCACGATCCCATACTGCCTTCAATTGCCTGCACACCCACAAGAGAGGTGGTGGGGTACT
Source organism: Ichthyophis bannanicus (assembly GCA_033557465.1). NCBI lineage: Eukaryota > Metazoa > Chordata > Amphibia > Gymnophiona > Ichthyophiidae > Ichthyophis > Ichthyophis bannanicus. The sequence goes on from CM066031.1 coordinate 42,684,797, forward strand.
TATCCTTGTGCGAATTGACCTTAAATTTAAAATATCCTAATCTGTAAGCCACAAACACTGTGACTTAATCGTGATAGAAAACAGACATCTAGTCATTTGTCTTACCTACAGAGCCCCAAACGCTCCCGCTGAAGATACATCCAACATCCTCGAAGCCATATGTTTGGCCAGCTCTCCTCATAAGCTGCTTATACTACTAGGCGATCTAAACCTGAGCTTCGCACCTAGCAGAGGAGAAGCTACTTTCACAAGGCAATGGAATCACGTAACTTTTGCCAAATCCTCAGGGTACCCTCTCACCATTCAGGCTCTACTCTGGAGCTCATCTTTGTCCCAAAGAACCTTCACTCACAGGACAGCATAATGACCCCTCTTGCCCTACCAATACCATGGTCAGATCACCATGCTACACACTTCAAGACTGACCTCCCCCAACAAGGAAAATCACAGAGAATACCCAACTCTGAAAGAAGATTTAAAGGATATAACCAAGACCAATTCCTGAAAGATATCCTTCCCAGCCTCCCCCAGTATTTTGCAGATACAAATGAGGCAATTAAAACCTGGAACTCCACCATCAATGCAGCAGTGAAGGCTCCTTACCACCCAAATCTTGGAAACAGAGAAGAAAGAACCAAATCCGCCCCGTGGTATTCTGAGGCAATAAGAAAAAAAGAAACAAAAACTTTGACAGTTAGAGCATAAATGGAAACACGACTAGTCACAAGCCACCCTTCTTCAATACCAGAAAACACAAAGAGACTACAATGAACAAGCACAACAACAAGCACAATTTAGAATACCACACCAACCTTATCTTAAAAGTCAGCAACAAGCCTTGAAAGCTATTTGAAATTGTCCATGCTCATGAAAAATCCATCCCACAAAGAAGACACTATCCATCCCCAGATCTTTGCAGATTTCCTCATCAACAAGAACAAACCACCCTTAAGAACTTCACAGCTAAACAGCTCCAACGCCTCAACTGCAGAACCCAACATCAAACACAAATGGTACTGATCTATGGAGCAAATATTCGACACCATTGTTGCCTTAATTTATTTATTCATTTTATTTATTTAATGTCTTTTTTATACCGCGCTCTTTAGAATCAGTGCGGTTTACAGTTAACAACTCGTGCCATGCCGGCAGGACCTACACTGGACTTACAATGAACAGGGGATTCTAAACGGGACTGACAGGGTAACTATGTATAGGCAAGCTAGCTGTCACAGGTGACGTGGTCAGCTCACAACTATTTAAAGATAGATTAATTATATACAGATTGACTAGTCAGAGTATGTACACCTTCCATCTGCAGAATGTCTCGTGATCTAGTGAGTAGGGTTGCAATCAGTGCTCGCTGAACCCTGCCCAGTCATGTTGATCAAATCAGTCAAGGACCAAGTTGTCAACTGCATCCACAACACCATAAGCTCATCCCTATCTCAAGGATACATGCCCCCTGCTCTCGAACAAGTTAACATCTGACTCATCCAAAAAAACAACTCAACAACAGCTCTGATCCTGCAACTTTCCATCCTACTTCCAGCCTGCCCTTTCTATCCAAAATAATTGAAAAGGTGACGCAGAGACAACTGCAAGACCATATTGACCTGTATGCTTCTCTGGATCCACACCAACATGAATTTCATCCTAATCATAGTGTTGACACCCTCCTCATACATCTGTTCAACATACTCCTAAGAGGAATCGAGAACATGAAAACTGGATTCCTATTCGTCTTTGTTGACATCTCCTTGAACTTCAACATTGTATCACACAGCATCTTCTTAAACCAACTAACATTGGACTTCACAGCACGACCTTCAACTGGTTCCAGTCCTACCTCACTGACAGACAACAAAAGGTCAAAGTTGGTTCAAACACCTCCACTCCGTTCAACACAACATAAGGAATCCTGCAAGGGTCTTCCCTGCCTGCCCTTCCTACTTACAACCAGTTTGCAGCACAAAATTAACTATGGCATTTATGCAGATGATATCATGGTCTATTCCCCTATCCATCTGGACACCTCAGACTATACAGCTATCACTAAATGCCTACAGGAGATGAGCAACTGGCTGGCTTCCAACAATCTCCAAGTCATCTTCAAAAAATCTGAGGCGCTATTCATTACACGGTACTCTTCTGTTACCCTCCATCATCGGTCTCCATCATGGACACTCTAATCCCAATAAAAGAGGAAGCACGCTACCTTGTTATCACCCTTGATCACTTTCTAAACTTACAAGCCCACATCAACAGAATCTCCAGGAATGCATTCTAAAAGCTCGCTATTATCCAAAAACTAAAACCCCTCCTCAGTCTGGATCACTTCTGCATGGTCTATCAAGCAGTTATAATCCCTATGCTAGATTATTGTAACTCCCTTTTTCACGGTCTTCCAACTCAAACCACACATCCTTTGTAACTAGCCCACATCATCACAGGATCTGCCAAACATGATCAGATAACACCACTCTTATATCAGCTTCACTGGCTACCAATTACCTCACGTGCCAGATACAAAACTTCCTTGACTATCTTCAAGATAAGAAACAACACACATCATCCGGAATTCTACAGGAAAAGATATGCACAAAACTAAACAGCAGACCTAAGAGACAGAGCACCAGAGACACCATTTCAACTCCTAGTTCTTACACCAATTTATTTTATTTATTTATTTATTTAATTTTCTTATATACGGCGCTATTTGTTATCAGTGCGGTTTACATTGAAACAATACAACAACTGGTCAGATATAACAGACCTATTACAAGTAACAGGAAAATTAACATGGAAGTAAACAGGGAAATCATTTATATTTCTAGAAAATACATGTTGGAGATATATAAAATCTATACAGTTAGTTAGGGTAGGTATGAGGTTAAAAGGGAGGGGAAGGGGTGTTTAGGTGTTTGAAGTGTGCGATGAAAAGGTGGTGTTTAAGGGCTTTTTTGAATTGTTTGATGTCTTTAATTGCTCTGATATTGGGAGGGAGTTTGTTCCAACATCTAGGAGCATAATTCGAAAAAGCCCTATTGATGGATGATTGATTAGCTTTAGAGGGTTCTTTCATTAGTGGCACTCGCCAACTGGAATTCTTTCCTAGAGAAGGTCAGGACAATCAAAGACTTAAGAGATTCAGAAAACATCTCAAAACCTTCCTTTTCACCGATCACATCAGAGACAATACCTAGTTCTTGCCCCTCATCTCACATGCCTAAAAGAATATCTAACTCTTGTACATATGTTGCAATGTATATGTTTTGCCTCTGTGCAAACCCTGCATGTCAGCCCTTCCTAAGTTTACACATTGAGTTCTCTGTAATGTTTATTTTAATGTAAACTGCTTTGATTGTATGAGAAGGCGGTATAAAAAAAGTGTTAAATATATTGTCCCCTCATTGCAGAGCTTGCTTTCAGTCGAAGAGGCTCTCTTCCAGAGCATTTATGACATGAAGATATTTAAACATCTCTGTCATATCTCCTCTCTCCCATCTTTCCTCCAAAGTATTACTACTGCTACTCCCTCGATACCTTGTCCTCGCTTGGTTTTAAGGGATCTGTACTGTCCTGGTTCTCTTCTTATCTCTCCCATCGCTCTTTCAGTGTTTCTTCTAGTGGATCCTCCTCTGCTGCTATCCCACACTCAGTTGCTGTATCCCAAAGATCTGTCTTGGGCACACTCCTTTTCCCTCTCTATACCCATTCCCTTGGTGCACTCATCTCTTCCCAAGGCTTTCAGTACCATCGTTACACTGATGACTCCCAGATCTACCTCTCTACACCAGTAATCTCTCTGGCAATCCAAGCCCAGATCTCTGCCTGCCTTTCTGACATTGCTGCTTGGATATCTCTCCGCCACTTGAAATTGGACATGGCCAAAACTGAGCTTCAATTTCTCTCTCTAACCCTTGTCTTCCCTACCTCTTTTCTCAGTCTCTGTGGATAATAAAACACCTGTCATCTGCCATCTAGACTACTGTAACCTGCTCCTTGCTGGTTTCCCTCTAAATCATCTCTCTCCCCTTCAAGTACATTCACTCTGCAGCTTCTCACTACCTTTCCTCTATTTTTCTCTCCCTGCACCCCTCCTCGTGATCTCTGTTCTCCTTGCAAACCTCTTCTATCTGTGCCCTTCTCTTCAATTGCTAACTCCAGACTTTGCTCCTTTCGTCTTGCTACTCCTTATGCCTGGAATAAAGTACCTGAGTCTATACATAAGACGCCTTCACTGGCCCTTTTCAAATCGAGGCTCAAAACTCACCTCTTCACTACCACTTTTGTATGTTGAGTCGCCTGATCTCCTTCGTGTTTCCTTACCATTCCCCATAGCTGTATCCCCTGTCTTCAACAACTGTGTTGTCTATCTTGACTAGATTTTAAGCTCTGATGAGCAGGGACTGTCTTTTACATGTGTCTGTGCAGTGCTGCGTATGTCTTGTAACGCTATACAAGGGTTTCAGAAGTGTGTGTAGAAAGGAAGGGACAAATGTTTCTCATGTTATAGAGAACGAAGCTACAGGTTTTAGCTAGCTTTTGGATGCTGCAGAGAAGGAGAGAGTAGAGTCAAAGATGGTATGGAAGGGCAGAAGTGATAGGCCGTATGGTCTTTATCTGCCATCATATTTCTTTGTTTACATATAGAAGGTGCCTTGAATACTGGCCAGTAATTTGTAATTATTTAATTTTAATGTAAATTGCTTTGCCATTTTATATGAAAGGAGGGACATCAAGAGATCATGAAATAAAATCATGTAAGAGATTAACTTTCTCACTCTGTCACTTTATTCACAGCTGATTGGTCAGAGATGTGAGATAATCTCAGAGCAGGGATTTTGGGATCAGGAGACCAAGAAATACCTCTATGGTCCCAACACGTGACTAGTGCCTTCTTTTTATGTCAAGCAGGTGATGGGGTCATACAGGAAAAGAAGAGAGAGGAGAAGAGAGAAAAATGGGGAAACTTTCACACACGAGGTGCACCCAGCACTCCACCTAAAATCTGACACACAAGAGAGACGTTTTCCACACACTGAGTGTGAGAGCGGTTTCAACCATAGCGATCGCATAAGAAGCCAGCTGAAAACACACACAGCAGAGAGAACTACTCCAACAGAGAGGCCTTCTACATCTTTTAAAAGTCCTGAATGTGGAAGAAATTTCACTCTTAAGAAATCCGTAACAATGCACCAGAGAATCCACAGGAGTGAGAAAAGATTTCAATGCACTGAATGTGAGAAATCTTTCCTCAGAAGCTCACAACTTGTGGAGCATCTTAAAAACCACACCGGGGCGAAACATTTTAGTTGTCCTGAATGTGGGAAATGTTTCAACAGAAAAGCAAAACTAGTGCTGCATCATAGAACCCACACCCGGGAGAAACCTTTTAGTTGTACTGATTGTGGGAAATGTTTCCCCAGTAAAGCACAACTAGTGCAGCATCACAGAACCCACACGGGGGAGAAACCTTTTAGTTGTACTGATTGTGGGAAATGTTTTGCCAGAAAAGGAGAACTAGTGCGGCATCATAGAACCCACACAGGCGAGAAACCTTTTAGTTGTACTGAATGTGGGAAATGTTTCTCCAGTAAAGCACATCTAGTGCTGCATCATAAAACCCACACGGGGGAGAAACTATTTAGTTGTACTGATTGTGGGAAATGTTTCCTCAGTAAAGCACAACTAGTGCTGCATCATAGAACCCACACAGGAGAGAAACCTTTTAGTTGTACTGATTGTGGGAAATGTTTCAACAGAAAAGAACAACTGGTGCTGCATCATAGAACCCACACAGGAGAGAAACTTTTTAGTTGTACTGATTGTGGGAAATGTTTCAACAGAAAAGAACAACTGGTGCTGCATCATAGAACCCACACAGGGGAGTAACCTTTTAGTTGTACTGGTTGTGGGAAATGTTTCCTCAGTAAAGCACAACTAGTGCTGCATCATAGAACCCACACAGGAGAGAAACCTTTTAGTTGTACTAAATGTGGGAAATGTTTCAGAAGAAAAGCAAAACTAGTGCTGCATAATAGAACCCACACAGGGGAGAAACCTTTTAGTTGTACTGACTGGGGGAAATGTTTCCCCAGAAAAGCACATCTAGTGGTGCATCATAGAACCCACACGGAGGTGAAACCTTTTAGTTGTACTGATTGTGTGAAATGTTTCGCCAGAAAAGCAGAACTAGTGCAGCATCACAGAACCCACACAGGGCAGAAACCTTTTAGTTGTACTGATTGTGGGAAATGTTTCGCCAAAAAAACATATCTAGTGCAGCATCACAGAACCCACACGGGGGAGAAACCTTTTAGTTGCACTGATTGTGGGAAATGTTTCGCCAGAAAAGAGGAATTAGTGCGACATCGTAGAACCCACACAGGGGAGGGTACCATTTAGTTGTACTGATTGTGGGAAATGTTTCCTCATGAAAACCCATCTAGTGATGCATCATAGAACCCACGCAGGGGAGAAACCTTTTAGTTGTACTGAATATGGGAAATGTTTCCTTAGAAAAGTACAGCTAGTGCTGCATCATAGAACCCATACAGGAGAGAAACATGAACTACGATGAACAACAGACATCAAGGACTTTCGGAAGCAGCTCAAGACGACTCTCTTAATCGAACACTACGGGGATGTCGCATAAACTGCTCGCCTTTCACCACCACAGACCAACCCCCTCTCTTTCCCCCATCTACATAGTATTGTATAATAGCGCACCCTGTAAATAGCTCAACAAGAATCTACGACACCCTAATGTGCACACACACCCACTGTCTCACTGCATACACACAAACTACATTATTTGTTGGTTGTTTGCTTTGTAGACTGCCTTGATTGAAGGAGAAGGCGATATAGAAATCATTTCAAATAAATAAATAAAATTATAGTTGTACTGAATGTGGGAAATGTTTCCACAGAAAAGCACAACTAGTGCTGCATCATAGAACCCACACAAGGGAGGTACCATTTAGTTGTACTTATTGTGGGAAATGTTTCCTCACGAAAACACATCTCGTGCGGCATCATAGAACCCACACGGGGGAGAATCCCTTTAGCTGTACTGAATATGGAAAATGTTTCCTCATGAAAGCAGAACTAGTGCGGCATCTTAGAACCCACATGGGGGAAAAACCGATTAGTTGTACTGATTGTGAGAAATGCTTCCTAAGAAAGCACTACTAGTGAGGTATCATAGAATCCACACAGGCAAGAAACCTTTTGGTTGTAATGAATGTGGGAAATGTTTCCCCAGAAAAGCACAACTAGTGCTGTACCATAGAACCTACACAGGGGAGAAAAGTTTTATTTTTTTTTAATTTATAATTTTTATTAATTTCACAACATTCAAGTAAAACAAGAATGACAGAAATAAGATGGTACACTATATTCAAAGAGAAGCATAAGAAAAAAATACAGAAAAATCTATCATCATTAGACCATAATAATAGGCAATACCAGGGGCATCAGGTAAAATTTAACATCATAACAGAAAAAAAAAGAAAACTTAAAGCAAGGATGAGAGTATTCACCACAATTTCCTCCCTAGCTACCAGAAAATCCAGTTACTGACTGGGCTCAAAGAAAAGAAAAACGTTATCTTTTTAAGTAATCATACAATAAGAAGGAAATTGTAAAACAAAACTCCCGCTAGAGAAAGGACCCTACGTCTTAGACCAAGGAATTCCTTCCTCCTCAGCTTGGTTACACGTGAAGGAACAGGAAACATAAACTTTTGAGCATAAGAAAGTTACATTGAAATTTCTAAAGAAAGCCCGAAGAACTAATGTTTTATCCAGCTCTAGAGCCAGGGTTACAAGCAAGGTCATTCGGTCAGTGACCACTTCCAGAGAGTCCTTCAGAAACGCAGTAAGGTCTCTGGGTCTTTGAAACGGATTCTCAGATGCAGAGCCACGAGAGCCGGGGCCCACAGACAAATACTGTGCTCTCAGAATGTGAGGCAAATTATCTCCAGGAAGCTAAGCTACTCCAGGAAATATTTGTGAACCATCCCTGAAGCAGACATAATAGGAGATTTAGGAAAATTCAACAATCTCAGGGGAGAAACCATTTAGTTGTACTGATTATGGGAAATGTTTCACCAGAAAAGCACAACTAGTGCTGCATCATAGAACCCACAGTGGGGGATAAACCTTTTATTTGTACTCAATGTGGAAAATATTTCCTCGAGAAAACACATCTAGGGCAGCATCAGAGAACACACACATGGGAGAAACCGTCTAGTTGTACTGAATGTGGGAAATGTTTCCTCATGAAAGCAGAACTAGTGCAGCATCATCGAACCCACTTAGGGGAGAAACAGTTTAGTTGTACTGATTGTAGGAAATGTTTTCTCAGAAAAGGACATCTAGTGCTGCATCATAGAACCCACACAGGGGAGAAACCTTTTAGCTGTACTGATTGTGGGAAATGCTTCCTACCCAAAGCACAGCTAGTGCTTCATCATAGAACCCACACAGGGGGGAAACCCTTTAATTGCACTAAATGTGGGAAATGTTTCCTCACGAAAACACATCTAGTGTGGCATCATAGAACCTACACAGGGGAGAAACCCTTTATTGTACTGATTGCGGGAAATGTTTGCCCAGAAAAGCAGAACTAGTGAGGCATCATAGAACCTGCTCAGGGGAGAAACGTTTTCTTGTTAGGTTTGTGGGAATTGTTTCCCCAGAAAAGCACAACTAGTGCTGCATCATAGAACCCACATGGGGGAGAAATGATTTAGTTGTACTGATTGTGGGAAATGTTTCCTTATGAAAGCAAATCTAGTGACGCATCATAGAACCCACACAGGTGAGAAACCTTTTAGTTATACTGATTGTGGGAAATGTTTCCCCAGAAAAGCACAACTCCTAATTGTTCATTGAAATCTAGATATTTTGCACTGGTGCCCAGCTAACAGCGATCATTGCCAGTGTTACCAGATAGTAACATAGTAAATGAAGGCAGATAAGGATCAGTATGGTTCATCTAGTCTGCTCAGGAAGGCAGCAAGAGTAGATGTGCTTGCTGCACCAGGCAGGTCACCCCTCCCCATGCCTTTGTTTAGAGGTGTACCCACCACTCCATGGAGGTCCCCCCTATTTGTTCAGATATAAGAGATAGTTATGTTTATTTTCATTTTATCCCGTTGCTATAAAGGGATCCCATGCCATTTTGAATTCTGTCACTATATTTGCCCCCACCACTTCCATCGGGAGGCCATTCCAAGCATCCACCACCCTTTCAGTGAAAAAGTATTTCCTGACATTGCCTTTCAGTTTACCAATGTTATGTCATCTAGTTTTACAGCTTCCCCATCTTTGCAAGAGGTTTGTTTGTCCAATAATACTCTTTAAGTATTTAAAGGTCTGAATCATATCTCCCCTGTCCCTCCTCTCCTCCAGAGTGTACATATTTAGATCTTCAAGTCTCTTCTCAGAAGTCTTTTGACACAGGCTCCAAAGCATTTTGGCCACCTTCCTCTGAATTATTTCCAGTCTTTTTATATTCTTTGTAAGATATGATCTCCAAAAGTGAACACAATCTTTTTACTTCTTTCCAGATTTGCAGAAGGAATACTCCAATCCACACTGAGTAGACTAAAGTCACCCGGTATGATCACATGCCCCTTCATGGTTACCTTTGTGTTCATAATTAAGTCTCTATTAGTTTCTTCGGTTTGATTTGGAGGCCTGTAGACCACACCAGTATGGATGACAGTGCCATCTCCTCTTTCCAACACTTTTCCCCACGTCTGTCTTCCACTACCCACTATCTGCATTCCTGTGCCCATTCAGCTGAGTGCACTTGGCTCAAATTCCACACTCTTGCAGACTTTCTACACTTCAAATTCATGCTTTCCCTTTCCAGTCAGTCATAGCTCTCACTAAACATGAGTGTTATGTCCATCTGATGAACTCTCTTGCCTCTGATCCTCACCGTCTCTTTACTACTCTCAGCTTCCTCCACAAGGCACCTCTGCCTCCAACTCCTCCCTCCCTTTCTGCCCAAACCCTGGCTGACTATTTCCATAGCAAAGTCCACAAGATCACCCTCCATGATATCAGCTACTTCCCCTCCTCCCCCTCTTCACTCCCAACTCCCCTCCCCCACACACACCACTGCTACCCTCTTTTCCTTTTCTATGACCTCTAAGGAAGAAACTACACACCTTCTTTCCTCCTCCAAACTCACTACCAGCTCCTCTGATCCTTCCCCACCCATCTCCTAAGCCCCATCTCCTCCACTGTTGTCTCTTCCATCTCTCATATTCTAAACCTATTGCTCTCCACTGGAACTGTACCTGAAGCCTTCAAGCAAGCTGTGGTCGCACCTCACTAGATCTTATCTGTCCTTCTATTGACCCATCTCCCTCCTCCCCTTTGTTTCTAAAGTACTTGAACGTGTGGTTCACTGCCACTGCCTCAACTTCTCATCTCTCAAGCCCTTCTGGATCCTCTACAATCTGGCTTTTGTCCTTTACATTCTACTGCAACAGCTCATGCCAAAGTCTCCAGCGACCTGTTCCTGGCTAAATCCAAGATCCTTTACTCGATTCTCATCCTTCATGATCTTTCTGCTGCTTTTGACACTGTTGACCACAACCTTCTCC
>CM066031.1:42695926-42871695 GCA_033557465.1 Ichthyophis bannanicus
TATGGGGAATGGTAAGGAAACACGGAAAAGCGAGGAGATCAGGCGACCGACTCAACATACAAAAGTGGCTAGTGAAGAGGTGAGTTTTGAGCCTCGATTTGAAAAGGGCCAAGTGAAGGCCGTCTTATGCTATAGACTACAGGTACTTTATTCCTAGGCATAAGGTAGTTAGCAAGACGAAAGGACGCAAAGTCTGGAGTTAGCAATTGAAAGAGAAGCAGGCACAGATAGAAGAGGTTTGCCAAGGGAGAACAGAGATCACGAGGAGGGGTGCCCAGGGAAGAGGAAAAATAGAGAGGCAAAGGTAATGTGAGAAGCTGCAGAGGGAATGTACTTGAAGCGGGAGAGCAGATGATTTAGAGGGAAACCAGCAAGGAGCAGGGCTCCTACAGTAGTCTAGATGGCAGATTAGACAGTGTGTTTTATTATCCACAGAGACTGAGAAAGAGGTAGGGAAGACAAGGCGTTAGAGAGGAGAAATTGAAGCATCGTCAGTTTTAGCCCAGCCATGTCCAATTTCAAGTGGCGGGGTGAGATATTCCAAGCAGCAATGTCCAGAAAGCAGGCAGAGATCCGGGCTTGGATTGCCAGAGAGATTACTTGGTTTTGATAGAGAGGATAGATCTGGGAGTCATCAGTGTAACGATGGTACTGGAAAGCCTTGGAAGGAGATGAGTGCACCAAGGGACATGCCGCGTATAGAGAGGGAAAAAGGAAGTGTGCCCAAGACGAGATCTTTGGCTTTTCGGATTTACAGCAACTGAGTGTGGCGGATAGCAGCAGAGGAGGGATCCACTAGAAGGAAACACTGAAAAACCCCCAACCCACCAAAACACCCCCCTGCAGACGAGACCGGAGATGATAAGAAGAGAACCAGCGACAGCTACAGATCCCTTTTAAAACACAAGCGAGGACAAGGTATCGAAGGGGGTAGCCGTAGTAGAATACTTTGGAGGAAAGATGGGAGAGAAGCAGCAGAGGGAGAGGAGATATATGACAGATGATGCACTTTAAATATCTTTCATGTCATAAATGCTCTGGAAAGAGAGGCCTTACTTCGCACTGAAAAGCCAAAGCTACTGCCAATGCACGGCGGGGACAATATATTTAACACTTTTTTTATACCGCCTTCTCATACAATCAAAGCAGTTTACATTAAAATAAACATTACAGAAGAACTCAATGTTGTAAACTTAGGGAAGGGGCTGACATGCAGGGTTTGCACAGAGGCCCAAAACACTATACATTGCATACATATTGTACAAGAGTTAGATATTCTTTTAGGCATGTGAGAATGAGGCGGCACGAACTAGGTATTGTCTCCATGATTGTGATCGCGTGAAAAGGAAGGTTTTTGCAGGATGTTGCGTTTTCTGAATCTCTTAAGTACCGTTTGATATGTCCTGACCATTCTCTAGGAAAGAATTCCAGTATGGCGAGATGGCCACTAAGGAAGAACCCTCTAAAGCTAATCAATCATCCATCAATAGGGGACTTTTTCGAATTATGCTACCTAGATGTTGCGCAACAAAACTCCCTCCCAATATCCAGAGAAGCAATTATCTTAAAATTAAGACATCAAAACAATTGCCAAAAAAAAAGCCCTGTAAACACCACCTTTTGCATCGCACACTTCAAACACCCCTAAACACCCCTTCCCCTCCCTTTTAACCCTCATACACTACCCTAAACCTAACTGCTATAGATTTTATATTCTCCAACATGTAGTTTCTACGAAAGAAGAAATATAAATGATTTCCCTGTTTACTTCCATGTTAATTTTTTCCTCGTTACTTGTAATAGCGTCTGTTTAATATCTGACCCAGTTTGTTGTATTGTTTCAAATAGTGTAAACCGCCCATGATAACAAAATAGCCGCCTGTATCTTGTATTTTATTTTAGTATCCTTTTTATCGCTCATATAAGGGGAAAATTAAATAATAAATAAATACAATTATAAAATAAATTCGCGTGCTTGCCTTAAAGTGGTGTGTAAGAAGAACTAGGAGATTGAAATGGTTGTCTCTGGTGCTCTGTCTCTTAGGGTCCCCTGATCTGTTTAGGTTTTGTGCATATCTTTCTCTTTTCTGTAGAATTCCCGGGATGAATACATCGATATGCATCGTGTTGTTTCTTATTCTTGAAGATAGTCAAGGAAGGAAGAAGAGCAGTTTTCTGTATCTGGCACGGTGAGGGTAATTGAGTAGCCAGTGATGAAGAGAACGCCTGATATTAAGAGTGGTGCGTGTTATCTGATCCATGTCTTACTGGCACAGAATCCTGCTGATGCATGTAGGGCCTAGTTACAAAGGAATGTGTGGTTTGAGTTGGAAGACCGTGAAAAAGGGAGTTACAATAATCTAGCCATAGGGATTATAACTGCTTGATAGACCATGCAGAAGTGATCCAGACTGAGGAGGGGTTTTAGTTTTTTGGATAATAGCGAGCTTTTAGAATGCATTCCTGGAGATTCTGTTGATGTGGGCTTGTAAGTTTAGAAAGTGATCAAGGGTGATAACAAGGTAGCGTGCTTCCTCTTTTATTGGGATTAGAGTGTCCATGATGGAGACCGATGATGGAGGGTAACAGAAGAGTACCGTGTAATGAATAGCGCCTCAGATTTTTTGAAGATGACTTGGAGATTGTTGGAAGCCAGCCAGTTGCTCATCTCCTGTAGCATTTAGTGATAGCTGTATAGTCTGAGGTGTCCAGATGGATAGGGGAATAGACCATGATATCATCTGCATAAATGCCATAGTTAATTTTGTGCTTGCAAACTGGTTGTAAGTAGGAAGGGCAGGCAGGGAAGACCCTTGCAGGATTCCTTATGTTGTGTTGAACGGAGCTAGTGGAGGTGTTTGAACCAACTTTGACCTTTTGTTGTCTGTCAGTGAGGTAGGACTGGAACCAGTTGAAGGTCGTGCTGTGTAAGTCCAATGTTAGTTGGTTTAAGAAGATGCTGTGTGATACAATGTTGAAGTTCAAGGAGATGTCAACAAAGACGAATAGGAATCCCGTTTTCATGTTTCTCGATTCCTCTTAGGAGTATGTTTGAACAGATGTATGAGGAGGGTGTCAACACTATGATTAGGATGAAATTCATGTTGGTGTGGATCCAGAGAAGCATACAGGTCAATATGGTCTTGCAGTTGTCTCTGCGTCACCTTTTCAATTATTTTGGATAGAAAGGGAAGGCTGGAAAGTAGGATGGAAAGTTGCAGGATCAGAGCTGTTGTTGAGTTGTTTTTTTGGATGAGTCAGATGTTAACTTGTTCGAGAGCAGGGGGCATGTATCCTTGAGATAGGGATGAGCTTATGGTGTTGTGGATGCAGTTGACAACTTGGTCCTTGACTGATTTGATCAACATGAATGGGCAGGGTTCAGCGAGCACTGATTGCAACCCTACTCACTAGATCACGAGACATTCTGCAGATGGAAGGTGTACATACTCTGACTAGTCAATCTGTATATAATTAATCTATCTTTAAATAGTTGTGAGCTGACCACGTCACCTGTGACAGCTAGCTTGCCTATACATAGTTACCCTGTCAGTCCCGTTTAGAAACCCCTGTTCATTGTAAGTCCAGTGTAGGTCCTGCCGGACATGGCACGAGTTGTTAACTGTAAACCGCACTGATTCTAAAGAGCGCGGTATAAAAAAGACATTAAATAAATAAAATGAATAAATAAATTAAGGCAACAATGGTGTCGAATATTTGCCTCCATAGATCAGTACCATTTGTGTTTGATGTTGGGTTCTGCAGTTGAGGCGTTGGAGCTGTTTAGCTGTGAAGTTCTTAAGGGTGGTTTGTTCTTGTTGATGAGGAAATCTGCAAAGATCTGGGGATGGATAGTGTCTTCTTTGTGGGATGGATTTTTCATGAGCATGGACAATTTCAAATAGCTTTCAAGGCTTGTTGCTGACTTTTAAGATAAGGTTGGTGTGGTATTCTAAATTGTGCTTGTTGTTGTGCTTGTTCATTGTAGTCTCTTTGTGTTTTCTGGTATTGAAGAAGGGTGGCTTGTGACTAGTCGTGTTTCCATTTATGCTCTAACTGTCAAAGTTTTTGTTTCTTTTTTTCTTATTGCCTCAGAATACCACGGGCGGATTTGGTTCTTTCTTCTCTGTTTCCAAGATTTGGGTGGTAAGGAGCCTTCACTGCTTCTTTGATGTTGTTGTTCCAGGTTTTAATTTCATCATGTGTATCTGCAAAATACTGGGGGAGGCTGGTAAGGATATCTTTCAGGATTTGGTATTTGTTATATCGTTTGAATATTCTGTCAGAGTTGGGTTTCTCTGTGATTTTCCTTGTTGGGGGAGGTCAGTCTTGAAGTGTGTAGCATGGTGATCTGACCATGGTATTGGTAGGGCAAGAGGGGTCATTATGCTGTCCTGTGAGTGAAGGTTCTTTGGGACAAAGATGAGCTCCAGAGTAGAGCCTGAATGGTGAGAGGGTACCCTGAGGATTTGGCAAAAGTTACGTGATTCCATTGCCTTGTGAAAGTAGCTTCTCCTCTGCTAGGTGCGAAGCTCAGGTTTAGATCGCCTAGTAGTATAAGCAGCTTATGAGGAGAGCTGGCCAAACATATGGCTTCGAGGATGTTGGATGTATCTTCAGCGGGAGCGTTTGGGGCTCTGTAGGTAAGACAAATGACTAGATGTCTGTTTTCTATCACGATTAAGTCACAGTGTTTGTTGGCTTACAGATTAGGATATTTTAAATTTAAGGTCAATTCGCACAAGGATAAGTACCCCACCACCTCTCTTGTGGGTGTGCAGGCAATTGAAGGCAGTATGGGATCGTGGAGTGATCTAAGACAGAATGACCTGGTCAGGGCTTTATAGCCCGGATTTGGTGATGCCAGAGGATATCAGTCTGGGTGATATTGAATATAGCCTATGATGGTGTTTGTTTTGTATCTGATGGACGTAGCATTGATTAGCCCAATGTTAATTGGAGGGATTATTGTGTGTAGGGTGTAGTAACAAGTTCTGTGAGTGTTGGTTTTGAATTCTTATTAATCTGGAGGTTTGCCCTGTTGACAAGCTTATGGGGGTTCATCCATATGTGTGGTTGGCAAGGAATGTGTAATAGGGGAGGTTGTAGGGCTCTTGTGGGTATGTTTATGGTATAGGTAGATGTTTGAGGAATGGCAGAGTAGGAACCAGAGGAGAAGAAGGGTATACAATACTAGGTTGGCTGGCAACATTGGATTCTGTGGCATTAAAACAGTTTTATGCTTTTTGGTAGAATCATAGGAGGGTATGGGTGGGGTTCTTTCAGCAGCGAGTTCCATTTCTGATGAGTGGTACTTACAGTTTGTAGTTTTCTTGCTGAAAGTGTGTCCTGATACAATCCAAAGGTGTCTAGGAGATGTGTGGGGTGAGAGTTGCCTGCTTGTGAATAGATCTGATAGGGATGAGGTCAGCAGCGAGGTCTTTGCCCTCTCTCTGCTCTGGGAAGAGCAGTGCCCTCACAGTGCTCTGCCAGAGAGGTGGATATTTAACTCCTGTGACGACTTTGTGCTGTGAGTTCTAGCTCTATATTTATTTATTTATAGTTGTCTTTATTGGTGTGCTAGTTCATCTCCCTGTTCCCTTTAGTTCTGCACTTCAGCTTTCTCAGCTGTATAATTTATCCTGCCTCTCTCAACTAACTGGCCTTTGTGCGGTAGCCAGGTTTAACTGTTACTTTAAATTAAATATCTCTCCCTGCTCTGTCCCCAGACACGTGCTGTGTTTTAAACTTTTTTTTCCTGCTGTAGTCTAGCTGAGGGACTACCCCCTCCCCCCCTGCTGAGAGTACAGGACAGGGTACCTTGTAACAGCCCTCTTTTGATAGGTGTTATTTCCCTCCCTCCCCAACACCCACCTGCCCCTGGGGTAATTGTAGCTTTATAGGTACTTACACGTCTTAAGAGGAAAGGGGCTGCTCTCAGGTGCAGCTCTTTATCCAAATCAGTCATACACTGAGGACCTGAGATTAATTAAGCTTCAGGTGAACAAGGTAAATTACAGGTATTAGATACACTTTTATTAGTATAAGCATCTACACCAACCCTTAGTAAGTACAGAATTTAAAGACCTAAACACAAGGTTTAAACTAAGATGCAGACAACAGTCCAGCAGCAAGATGGGGGCGTTCCAGTCTTTTGCATTGAGTGTCACATGTATGATTTTCTCCCAGTTGGTGAGAGGTCTTACATATGCACTAAGTGCAAGGAGCTCTTTGCTCTCAGGGAACAAGTCCGTTCTCTAAAGGCTAGAGTAGCAGACCTGGAAGACATAAGAAAGACAGAGAGGTACATGGACGAGACCTACAGGGATATAGTCCTGAAGTCCCACCTCCAGTCTGGCCAGCATCCCTGTTGCCATGGAGGAGAGAGGTCACGTGACAGGACAGCATCACCCTGGTGTGGCAGGACGTGATCCAGTGACTAGGACCTGTCCTCCAGGTGATGTAAAACCCTCTCGCACTGAGGACGTTTCTCCAGGGCCATGTACCCATGAGAGAAGGGTTAGGACAGCTGTTATAGTTGGTGATTCGATCATTAGGCATGTAGATAGCTGGGTGGCTGGTGGACGTGAGGATCGCCTGGTAACATGCCTATCTGGTGCGAAGGTAGCGGGCCTCATGCGCCACCTTGAGAAGGTCTTAGATCTGGGGTCTCAAATGCGGCCCACGAGAAAACTTTGTGCGGCCCGCGAAGGAGAGGAAAAAAAATACCTGGCTTCTACTGCTGCCGCCGTGGCAGCAGCAGAATCAGCTGTTCTGCGGCCCCTTCCCCTCTGCCTGGAAGAGTCCTCAGTCAGCTCCATCAGCGGCAGGCGTTTCAAGCCACGAAGAGAGTATTTCCCTCCTTGCGCGGCTCTGTTAAGCCTGCCGGGGCTGATCCCCGGCAGCCTTAATAGAGCCACGCGAGAAGGAAATACTCTCTTTGCGGCTTGAAAAGCCCACCTTTGATGGAGCTGACTGAGGGCTCTTCCGGTCAGACAGGAAGGAGGCCGCGGGACAGCTGATTCTGCCGCTGCCACGGCGGCCGCCGGGGCTGCTGGGGCGGCGGGGGGAGGGGGGTTAGGACTGGAAATGGGCTGCTGTGGGTTAGGAAGGACTGGAGGTGGGCTGATGGGGGGAGGAGTTAGGACTGGTAATGAGCTATGGAGGGGCTAAGACTGAAATGCGGTAATGGGGGATTAGGACTGGAGTGGGCTGATTGGCGGGGAGGGGTTAGGACTGGTAATGGGCTATGGTGGGGCTAGGACTGGAAATGGGCAGATGGGGGTGAGGACTGGTAATGGGCTATGGGGGGCTAAGACTGAAAATGGGGTGATGGGAGAGTTTAGGACTGGAAGTGGACTGTTGGGGGGCTTAGGACTGGTAATGGGCTTTGAGGGGGGGCTAGAATTGGTAATGGACTGGGGGGTTTGCTAGGACTGGAAATGGGTTAGTGGGGGGAGCTAGGACAGGAAATGGGCTGATGGTGGGGCTAGGATAGACTGGAAATGGGCTGATGTGGGGGACTAGAAGGGAGCAGATGCTGGGTGGGGCTGGAACTAGAAGAGAGCTGATGTGGGGGAGGATTAGAATGGGATGGGGCTGGAGAGTGAAATGGAGAGAGGAAAATATTTTGTGTGGGAGGGAAGAAAAATCTACAATTGGCGGGTATTGGGAGAGTAAGTGGGGAATGAGGATGGAGGGGTAAAATTTGAGTGGATGAAATATGAATGAGGAAAGAGCAAAAGGAGAAAGATTAGTATCTTAAAGCAGATGTAGAGAGGGAATGGAAAAAAAACTAGACGAGAGATTAAAGGACAAATGGACAGCAGACGATGGAGAGTTAGCAGAAGACATGAAGAAACCAGAAGAAAGTGGCTGGAACAATTGCAACTGAAAAAATATGCATAAAAGGTAGAAAAATAACTCTTTATTTTGAATTTATTAACTGGAATTTGTCAGCTCTGGGAAATGTGCATCATTAACTTCTGCGCTTTGTATGGTAACATTATGCAAATATTTATGCAAATGAGGCCCAGTGTCTTATGCAGCCCGCGGGTTACTTTACAAGTCCTCATTTGGCCCTCAAAGCAATTTGAGTTTGAGACCCCTGTCTTAGATAGTGCTGGGGAGGAGTCTGCTGTCTTGGTACACGTCAGTACCAATGACATAGGAAAATGTGGTAGGGAGGTTCTGGAGGCTAAATTTAAGCCTTTAGGTAGGAAGTTGAAATCCAGAACTCTTCCAGGGTAGCGTTCTCCGAAATGCTTCCCGTTCCACGTTCAGGACCCAAAAGGCAGGCAGAGCTTCGGAGTCTCAATGCGTGGATGAGACGATGGTGTAAGGATGAGGGTTTTGTATTGTTAGGAACTGGGGACATTCTGGGGAAAGGAGGGGCTCTTCTGAAGGGGATGGGCCTTCACCTTAACCAGGATTTTATTTATTTATTTAAACGGATTTCTATACCCCCTTTTCCTACAATCAAGGCAGTCTACACAGCAAACAATCAACAAAATATTGTGTCTAGTGTGCGCATGCATTGAGCAGTGAGTGCGTGTGTGTGAAGATGGTCATTGATTCTTGGTGAGCTATTTATATAGTGCGCTATTTACAATACTATGTACATCAGGACTTTACTTCAATACTGTGATCGTGTCGCGAGGGTAGGGTGTTGAGGTTGGGGTATTTTTCTGTTGCCATAATTTAAGTGACGTCACTGTAGTGCTCTATGAAGAGGGTTGTCTTTAGCAGTTTCCTAAAGTCCTTAATGTCTGTTGTTGACCGTAGTTCATCAGGGAGGGCGTTCTTATTGTTGGCGAGATCTGGTCTCATTGTGGCGAGTTTTAGCTGGTCTGACATGATTCCTTGAGTTAGTGAAACTGTTCACCATATTGTGTATGGTGTGGGTTGAAGTTTGACTTTGTCGACTTAATCAATGTAACTGCACATAGGTCTGTTGGGGCCGTGCTTGTGTTGAGTGCGGTGATGATGTGTGATAGCATCTCTGTGGATGGGGTGCTAAATTTGTCCCAAGTTTTTCTTGAGGGGGGTGGTTGTTTTGGTGCTTGTGTCTGTTTTCCTTTGTGAAGCTGAATGGAATTTTTCTTGGATATGGACTGCGAATGGAACCAGACTGCTGGCATTAACCTTTAAAAAGGAGATAGAGAAGCTTTTAAACTAGAAAATAGGGGAAAGCCGACAGTCGCCCAAGAGCGCATGGTTTGGAAGAGGGTATCCTTGAAGGATACTACCAAAAGCAGAGAGGTTCCAAAAAAAGAGTAAAGTAGCCCAAATGCCCTTGAGTATGGTGGCAGACAGAGCATAAAGATTCCAAATTACCCATGCCTACCAATAGCCAGATTAATATGAATAAAATACAGTCTTTAAAATGCTTGTATGCAAATGCTAGAAGTCTAAAAAAATAAGATGGGAGAGTTAGAATATATAGCACTAAATGAGAAGTTAGATATGATTGGAATATCAGAGACATGGTAGAAGGAGGACAACCAGTGGGATACTGATACTTGGGTACAAACTATATCGTAATGATAGAGCTGATCAAATTGGTGGAGGGTTGCACTCTATGTTAGAGAGGGCATTGAGTCAGAAAGGATTAAAGTTTTGCAGGAAACAAAATTTTGCTGTAGAATCTCTATGGATTGAAATTCCATGAATGAAGGGGAAGCTGATGGCAATGGAGTTGTACTATCGACCGCCTGGCCAGAATGAACAAATGGATGATGAAATGCTCAAAGAAATCAAGGAAGCTATCAAAAGTCACAGCACAGTAACAATAGGTGATTTCAATTACCCCGGTATCAACTGGGTCAGTGTCATGGCAGGACATGCTAGGGAGAAAAAGTTCCTAGATAAAATAAATGACTGCTTCTTGGAGCAGCTGTTTCATGAACCGACCAGAGGGGAAGCCATATTGGACCTAGTCCTTAGTGGAACACCAGATCTGGTGCAAGAAATAAGGGTGTTGGGGCCACTTGGCAATAGTGATCATAGCATGATCGCGTTTGATTTAATTAGTGGAGGAGGGATAGTAAGGAAATCCACAGTACTACCATTTAACTTTCGAAAGGGAGACTATCATAAAATGAGAAAAAACTAAAAGGAGCGGTTGCAAAGGTTAAAGACTTACATCAAGTTTGGGTGTTGTTTAAAAATACTATCCTGGAAGCCCAGACCAGCTGTATTCCACGCATTAAGAAAAGTGGAAGAAGGACCAAAAAACTGCCAGTATGGTTTAAAGGTGAGGTCAGAGGCTGTTGCTGCCAAAAAAGCATCTTTCAGGAAATGGAAAGAAAGAGCCAAACGATGAAAACTGGAAACAGCACAAGCACTGGCAAGTTAAATGCAAAGCATTGATAAGGCAGGCAAAGTGAGAATTTGAGAAGAAACTTGCTACGGAAGCAAAAACGTGAAATAAACACTTTTTCAAGTACATTCGTAGCAAAAAGCCTGTGAGAGAGTCAATTGGTCCGTTAGATGATAGAGGGTTTAAAAGGGGCAGTAAGAGGAGACAAGGGTATAACGGAGAGAATGAATGAATTCTTTGCTTCAGTCTTTACTGAGGAAGATGTAGGGATGTTACCCAAGACTGAAGTGGTATTTAAAGGTGATACTGCAGAGGAATTGAGAGAAATATTGCTACACTGGGAGGGTGTATTAAAACTATTTGATAAACTTAATAGTAGCAAATCACCTGGACCGCATGGTATACATCCAGGAGTGTTGAAAGAAATGAAATACGAGATTGCAGACCTGCTATTAGTAATCTGTGAACTTTCATTAAAATTATCTGCAATACCTGAAGATTGGAGGATCACCAATGTAATGCCAATTTTTAAAAAGGGTTCCAGGGGTGATCCGGGAAACTACAGATCGGTGAGCCTGTTTTCCCAATGGAGAAAGGTGAATGGTGGAGTATCCCAGGGATCTGTACTGGGTCCGCTGCTTTTTGACATATTTATAAATGACCTGGAAAATGCAATAACTAGTGAGGTTATCAAATTTGCAGATGACACAAAACTGTTTAAAGTTGTTAAAACCCAAGGGGATTGTGGAAAACTGCAGGAGGATCTGGATAAATTGGAAGAATGGGCATCCAAATGGCAGATGAAATTTAATGTGGACAAGTGCAAAGTTGTGCACCTAGGAAAGAACAACCGACACTATGGTTACACAATGCAAGGTTCCACATTGGGAGCCACCACCCAGGAAAAAGGATTAGGCGTCATCGTGTATAACATGTTAAAACCCTCTGCCCAGTGTGCAGCAGTGGCCAAGAAAGCAAATAAAATGCTTGGTATCATAAGGAAAGGAATGGAAAATAAAACAAAGGATATTATAATGCCTCTGTATCGTTCCATGGTACGACCACACCTTGAATATTGTGTGCAATTCTAGTCGCCGTATCTTAAAAAGGATATAGCGTTATTAGAAAAGGTATAGAGAAGAGCCACCAAAATGGTAGAGGGGATGGAAGGCTATTCCTATGAAGAAAGGCTACAAAGGTTAGGGTTCTTCAACCTGGAAAAGAGACGGCTGAGGGGAGATATGATAGAGGTCTATAAATTAAGGAATGGAGTGGAACGGGTAAACGTAGATCGATTGTTTACGCTATCAGAATATAGAAAGACTAGGGGACATGTAATGAAGCTGCAGGGTAAACTATTTAAGACAAATAAGAGAAAATATTTTTTCACTGAACGTGTAATCAAACTCTGGAATTTGTTACCGGAGGATGTAGTAAAGGCTGTTAGTGTAGCTGGATTTAAAAAAGATTTGGACAAGTTCCTGGAGGAAAGGCCCATAAACCATTATTAAGAAAGCACCCGGGATATCAATGCTTGACCCAATACAAGCATTGTGGAACCTGTGTCTGTTGGGGATACTGCTAGGTACTGTGATAAGGAAGCTTATCATAGCTCAGGAAGGAGCTATAGAAAAGGTGAAGTGACTCTGAACAAGCAACCTGTCAGTTCTGGTAGAAATAAGAAAACAGAATTTTCTGTGAAGAGGAAGATTTGGGACCCCAGGTATCTGATTGTAAAGAAAAATCGAGCCCCAAATAGGTGAGGACCTGACAGTGGTACAACAGGAAGATATTAGGAAATTGCTCAAAGAGTTTCCAGATGTGTTGACACCCATACCTGGGGAGACACATTTGGTTGCCCATGAAATAATAACTCCACCTGGGAAATTAGTTCGTCAAAGGCCATACCGCTTGCCTGAAGCCAAGAGACAGGAAGTAGTGGCACAAGTCCAGGAGATGTTGGACATGGGAGTAATAGAGGAGTCAAAGAGTCCCTGGAATAGCCCCATAGTCCTGGTGCCGAAGCCTGATGGATCTTTAAGATTTTGTATTGACTTCCGGCAGGTAAACGCCATATCAGTTTTTGATGCATATCCAATGCCAAGAATTGAAGAGCTGTTGGACCAGCTGGGACAGGCTCAATACTTAACCACCCTTGATATGACAAAAGGATATTGGCAAATCCCTCTCACCAGGGAGTCGAAGCCGAAGACTGCGTTCAGCACCCCCGTTGGCCTTTTCCAGTTCAAGAGGATGCCTTTCGGACTGCATGGAGCAGCGGCTACCTGCCAAAGGTTAGTGGATCAGGTACTTCGACCCCACCAAAATTATGCTTTTGCATATATGGATGATGTCATAATCCATAGTAACACCTGGGCGGAGCATCTAAAGAGGATCAGGGCAGTCTTGTGCTCCATGAAGCAAGCGGGAATCACTTTAAACCCGAAGAAGTGTGCCTTTGCAAATAGGGAGGTAAAATACCTGGGCCACCTAGTGGGAAGAGGAAAAATTAAACCTCTAATGAGTAAAATAGATAGCATCAGGAATTTTCCTCCTCCAACAACAAAGAAACAACTAAGAAGTTTCTTAGGACTTATTGGATACTACCGCAGGTTTATACCGCAATTCGCAGAGAAAAGTACAATTTTCACGGATATGCTGCGGAAGAATTGTCCAAACCAGCTAAAGTGGACACCTGAAGCTGAAAAAGCGTTTTCAGTCTTAAAAGGAAAATTGTGTACAGGACCGGTACTGAAAGGGGTGGACTTCAAGAAACCCTTTCTGGTTCAAACGGATGCATCGGACGTAGGGCTAGGAGCGGTTCTATCCCAGTGTCATGAAGGGGAGGAGCATCCTGTGATGTACCTGAGCAGGAAGTTGTCACCGGCTGAACAAAAGTATTCCACAATAGAAAAGAATGTTTAGCTATCAAGTGGTCAGTGGAGGCGTTAAGGTTTTACCTTACAGGGAGAAAGTTCCAGTTGGTCATGGACCATGCCCCACTTAAGTGGTTGCAGCAAATGAAGAACCACAATGCCAGGTTGACACGCTGGTACATGGCCTTACAGGCATTTGATTTTCAAGTTGAACATCGTGCTGGGAAGTTACACAAGAATGCGGATGCCCTTTCCCGTATTACGGACTGTAGGAAAGAAGTTTCACCAGTTAAACCAGTCCGTAATAACTTAAGCAGGGGGGTATGTGATAAGGAAGCTTATCACAGCTCAGGAAGGAGCTATAGAAAAGGTGAAGTGACTCTGAACAAGTAACCTGTCAGTTCTGGTAGAAATAAGAAAACAGAATTTTCCCATAAAAGACTACCAGTCCCAGAATGCACCAGGTTTCCAACAGCCATTAGAGGAGCTGAAGTGGGGAAACGTGTGTTCAATCAAAAGGGCTATGAGGTAATCCCCAAGCACTCATTGCAAAGGGCAGGGCTTGATTCAGCACAGCTGCGCTGTGCTAGGATGGAACACTCATCTCAAAGGGCAAGGCCTGATTCAGCACAGCTGCGCTGAGTTAGGGAGGAGCACTCATCTAAGCAGAATAAGAGTAGAGTTTATTCTACAGATGACCATCTTCATGATCACCTTGGATATCCAGAGAATTATCCTCAGTATCCTGAGAATCAGTTTGAGCTTGATCAGTTTCATCTGAAGGATCATCAGAAGCAGAAGCCAAACCGGACAGACAGAGAGGCAAGGAAACCCTCTGGAAGAAAGAGGAGAAAAGCCTTTGAGAGGTCTAGAAGAGTCCAAAGCAGTACGTATACTGGGAGGTATTCCAAGGGCCAGCATACACCTTTGGACTGGGGAAAGCCAGAGGAATGGTGCTGCAGAGCTAGGAATCTCCAGACGCTACCTGTGAGGGAGACGGCTGCACGTGGAAGGGACCCTAAGACCCGTGCCAGAAGGTATGTGAAGAGAGATCCAGTGTCCAGGGATCGGGATTGGAAGGCTGGACATAAGAACTGGACTACATACTGGCCAGGCTATATAGAGAGGAACTCTAGCAGCAATGGAAGCTCAGGTATGAACACTGATCTATGCCCTAGCTATAACCTTGAAAGACAGCAGGGAAACAAGTATTCTCCTGAAAGTGCTCCATTGAGAGATTCATCTGTGCCAATCCCTGATATTGAACCTATGCTTGTTGAAGATGGGGGTATGATTGCAGATGAAGATCCTATTTATATGGACTGCTCTCTATCTAAACTCCGTTGGTAACTTTCTGTTATAAAGTACAGCAACCATCACAAAGAAATACAAATTTGTTCTTTAATCTACTCAGAAAAGCTCCGGAAGCAGGATTTGACCCACACAGTAGAAAGCAAGCCAGCTAAGGGGTTTCAGCTGGATAACTGCTAGCAATTAAGCCTTACCTAATTGCTTGTGAGCTAGGAGAGAATCACTTCTGTATCTATGTGGGAAGTAATCAGAAGTTAACCTGAAAAGAACAGTTTGTTTCTTGCTTTGTGGCTTTTCATTTGTTGTTTTCTTGATTTTGACTTTGTTTTTCCAAGTTAACACTGAAAGCAAGTTACCTAATTTATGTGCTACCAAGCATATCTGTGTTGGGAGAAATAACCCCATAAATAAATATCTTATTGGCTTTACCCAAGAGCACAACTAAATTATTGTCAGCAGCTGTGTCTGGTGTGAATGAACTACATTGCCCACAATACCTTGCAAATCATATAGATATATGCACTTGTCAAGACTGTGAAGATTCTCACCCAGGCAGCCGTCTGACAGTACGTACGACCTAGATTGGCCACTGTTGGAAACAGGATACTGGGCTCGATGGACCATGGTCTGTCCCAGTATGGCATATCTTATGTTCTTATATTTGAGGTTGTTAAGGTTTTTTGAGGTTGTTGGGCTTATTGTTGGCAGCTTTTTGTTTGGGATGAGCTGATTTTTGCATACCTGCCTGCGTTCCATGCCTAAGGACCATGTGAAAGGCCTCTCTGGCACAGGCCCACCAGGCACGGGTGTGCCTGATGGCACTTCTTTTTTAAAGGTGTTGTGGTGGGCCCTGATTGGCCTTGAGATGAAGAGCAGGAGGGGTTTCAGCCTCCCGCTCTCTTTCCTGATGTCGATCGGGGCTCTGGATCCAAGGGTGTAGTCCTGCAGCGCCTGATGGATGAGGGTGAAAGGGGATAGACTCAGGAGTAATATGCAGAATTATTTCTTTATGGAAAGAGTGGTAGATACATGGAATAAACTCACAGTGGATGTAGTAGAGATGAGGACAGTATCCAAATTCCAGAAAGAAGGGAACAAACACAGATGTGCTGTGGAGAAAAATATACATGAGCACAACAGGAGGCAATGTAGAACTGAAGATATGATGGATAATTTTATTTTTTAAGTAATGTTCTAGGATATTCCTCAAGGGATGAAGTTATAGGAACCATCTATATATGTATGGGGTAAGGTAGGATGGTTCCTGTGGGAGCCTTGAACTCAGTACCCCAGGGTTCAGCGGACTCATCCCCCACTCCGCTCTGCAGGTTCTGTATCTAGAATTGAATTATATATTGATGATTTGTAAAATAGTGCTTATTGTACCTGGTGGGTACTGGGTGTTAATCTGTCTGGAAATTGCTATGTGAGCACATTTTCTGGATGTGTCCTATTTCTGGAACCTGGAAGAATGGTAGATACAGTATAATAGATCAGCGCCATCGTCTGCTAGAAATGCAGATACAGTCGTACAGTTCTTACCCAAGGAGATCAGCGTCGCAAAAAGGAGGAAGCATTTGGTGTTTGTCTACCTATCTGTTCCTAGGGCTGTACGGACCCCTTACCTGCAGCCCGAATACCCGCCCCACTGTCTGTTGTTGTGCACGTCATAATGGGAGGGACGGAGTCCACGCAAACTCCGTTGAAATGTATGATCAGGAATTTTAGTAAGGGATTTGCCGGAGACTATGGAAGTAAAATGTCTCCATCCCGTTTAGAAATGCTCTGTGAAAGGGAGTGGCCTGTACTGGTCGCCTTATGGCCCCGAGAGGGTACCTTTGATGTTAATATAATATCCTTAGTTCACCAGATGGTACGTAAAGACCACCCTGACCAGTTTCCCTATATATATTCCTGGTTAAGCATTTGTGAAAGAGAGCCTGCCTGGGCAAAGCGTTGCTATGAGGAACAGTACAAGATACTGGTAGCAACCCGGGGAGGGCCCAGAAGTCTAGGGAAAAGAAACTGCCTGTTTATTCTGCCCCAGAATCTCCAGATGTTCCAATCCGTCCACCCCAGTTCCTTTATAGGCCAGTTTCCTCAGCTCTGCCACCACCCCGGGCAGAGCCTGGCGCAGGGGAACTCCCTCCTGTAGAATTACCCCAAGTAGACCACCAACCACCTCCACAGAGAGAAGGAGTCCACCCCCTCCTAACCGAAAGCCCCAGTTCCAGCCAGAGTGCTTCGGGAGGGCCACTGTCCACCGGAGACTCCGCAAGCAGGGATTCATTTGCCAGCTCAGGGTCATCCGCTGAAGACGCCCTACTTCAGGAAGCGGAATCTCGAAAACCCCGACCCTCCTATGATTTCAGAACTACGACTATGCACCAGAAGGGAGGTCACATGATGCCACTACGTCAAGTCCCCGGTCTACCTACGCTCGATGAACAGGGCCAGGTAGTGGTGGGACTGCCCAGTCTTGTTTATGTGCCCTTTTCCACTACAGATTTATTGAACTGGAAAACGCATTATGCCTCTTATACTGAAAAGCCCCAAGATTTGATTGAATTAATGTCTAGTATTATGCAAACCCATCAGCCTACCTGGTCTGATTGCCATCTGCTCCTGTCCACCCTTTTCACTACTGAAGAACGGGCATGGATTGTGCAAGCATCCACCCGATGGTTAGAAGAAAATCCTGCAGGAGAAGTAGGCCTAAATCCCCGGCAAGCAGCCACTGCGGACTTTCCCAATGACGATCCTAGATGGGATCCGAATAGTCCCGCTGGAGCTGCGGCCCTTAGCCGGTTCCGCCTAGCTCTACTGTAAGGCCTGAAGAAGGGAGGCCAAAAAGCCATGAATATTGGAAAGGTATCGGAAGTCATACAGCGCCCGGACGAGAGCCCAGCGGCCTTCTCTGAGCGCTTATCTGAAGCTTATAGATTATACACCCCTTATGACCCAGCAGCTCAAGAAAATCTGCGCATGGTGAATGCGGCCTTTGTGAGTCAGTCCCAGGGAGACATAAAACGGAAACTGCAGAAATTAGAAGGATTTGCAGGCATGAATGCGGCTCAGTTAATGGAAGTTGCTCAGAAAGTGTTTGTGAATCGTGATAATGAGCGTCAAAGAGAAAGTGAACGTAAAATGAAGAAGAAAGCTGATCTTCTTGCTTCAGCCTTAGTTGAACGATGAGGAGGAAGTTTCTCTAACAGAAGGACTCGAGGACGTGGGAGGGGCCGAGGAAATGGCCGTCCCCAGTAGGCGTGAATCAATGCGCCTACTGCAAAGAAGAAGGACATTGGAAAAATGAATGCCCGAATCTCGACCCCACTTCCCGGAGGGGAGGAGGGAGCAACTGGAGAGCAGGGGGACGCTTCCAGGGTCATGGAGGAATGCCTCATGCACAATTTCAACGAGAAAAAGCAGCTATAGAGGGAATAGCAGTTGAAGGGGGCTACAATACGGATGAAGGCTAGGCCAGACCGGGCTCCAAGTTTCCTCTGGGTCCCCAGGAGCCTATGGTCAGTTTGAAAATTGGGGACCAATATATGAACTTTATGGTGGATACGGGGGCTCAACACTCAGTGGTGGCTAAGTCAGTGGCCCCTCTGTCATCACGATCCGTCACCACTGTTGGAGCTACTGGTGCATGAGCCACGAAACCTTTCCTACAAAGCCGCATTTGTGAATTAGGGGGACAGAAGATAATGCACCAGTTCCTGTAGATGCCTGAATGCCCAATCCCCCTCTTGGGCCGAGATATGCTGGCTAAGCTCCAGGCACAGATATCCTTTGCTGAAGGGGGAGAAATGGAAATGACTTTGAATTTGAAATCCTCCGGCCTGATGGTGTTGACTGTCCCCCGGGAAGAAGAATGGCGGTTTTATAGTGCACCTCCATTCAAGGCAGCCAGTCCCCGTATACCCACCAATATTTTAGCTCCGCCCGAGGTCTGGGCAGAGGATAATCCACCGGGCCTAGCGAAAAATATAGCCCCTGTCCTTGTCACCCTCAAACCAGGAGCAGAACCAGTACATGTGAGACAGTACTCTCTTCCGCGACCAGCAATTGAAGGCATTCACTGTCACCTGATGAAGCTATTGAAGTATGGGCTTCTCAAGAAGTGCCAATCACCCTGGAATACCCCCCTCCTCCCAGTCAAGAAGTCTGGGACAGGTGATTACCGCCCAGTGCAGGATTTGAGACGAGTGAATAATGCAGTTGAAACCATACATCCAGTAGTACCAAATCCTTATACTCTCCTAGGACTGATCCCTGCTGGGGCTACTCACTTCACCGTCTTGGATTTAGAAGATGCTTTCTTCTGTATACGTCTAGCACCACCCAGCCAACTTCTGTTTGCCTTTGAATGGGAAGACCACACTACAGGGAGACGGGGCCAACTTACCTGGACACGACTACCCCAAGGATTCAAGAATTCACCTACTCTCTTCAGTGCTGCCCTCAATCAAGATCTTTCAAGTTATTCTGTTACTCCGGGAAAAAGAGTACTTCTCCAGTATGTAGACGACCTGCTGATTGCCATCAACTCTGAAAGTGAATGCTTGCAAGCCACCAGTGATCTTTTACATCTCCTGAATGAAGTTGGATACAAGGTCCCAAGAGCCAAAGCACAGCTATGCCAAACTGAAGTTAAATATTTGGGATTCCATCTATCCAACGGAATTTGGTGATTAGGACCAGAGTACAAGGAAATAGTGTGCTGCATCCCTACCCCAAACACAAGGAAGCAAGTGAGGGCTTTCCTGGGAGCTGCAGGCTATTGCCGAATATGGATACCTAACTTTGCACTGCTGGTTAAGCCTTTGTATCAAGACACCAAAGGGGTGGAGCGATCTCCTTTGGAATGGGGACCAGAACAGGACGCAGCATTCCGATTATTGAAAAACGCATTGATGTCATCACCAGCTCTGGGTCTGCCAGATGTACAAAAACCATTTTGCCTATATGTCCATGAGTCAAGTGGAAATACTCTGGGTGTATTGACTCAACCTCTTGGATCCTGGCAGCGATCTGTTGCATATCTTTCGAAGCAGCTGGACACAGTCGCAGAAGGATGGCCCCCTTGCTTGAGAGCCGTTGCAGCCACAGCCCTCCTGGTGAGTGAAGCTGACAAGCTCACCTGGGGTCAGAATCTTCAAGTCACAGTACCACACTCTGTCCTAACCCTCATGGAACACAAGGGAAATTACTGGTTCATGAATTCACGGATGCTGAAGTACCAAAGTATGTTGTGTGAAAACCCCCGATTGCAGCTGATTGTCAGTAAAGCTCTGAATCCTGCCACGTTGTTGCCGATTGGCCCAGGTCCCCCTGATCATGATTGTTTGGAAATCATGGAACTGTGTTCTCAAGTCACCCTGATTTGACCGATGTCCCACTGGAGGACCCTGAAAGAACTTTCTTCGTGGATGGAAGTAGCCTTGTCATCAATGGACGACGCTGTGCCGGATACGCAGTGGTGACCCTGGACTTGGTAATAGAATCATCAGCTCTGGCTCCGGGAACTTCAGCACAGAAAGCTGAACTGATAGCCCTCACTAGGGCTCTGATAATAGGGACAGGGCTCCGCCTGAATGTATACACAGACTCTAAGTATGCCTTTACAACATTGCACGACCATGGAGCCCTGTACAAAGAACAAGCGTTGATAACCTCAGGAGGCAAGTCCATCAAGTACGGCCCAGAGATATTAACATTACTAGATGCTGTATGGGCCCCCAAACAAGTTGCAGTCATGCACTGCCGAGGAAATCAGGTAGGGGAAGAAGAAGTTACCTGGGGAAATAGAGTTGCTGATGCTTCTGCTGGAGAAGCAGCCACAACTGGACAAGTTCCTGCCCCTAGTACCCCAGTCCAGGCAGCTGTATTTCCAGTGCTCCTTAGTGCATGGGCGCCCCGATACACCTCCAAAGAGTTAGACTATTATTGTCAGGAGGAGGGAGGAGTGTTGTCAGAGACCGGATGGATAGTACTACCACCACCAGCAGGAGGCTCACCTCTGGGCCCAACTGTAATCCCCGAAGCATTAGGTCCAGCCTTTGTTCATGCTTTCCACCAAGCTACGCATTATGGGAAAACTGCCATGGAAAGAGCTCTCAGACCCCATTTCTGTATTTCCTTGTTGGGACCCCTGTCAGCCTCAGTAGCCTGTAAATGTTTAACTTGTGCAAAGAACAATGCCCGGCAGGGTCCCAACTTGCCCCGAGAGTTCAGAGTTACCCCTATGGGAGATATTCAGGTGGACTTATTTATTTATTTATTTATTTATTTAGACAGTTTTGTATACCGCCTTATCCTTCAATCAAAGCGGTCACAACACAATTGGGGGATACATTTAACACGCGGGGATATGAGACACATACACTAATACTTACTTCACAGAAATGCCACGTGCAAATGGATATCGTTACCTGTTAGTTCTAGTTTGTACATTTTCTGGGTGGGTGGAGGCTTTCCCCACCAGAACTGAGAAAGCCAGGGAAGTAACCAAAGCCCTGCTCCATGAAATCATCCCCCGATTTGGAATACCATTAGCCATGGGGTCAGACAATGGACCCTCATTCATGTCCCAAGTAACTCAGCAGTTGGCCCGAGCTCTACAAGTACAGTGGAAGTTACATACAGCCTACAGACCCCAAATCTCAGGGAAAGTAGAGAGTATGAATCGCACTTTGAAGTCCCAGCTGTCTAAACTGTGCCAGGAAACTCATTTAAAATGGCCCCAGGTTCTTCCTATAGCTCTCATTAGGATATGTTCAGCCCCCACCAAGTCACTGGGAGTTTCCCCTTTTGAGATTTTGTATGGGCGACCTCCACCCATTGTCCAAGGGATAAAAGGGGATATGTGTCAGATTGGGTCTGTAATCACTAGACAAGAACTATTGTCTCTAGGTTCTGTTTTGCAGTCTACATGAGTGGGTACAAGACCAGTTGCCCATTAATCTGACCGAGCCACTGCATCCTTTCAAGCCTGGAACCTCGGTGTGGGTCAAAGAGTGGAGGAAGACACCGTTAGCCCTCACTGGAGAGGACCCTACGTTGTCATACTGTCAACCCCTACAGCGGTTAAAGTTGCGGAACTAGAACCTTGGATCCACCATAGTCGGGTAAAGTCAGTGGCAACCCCTGAACTGTGTCACTGGACTTCAACACACACTCCAGGATCTCCATTACGACTCACGCTGCGATGACAATCACCACTGTAAGAGTCTGCAGCCCTACTCCTGTCACACATCTGGGAGCTGACAGGTCTGCATATGGCAGAAGCTTAAGGACTCTACAACCTTACTCCTGTCACACATCTGGAAGCTGACAGGTCTACGTACGGTGGAAGCTGTGGAAGGAAAAGGAAAAGAGAATCAAAACAAAGACATCGCAGCTTCTGAATGAATCTTCAAGATCCTATAGCCATGATATATTTCTGGTTTTGCATTATACTTGCGGTAACCCTGGGGCCCCTTGGAATGACCTTAGCCTTACCTCCCTGTGCAGCTTGTATAACTACTGCCCGAACCGGGACAAAGATTACCCAGTCTTTACTCTATCACTCATACTACACCTGTACTGGTGTGGTCAGCTGATGTATATATAATGGTACTGAGTTCAGTATCTGTACCAAAGGGAAGGTTAGGACCTGTTTTAACCCCCGTCAGAACCCGCCTCTTCTGCTTAGCTTTTGATCTTCCCCCATCCCCCTCCCCTCTTTCCTCCCCTCCTCGCTGACCTCCCCAATCCATCTGACCCTTGACTTTCTCTATAGTTTCCTAATCCTTTTCTTTATCTGTCCTGTAACTTAATTGGCGTTCTTTTCCTTTTCCCAAGCAGTTTTTATGTACTTTGTGAACCGCTTAGACGCTGCTGCATTGAGCGGTATATTAAGCCTCCCAATAAAGATAAAGATAAAGAACCCCTCTTATCATGTTTTGGAATTGCGATGGAATGATGAGGATGGGGCCCTTTTGAATGCCACCCAACAACTCTCAGATCTCACGAGACCAGCCCCACTTTATTTTGATGCTTGTGATGCCATTAATAGAAATGGTTATTACCGATGTGGGTCTTATGAGCAGGCTTATTACTACGATGATAAGTATATGTGTCCTGAAGGAGCATACAGGTGGGGAATATGCACCGGGGTACATTCCCCAACTGGGCTTCCTTTTTCCCAGTTTTTAAGATACCGACGTAATTGTTCGTGCCGGAATGATTTCAAACAAAAGGCGAAGACACTACAAATGAATTTTATACAGAGGGGCTATCCGCAGAAGGTGGTTAGGCAGGCTTACACTCGAGCGTTGTACAATAATCGCTCACAATTGTTAAAGGTAGACACAATAAGGAAACAGAGTGAGGGGAACGACACGTCAGTTAATTTGATTACGAGGTATTCCCCTTTAAGTGGCCCGATTCAGAAAATCTTGCGTAAACACAGTAATGTTCTAGCTACGGTCTCTGGGTTGGAGAATAGAAAGATTCGTTGTGTGTGGCAGAGAGCATATAATTTAAAAGATTTACTCTGTCCTACAACGATGCCATCTGCGGAACAAGAGACATATACTGGGGATCTTGAGGGCCACTCAGTTTGTGGAGAATGTGATATTTGTGCTATCACGTACAGCACAAATACTTTTGTCTACAAAGGAGTCACGATACCCCTTCATAGCCGAACGAATTGCGCATCCACTAATGTGATTTATGCGGTGCTTTGCCCGTGCGGGTTATGTTATGTGGGGAAGACGATTCGTGTATTCAGAGTTCGTATGCGGGAACATAGAAGTTGCCTCCATTGTAAACGTGTAGAAGCTCCGATGGTTAAGCATTGTATAGAAGAGGCGCATACTTTTGAACAACCACGATGTTTATGCTTAGAGAATATTAAGAGGGGTAGTCAGGGGAAGACATTGGATCAAACTCTTTTGAAACGCGAGCAAAGATTGATTTATCGTTTAAACACTCTAGCTCCAGCAGGATTAAACAGTCAGATAGACTGGTCCGTATGTATGTAGCTTTAAAAGCAGAATGTATGGGGGTCAGTTCCTAGGCTAATGATTGGTTGATTGGGGTTTTAAATAGTAGGGAGGATATACATTACGCATGCGCGGCATTTTTTCCACTGGTAGTGGATTTGAGAAGACCGGTGTTAGAAAGAGAAAAAAACGCAGGCAGCAATAGAAGAAAATAAGGTACAATAGTGTAAATATTTTAGAGTTAGTTTTGTAAGATAGATTTAGTGGGTGGAGGTTTTAAAGGGTTGTTTTTGTTGGTTTGTATAGTCATTTGTAGGTCCCCTGACGAAAGCATCTGAAATGTCTGCTGGTACCGGGACTGAATGTCGGGATTGCAAGACTATGGGAAGATGTCATCAGGTCCTTTAAAGTTGAGTGCAATTTTGTGAATATATGGACAGTATGATATCTTCAAGCCAATAGTAGATATTTCAAGCTTGTCAGACGGCTGCCTGGGTGAGAATGTTCACAGTCTTGGCAAAAGCATACCTCTATATGATTTGCAAGGATTTGTGGGTAATGTAGTCCATTCATTCCAGACACAGCCGTGACCAATAATTAATTATACTTGCTCAAGGGTAAAGCAAATAAGATTTTTATTTATGAGGGGTTCTCCCAACACAGATAATGCTTGGTAGCACAGAACTCAGGATACTTGCTTGCAGTTTTAAAGTTAGGAAAACAAAATCAGGAAAAAAACAACATCTGCACTTGTCAGGTAATTAAAGCAAAGGATTAAAGACCTGGTTGGCAACAAACTGGTCTTTCTTGTAGGCTTTAGCAAATAATGTCTTAGCAATGCAGTAAGCAACCAAATAAACCCACAAAGTAGGAAAAATGTTCTTTTCTTCAGGTTAACTTCTTATATCTTTACATATAAATTCAGAAGTGATTCCCTTCAGAGCACACAAGCAATTAGGTAAGCTCAATTGCTAGCAATCACCCAGCTGAAACCCCTTAGCTGGCTTGCTTTCACTGTGTAGCTCAAAATCTTACTCAGAAGGTTTTCTGAGTAGATTAAAGAACAAGTTGGTATTTCTTTGTGAGGGTTGTTGCACTTTGTAACAGAAAACTACCATTTGAGTTTGGACAGAGAGCAGTCCATATATTCACATTCTGGTTCTAAGACCTCTCCCCTTTCTTCAATAATCATAGGTTCAATATCTTGGCTTGGCACAAAGGAATTTCTCAATGGAGCACTACCAGGAGAATAATCATTTCCCTGCTTCCTTTCAAAGTTATAGCTAGGGCATAGATCAGTGTTCATACCTGAGCTTTCATTGCTGTTAGAGTTCCCCTTTAAATAGCCTGGCCAATATGTAGTCCAGTTTCTGTGTCCAGCCTTCCAATCTAGATCCCTGGACACTGGATCTCTCTTCACATACCTTCTGGCATGGGTCTCAGGGTCCCTTCCACGTGCAGCTGTTTCCCTCACAGGTGCCATCTGGAGATTCCTGGCTCTGCAATACCACTCCTCTGGTTTCCCCCAGTCCAATGGTGTATGCTGACCTCTTGTCTGTCTCCCAGTATATGTACTGTGCTGGACTCCTGTAGACTTCCCAGAGGCTTTTCTCTTCCTTCTTTTAAAGGGCTTCTTGCTCTCTCTGTCCGTCCGTTCTGACCTCTGCTTCTGATGAGAATGAAGATCAGGATCCCGTGGATGATCAAGATACCAATGATCATGACATCCCAGCTCTGGATGATTCTCTGTAGAATAGACTATCTTTATTCTGCCTTGATGAGTGCTCCACCTTAGCACAGCGCAGCTGGGCTGAATCAGGCCTTGCCCTTTGAGATGAGTGTTCCATCCTAGCACAGCGCAGCTGTGCTGAAACAAGCCCTGCCCTTTGCAATGAGTGCTTGGGGATTACCTCATAGCCCTTTTGATTGAACACACGTTTTCTCACTTCAGCTCCTCTCATGGCTGTTGGAAACCTGGTGCATTCTGGGACTGGTAGTCTTTTATGGCAAAATTCTGTTTTCTCATTTCTACCAGCACTGACAGGTTGCTTGTTCAGAGACACTTCACCTTTTCTATAGCCCCCTTCCTGAGCTATGATAAGCTTCCTTATCACAAGCTTTATAAAATAAACCTGCAGAAGGTCATTGATGTGATACAACACTAAAGCTGTCAAAGAGTGCGAACTCAGCTACAGCGGTGTTATTTTGAACTGAGACCTTACTTGCTAGGCATCATTTCCACACACTAAGAACAGAGAACGATATTTTGTGAAATTGACAGTACATTCCCCAACTACCTATGGCAAAGCATCTGCCAATTATTATTTCTGTCCCAAGTGGGAGTGTGTGTACTATGCTATCTGGTCTGGTGGACCTACAGGGCAAGAC
This sequence comes from Ichthyophis bannanicus, assembly GCA_033557465.1. Classification (NCBI taxonomy): domain Eukaryota; kingdom Metazoa; phylum Chordata; class Amphibia; order Gymnophiona; family Ichthyophiidae; genus Ichthyophis; species Ichthyophis bannanicus. The sequence goes on from CM066031.1 coordinate 42,721,816, forward strand.
GGGGATAATCGCAAAGCCAATTTAGAAAGATTACACAGGTACACTACCAAAAGACTGCCTCCAGTTTTGCAACTGATTCCTATAGATTTTGGGGTGCTGAATCCAGGAAAAATAGCCAAAATGTTCCATCACGTCACGTTTTCTTGCAAAATTAGATTTCTTACCCATATAAGGAATGTTCACATAATTTCTTTTTAGCCGACTGCAGTTTATTTTCTTGGCCCAAAATAGAGGTTGTAATGGTTAACTAACTAGAAACACTCCCTCATGATATTTTAGAGTGTTTTGTATTCATTTTATACATTAACAGGACAATTGGGAGGCGGGGGGCTAAATCCAGTACTCGCGCTGGCGCATGTTCTTTCCTGTTCGCCTCGCCTCGTTCGCTCGCTCAAACACGGTGGTTGCGACATGAACGTTCCTGTCAAATTTCAGTTTCTTGCAAGTTCATTATTACCTTTTGTTTGCTCAGTCGTAATCCAGCTTTATTCCGAAGTGGTTCACTACAGTTGTAGTTTGCAGTGCTGTGTATTTGTGATGGCTCACAGAGCCAGAGGTTGCGTCAACTCTCCGGACAGTTTTTGTTTTATTTGTGGGGAATATACCGTGAAAAAGCGGCAGAGGAACATTTCTGCATTTATTAAAAAAGTATATTTTGCCTATTTCGGTTTGAAGTTAGGCGATCAAGACAAACCGTGGGCTCCTCACAAAGTGTGCAAGACATGTGAGGAAGATCTACGCTTATGGATGAAAGGTAAAAAACAAGCATTTCGTTTCGGAATACCTATGATGTGGCGTGAACAAAGAGACCACAGCAGTGACTGCTATTTTTGCTCTTGCATTGTGAAGGGATACAACTTAAAAAATAAGAATGTAATAAGTTACCCCAACCTTCCCTCAGCAATTAGGCCTATGCCTCATAGCAACGAAGTACCTGTGCCTGAACCACCAAAATCTTTGGATCATATTTGTGTGGACGGTTCTGATCATGATGAGACTCATCAGATGGCTTTTCCCGATGAGTCCAGTACTTCCGAGTTTGAAACTGAACCAGATCCGAAACCTGAACTTTTCTCTCAAGCTGAATTGAATGATTTAGTCCGGGATTTAGGACTCCCAAAAGATGCTGCCCAACTGCTAGGTTCTCGGCTTAAACATAAAAATCTATTGTCACCAGGAACAACTTTTTATTGGTACCGCAACCGCGAGACACAATTTTTGAAGTATTTCAGCAAAGAGGAAGATTTGGTATTTTGCAACGATATATACGGAGTGGTGGAAAAGTTTAAACTCAAGTATGATCCTGCTGAATGGCGGCTGTTCATTGATTCGTCAAAAGACAGCATAAAAGGTGTTCTTCTTCATAATGGCAACACATTCGCTTCAGTTCCTATTGCTCACTCTGTTATTCTCCAAGAAAAATACGAGAATTTGGCCCTGATTCTTCAGAAGATTCGTTATGATGAGCATAAGTGGATGATTTGTGGACACTTTAAAATTCTATCCATGCTATTAGGGCAGCAATCCGGTTTCACCAAATATCCCTGCTTCCTTTGCTTGTGGGATAGCCGGGCCCGCGACCTACACTGGGGAAAAAAGACTGGCCAATTTGGGAGTATTTGAGACCCGGTGAGAAAAATGTTCTTCATGAGAGCTTGGTACCTCGTGATAAAATTCTATTACCATCTCTCCACATTAAGTTGGGTCTCATTAAGCAATTCATCAAGTCCCTTCCAAAAGATGGTGAGTGCTTTCGGTACCTTTGCTCAAAGTTCCCCCGACTTTCTGAAGCAAAGCTAAAGGAAGGAGTGTTTGTTGGCCCTGATATAAGGAAACTCATTTCAGATGGAGCATTCACTGAAACGATGTCTGAGAAGGAAAAAGAAGCCTGGGATTCCTTCAAGGATGTTGTTCTCAAATTCTTGGGGAACAGGCGGGATGAGAACTATAAGGATATTGTTGCCAGGATGCTCAATGCCTTCAAAGAACAAGGCTGTAACATGAGCCTGAAAGTCCATTTCTTGCACTCCCATGTGAACTACTTTCCCGAAAACTTGGGGGCGTACAGTGAAGAACAAGGTGAAAGGTTTCACCAGGACATCAAGGACGCAGAGAGAAGGTACCAAGGAAGATGGAACACCACTATGATGGCTGATTTCTGCTGGTTGCTGCTGCGGGAAACCCCAGATGAAAAATACGCCAAGCAGCGCACCAAGAGAAGTATTCGGGGGAAGAAGAAACGGGCCCACCAGGAGATTGATTGACCCAAGAATGACTTTAAAATCTAAACTGTGTTGACAAATATCGTGTTTTTACTAAACTTTGAAATAAAAATTAGCTAGTTATTACCACAGTGTCGGATCTCATTTATTAGAATTTTATTTTCACACCATCGGGTGTTTGTCTTCATGTATTGCAATGGTGCGGTTTGCGTTTTCTATTCTTACATACATACCTGTACAACATTTTTTGCACATTTCTTTGCTTTGCTTTGTGTCTAACCTTGCTCTTATATGCTCAATGTTTGTGCACATGTATGTGGCTGTTTTAAGTGCAGACAATTTTGCTACCATCACAGTGTGTTTTGTTGACATTACTCTATTCTTATGTGCTGCCTTGTTACAATTTTCTTTATTCTTATTTGAATAACTACTAAACAATTAGTATAAAGAATTCATCCAAGAAACTTAGGTTATGGCACTGTGAGGGTGTGTTTGCTGGCAGCACTAATTAAAAATAAAAAGCCTCAAAAAGCACTACTTAAACATAAAGGGCAATGCCTCAGCCAGCCTTATTCATTAGGCACACTAGGGGATCAAACTCATGAGTTCTGTATCATCAGTCAGTGCATTAACCATTGTGCTATATCTCTGTGACTCTGCTTACTAGTCAGCGCGCCTACTTAAGATTACCATGCGTTACTGCGCTTAGCAGCTTCTCGCACGATAATGTGCACAGCACACGTTATCGCACGATAATCCCATTTTGCTATGTTTAGACCGAAACACCCACTCCTTTTAAGGCATCCTGCACACTATCTCTGGGCGCACGTTAAGACTGCTTTGTAAACATACCCCTTAGTTTTGTTTAAAAAGGATAAATCCAATGTTTCTTGGTTTTAAAAAGTCTGTTTTAATGCTTTAAAATGAAGTTTTATTGAAAAACAACTCCTGGCTCCATTGATTAACATTGTAGTTAATGAGAGGGATCTATTTTAAGGGCTGCAATTCAGGCGGGAATGTCGCTGTTTCTGATGCAATGAGGTGATTTTAATTTCAATTGCAGTCCAAATTGAAAGAAATAGTACAGAGAAATTAGAACTGGTCCAGCCTTAAGGGGAAAATGTTTTGAAGTTGGAATTTAGAGTTTTGGGGGTGGCTGTAGAAGGTGCTGGGGACCTATTTGAGGTTTGGTGAGTGGATGAGCACTAATCTGAAAGCTACGAATGTGGGTGATAAGATCTTGAATCTGGCAGTCGGGGTTGAACAGCGTAAGATGCAAGAGGTGTGCTGGTAGTGCAGCATGTGAGAGGAATAATTTTGAAGGTTAAAGGCAGTTATCTGAAGAGAAATTACTTATAGGGAAACTCATTGTGACAAACGTGAAGGCAGAAAAATGAAATAGTGGTGAAAAAACATTTGCAGAGGTTTGAGGGAGCAGCATTTTAATTTGGGGTAAAAGGCTGTGCCTGCGAGTGTCGGAGGTGGACTCTGAAAAAGTTTAGAGGAATATATTGATTGGTTTGTGACTTGGATTCAAAAGCTTAAATAAAGGCAGACACGGTGGAAGAGGTAAGTGAACCCTGCTAAAGAAAAAGGGGTTGATAGTGACAAAGGAACAGGTTTGAAAAACCAAAACCAAGGTTTCTTAAACTAATAAAAAAAAATAAAAAATCTCACTAATTCTCTTGACTAAGAGAATTCAGTGAGCTCTGAAGAGTGGAGTGGAGAGAAGAAGTGGCCTAGTGGTTGGGGCAATGTACGTCAGGGGTTCAAATCCCACTAGAGAACAGCAACCTTGGGCCTGAAGGACCAGGGTTTCTAGTCCCACAGGTGGTCTTGGGCAAGCCACCTAACTCTCCAGCCCATGTTCCCTGTAAAATAGTTATCTCCAAGTTATAATGCCCTGTTCAATGTAATGTCAGTTTGTTCAATGTAAACCACACTGATACAGAATATAAATAAAGACGTTCTATTGGGAAAAAAAATTAAAGTAAGTCTGAAGACCATTTCTTTTTAAGGAAAAAAAGGTTTAAAATGCTGTCAGCACGAGCTATGCAGCAAATGCAATGCTGAAGGCCGACAGCCTGTAAGTGCGACACAGACCGAGGAGCTTTGGGTTTCAAGCTGACGTCTTTCTTTGATTTCTCCTAATAGAGCCCAGACTCCTGAAAAGAAAGTATGAATTGAAGGAATTCTATGTAGAAGATGAGAACTGTATGAAAGACATGGCCCATGTGTGAATGAGTTTGAGTGAAGGTTTTTAGACAGGGATTGTTAATTATTGTTTATTTTAGTAAGGATGGGACAGGGAACAAAGAAATTCAATTCAGTCTGAATGTCTGTTACTCCAGGACTGAAAGAGCCTCAGATGTAGTCAGCAGGGTCTGTAGCTGGGACCTGAACCTACCTTAACGTGTCCTCGGCAAGACATTTCCATTTTTTAAATCCTCCTTTTCTGTTCTATGTGGCAAGGAAATGTTTGTGATGTGGTCAGCAGGGTCTGTAGCTGGGACCTGAACCTATAAGCCTCTGATCTGAGTTGCACTGCCTGAGTGTACTGCACCACAGTGGGGCCACAGGTGCACTGCCCTCCCTGGGCCATACCTTGACATCTCCTTTGGGGAACTTTTTATGTTTTTAATGCACACCACGTACTGGTCCAGGGCAAGGGCTGGGTCCACTGCAGACAGGTGTCACTGACCCCTCTGGCATGGGCACCCCACCCCATGCTGTGCTAACATATGTATATGATGATGGTTCTTGTTGTGCACCCCCCCTCCCCCCGGGCCATCCACTGTGCAGGTGGCAGGTGCCTATAGTACAGCGTTTGTGGTGGGCAGGCATAGATGGACATTCCCACACCCACCCCCCATCAGCGCCTGGCAACATTCTGTACCTTGCACATGGTGGTGGAATGGGTTTGGGGGCGTCCTGTCGCTGCCCTAGCAACTATTGGCTAGTGTGGACAGGTTATTTGTCTGTTGTGTTTGCCTTTCTCAGATGCTGTATTTTGCTCTTCCGGTTTATATGTTCCAATGTGCCGTCTGGGTGCCCACCTGGTCCACCCTGTGCCACAGCTGCTCATGCTACATGTCCCCCCTGCAGTCCCCTATGTCCCATTTGCACCATCGCCATAGTGGCCTTTCATACTTTGGCACTGTTGTGTTGCTGGGAATTGAGCACTACTATCACACTTCTTGGGCTCCCTGCCTAGGCTGCACATTGCTGACACTTAAATGGTTTCTCTCTCCTGCAAATGTGCATCGAACGGCAGGTTTTCATTCGCGTTAGGATTCAGCCCTTCAGATCAGCGTGTAAGTGTGAATGGAGCCTCTCCCCACCCACACTCCACCCATTGACCCCTTCTCTCCGCCCTTTCTCCACCTTCTGCGGTGTTTACCACACCGCAGGACGTTATGTAACGATAATGCGCATTGACATTACATAACGCACGTTACCATTACATAACGCTCGTTAACGTTACTTAGCATGTGGTAACGTAACATAACGCGCGTTTAGTAATGTTACCGCAGTTTAGTAAACATACCCCTAAATCTTTTTTTTTTTTCAATTTTAAATTTTTATTGAAAACCAAAAGAGGAACCATCTGCAAAACAAGTGTTCCACACTCTGCATTACTCAATCTGCAGTCAGGTATTATAGTTATTGTTAAGTGTCGTCAAGTCGTTGTCGACTCATGGCGACCCTCTTGATAATTGTCCTAAACTGTGTTCGGTCTTCAGCCAGGCAACTCATTGTTGACAGACTGGAACCCACAGCTGCTTTTATTATATTGATTCATCTCATTGCTGGCCTTCCTCTTTTGCGCTGACCTTCTACCTTGCCAAGCATGATGTTTTTCTCTAATGATCTCTCTCTTTGCATGATATGTCCAGAATATGAAAGTTGGGTAGTCTATGGTATACACTCATAGTATTCATCGCCAGCACCATAATTCAAAGGCATCAATTTTCTCCTGTCTAACTGCTCGAAGAACAAACCAGTCAGTACTAAAGGAGATCAAACCTAAGCTTTCTTTCGAAGCTCTGATGACAAGACTTTGAGCTACCATGGCCTCTATTTTCCTGACTGCCCAGTCCCTCTCAGCACTCCAGGCTGTCTTCTGATAGCCCTTCACACCCAGAATCAGTAAGAACTTTATTTTTTTTTCCTTTCACTAGCTTCCACCTACCCCCACACACTGATCCAGATTCTCACTTAGCTCTTTCCTCTGCTCTTACATGCCCTGCCCCCTGCCCCTTGGATTCTTCAGCACCTATTCAGCCACAGTCCACTTCTCGGGTCCCTGCAACACACCGATGCTCTCTTGTATGGCATTAAATCCAAATATATTCTGCATCCACCGAACTGCCCCACCAATCTGTGCAGAGCAGAACAAAGCTAGAACCTTCCCCATAGAACTTACCGTACGAGCAAAAACTCTCTCCGTACCAAACATATGTGAATTAACAAGGGCCAGACCCTGAGTGGATTCAAAGTGTTGATATAAGTAAATCTTAACCCATATGTTCCCCCGGGCTGTCAGAATTGTTTAGTTTTGAATGCCCTACTCTCTGCCGACCCCCAGAAGCTGTCACCCTGTCCCAGCAGAGGGCAGAGGATTAGGGTTGTCAACTTTCTGAAAGAGAAAAACCCACCACCTGTTGCTGTCCTGCTCCACCCCTAACAGTAAGTGCATACAGGGGCTTCTGCAGGACTCATAGGGTGTGTGTGTGGGGGGGGGGGGGTACAAGAGGTTGCAGTCTTCATCTCCCATTGAGCTACAGCCCCTTTCTTAGGGCATGTTTACTAAATGGTGCTAATGTGACAGCGGTAATGTTAACGCGTGTTAATGTTACATTTCGTAATGTTAACATTACAAGATGTAATGTTAGCGCATGCTAATGCAACCATCGGGGTAACTGTACCGCGGGGCGGAGAGAAGGCAGAGAAAGGGGGACAATGGTCAGGGAAAGGGTGGAAGGCCTCTGCTACACTAACACTGTGATTTCAATGCTGGAACATTACCGTGAGTGAAAACCTGGTGTTAGAGGTACACTTGTACGGGAGAGAAACAATTTAAGTGTCGGCAATGTACAGCATAGGCAAGAAGCCCAAAAACAGTGATGGTAGTGCTACATGTGCAGCAACGGCATAGTGGCCAGGTATGAAAGGGTACTATGGCGTTGCTACAAATGGGGCATAGGGACATGCAGTGGGGGCAGCTGGAGCACAGGGTGGGTGAGGCAGATGCCCAGGTGACACATAGCAATGCAGAAACTGGAGATCAGCAAAACAACGACTGACCAAGGCCCAACATGGCCAGGACTCTGTTGTTTCCCACAGTGTCCCAACAGGGGACATTATCCAGCAGGTACCCCAAAGGGCACATAACGGTTGCAGGCAGCGCTGGGGGAAATGTGGATGTCTATGTAGGCACCCCTACCCCAGAGACCATACCTTAGGCAGCCACCTACCTGTACACTGTATGGCCTGGAACTGCACACCACCACAATCACCAGCATATGGGCATGTCAGCATGGTGGGGGAGGGGTGCTGGTGGGGGAGGGGGCAGTGGCATCTGCCCACAGCAGACCAAGGCCAAGCCCTGCTCAGGTGGGGGGCGTGCAGTACAACAGACAAGGTTTGTCTGATGAACAGTCATGGTATCACCAGGGACTGATCAGCCCCTGTGGCAACAGTATGTTGCAGTACACACAGCCAGTGTGTCCTGGTGCAGAAGATCACAGGTTCAAGTCCCAGCCATGGCTCCTGCAGACCATACCCCAACATTTTACCCTACATATGACATAAATAATGTGAACTCCTCAAAGCATTGGCCAGCAGGGGTACAAACACCCATGCCCACAGGCTGCACTATCCAAAGCCTCATGGAGAGTCAGGGGCACGGGCACAAACACCCACACCCACAGGCTCCACTATTGAAAGTCACATGGAGAGTCAGTCCGTTGGGCCCGGCATAGAGCAGCAATTACCAGCAAAGCACCACTACTAGTCCCTGCATACCTTACCAATGCCTGCACTGTGGCCAGGTCTGGTGTGGCGGGCAGGGCTGCTAACCACCCCTATCTTTGCACAATGCTGAAATAGGAGTGGGGGTATGTGTATATCCATCCATTGTTTTGTGGCTTCCTACACCTCACTGGACCCACAATGCTTACACTGTGTCCAGCGTTACCTTGCAAATTTGCATACTGAAGAGCAGGGTATTGTGGGTATGGGCTGGACAGGGCTGATTGGCCAGGATGTCTCAGCGGAAGGGGTAGGGCACTGGCTGGGACATTGTAGTGGGAGGAAACACATGGAGCAAGAGTATTGATGACACAGGCGCTTTTATTGATATCCCCAACGCGTTTCGGCAGGTTGCCTTCCTCAGGGGGTTGTGAAAACTTGCAGACATAGAATAAATTAAAAACAGTATATTAAAAACAATTATACAAAATTTATCTAAAAATCATAAAAATATAAATGATAATAATTATAATAAAAAATGATAATAATAACAACCAAATTAGAGCTGACCGGGCATGGTAAGAACAGAGATGATAATAATATAAATAGTAAGACGTATCTAAATCCGATAATGCTCAAGATAAATAATTAAATAAACAAACACTTAAACGATAATAAATTAATAAATAGTTACAAGATATATGTTAAAATAATAAATAATTAAAAACCTATGTACAAATTTGTTAATAACCAATAATAATTGCATTATGATATAGTCACTAACAAACAAATATAAACATAGGATAATTAAAACATACTGATAAAAACATGTGTAACATGTGTATAAAATAATAAATGTTGTACACAAACATCTTAAAACAGTATTGTAAACATCGCAGGGCAAAAGGAGAAATAAAACCTGTAATTGATTAAGTAAACCATAGAAACTAATCCATGTGAAAACATTTAAACGAAAGCTGGGTTAAGTGAATCAAGAATCATGATCGTACTCACTCAACGCGCACACAACAAGTCTTCAACCGTTAAACTTGAGAGGGGCAGATGGCCAGAGCCTCAACTGTGGAATGTCCAAATGAAATTACAATATATTAAACTATAGACGAGGAGAGGATCAAACCCAATACAGACATAAGAAACGTGAAGACTAAACTAGATGGCAGGATCACACTGAATGTAGAGAGTAATTGAAAATGACTGTTGCCATGATATTAAAGTCCCGATGAGATTAAAATCAATGTGTATACTATAAGTTATATAAATAATATGCTGGCACCATAGTTAATATATTAAAACAAACAAGATAAAGGAATAAATGAAACTAAATCTTAAAATGCTTGGTGCTTAGCTAAAAAAACAAACCTCTCAGATTAATTACTCATGATAATAAACTATTGAATTAAAACGCTACTCACAGCCCCGAGTTGAATCTATGTGAAATAATCACGATCCTACATGCAGGGTTGCAGCGATAATATGCTGATATGGTAAAAATCAATGTAGCTAGCAAGGGAAAATGACGATAATGACAAGCAGTAATAAACAGTAAATTCTCCTAGTTGATAAGAACGTACTGAATTCATAAAGAAAGATATAGCGAGCCCTTCAGTGCAAGAGACCTATAGAAAATGGGTCAAATCCCCGATGTTAAAAAACAGTGCGGATGAAATGATAATATAGAACTTACTGTGGCAAGCACATTAATATTGCAAGTCCCCGTCCGAAAAACTGAGGATGTATGATAAAAGTATTTACAAACGTTGAGTCCCCACATTTCCATGCAAACGCAGTGGCTCGGAAGATCAAATAAAAAGTATTGTGGGATACATGCCGCTTTTCCGAAGACATGGTGGGTGCACACAAATTCTAAAGGCAATTGTGCAATGTAAATAACAGGATGGTAGTGGGACAAATAAAAAGGAATGTTCTACCGAGTTGTAATTAATCAAATACCTACAGAAAGATTGAATGAACCATAGAAATTAGATACTTACCAAACAGAGTGAGTATGAGAACAGCACTAACTCCGAGAAAATTACAAATGCTCAGCTGAGATTGAAACTGAGTATTTCAAGACGCTGAAAATCGCGCCAAAAAAAAAAGGGGACGTGGCAAGAATCAAATTACAAGGCAGAGCTGCCTTAACTAGAAGGCTGCAGAGCAGGGTCTCGGAGGCCGCCATTAACCGGTGGCGGCCCCGGCGCGGGTCCCGGCTGTTAGGGCGGAAGCGGCTGCCGAGGGGGGGGGGTGCGAGAAGCGAGGCAATCAAGCAGGCAGGATAGAGGGCATCATTCAAAATGATTGGCTCTGCCGCGAGGACGCGCGCGGCGCGAGCCAATCATGTGGGGGAAGCGGGCCATGTGCTGGGGCAGCTGGAGCGCGCCGTCAGCACATGTCCGAGGAGCGGAGAGAGAAAAGGAGTGTTTTTCGGGCAGCTGAGACTTGGCAGGATACGTGACGGCGAGCCTGGTCGGTAATTGCTTTGCGGCTTCGGGGGAGGTGCGGCGGACGTTAGCAGGAGCGGCGGGGTGCAGTTGTTCAGCCGCGGCGGTCGGGAGTAGGTAGTTCTCGGGTTGGGAGCAAGCGGCTGTGCGGGGGGGGGGCTTCAAAATCGCACCTACTCCTTCTATTAAAAGTCACCGGAGTAGACGGGAGGACCACGGAACGGGTCTTCAGGGGGGCGGACCGTACGTAATTAAAAGACACCGGACTGATCACTTACCGAGGTGAGACAGGGGGTTGAGCATGCCGGGCAGCAAACGGAGCAGTGGGGGGAGCGTGGAGAGAGGAAGGGGTGGAAAAGGGCAAAGAACTCCAGGTGCGGCATGCAAAGGCAGGGGCAAGGGGCAGCGGCTGAGGGCAAAAGGAGGAGGGAGGTCTTTAAGAGCGGGGCCTGCAGAACGGGGGTTAGGAGGGCCACGGGGAGCAGTGGGATCAACGGGGCCTATAGGTGGGGGTCGGGCTGGGCTGGCAAGGACCGGGCAGCGTGGTGGTTTAGGGCGGGGAAGACAAGCCCGGGCTACTTCAGGAGTGGGGGGGGGGGGTAGGGGTCGTGGGGCTGTCGTAAGGGGGCAGCGTGCAGAGGGTGATTCGGGGGTGGGACGAGAAGGGGAGAGGGGGCCACTGGGAGGGCAGAAGGGCCTGTAGCTGGGCCGGGTACCATACTTGGGTGGAATGCGGGGGTGGGCACGAGCTACGGGGTTCCTCCAAGTGTGGGTGGGAGTGAGATATATTGGGGGGGGCCTGGAGGGGGAGGGGCAACGGGGCAGCATGGGTGGGAGCACTGGACACGAGGGGGGCAAGGGCCTTCCAGGGCGGACTGGGCAGGGGCCTGGCCAGCAGTGTGGCCTTCTGTTGTTCCCCCTGCGTTTCTCCCCTTTCTGTCTCCGCAGGTTCCGGCTATGGCTTCCATCGGGGCACGGCTCTCTGGAGTGCACCAGGACGGGACAGTGAGCGGCGAGGTGCAGGCAACGCCAGCATGCGGTGGCCCCTCGGGTGGATCAGCAGCGCTCGACGTATGTGTGCCGCAAACGGTGGATGTTGGGTCCGGGATGTGCATCCACAGCGAGTCCTGGAGTCCCCCGAGGCTGCAGTCAGTGGTGAGTTGCACAGGGCACAAGCGGATGAGGGGGATGGGGGGGTGCGTCGAGAGAAGGTGGGAAAGGCGAATCGCAAGCGGAGGCATACGTGTCATCGCAGGCGAGGATCCGACTCCTCCTCGTCGTCATCCTCGAGTTCGTCCACGGGATCCTCGTCAGAAAGGGCTACGTGTGCGGAGCCGGGTCATTCCGGAGAGGTGGCCACAGGGGTTACGGCCTTGTCTGAATTGTGGGTAGGGGTCCCAAAGAAGTTGAGGCGGCGGATTAGAAAAAGGCGGTACATTGACATTTTCCGATTGTTGGAGGGACGTAAGCGTACTGGGGAAAGCAAGAAGAAGAGAAAAGAGGATGAAAAAGCGGGAAGGGTGCGGAAGGTGGCGCGGACGGTGGTGAATTGGGTGAGGGCCTTTTTGCGTTTGGCGAGTGTCTGGGGACAACGTTACCCGGAGCAGTATGGGATGCTTTTGTCTTATGCGGATTCTATTCTCGAGGCGTCGCAGATGCACGAAGGGTGGTCCTGGCTCAATTACGATGAAAAGTTTCGGGACAAAATGGAAGAGAACAGGTTGTTGTCCTGGGGTAGCCAGGATATCAACTTGTGGCTTACGCAGATGTCAATCAGGTCGGGCGTGGGTGTTGGTGGGTGAGTGGCGTTGAATATAACTGTTACTGCCCAGTCTGTCGGATACCGGTCCTTTCGGGCGGCGGGTGTTGGGGGGGCGAGCAAGCAAGGGGGCGGAGTTGGGGATGTATGTTGGAGGTTTAACAAGTCCTCCTGCCCGTTCCCGGATTGCAAGTTCCGGCACGCTTGCGCGAACTGTGGGGGTGGGCATTCCGCGACAAAATGTGTCAAAAAGGGCCTCAGTGGTGGCGCGCTCCCAGGGGCCAAGTGAGAGACCAGCTTTCAGCGTCGCCCCCTCTCCTATACGTGTGCAGGTTTTGAGGGAGTGGCTCTGTAATTATCCAAAGAAACGGGATGGGGAGGTCTTGCTAAAAGGTTTTAATGAAGGTTTTGTCATTCCTGTAGTGGGGGGGGTGGGGAGCAAGGTGGGGAGGAACGGGCCGTCGGTGCGGCGTTTTGCGGATGTGGTCCAGACTAAATTACGTAGCGAATTGACTTTGGGTAGGATAGCGGGCCCTTTTCCGGAGCCCCCATTTCGGAATTTTGTGGTTTCCCCGTTGGGAGTTATTCCGAAGAAACAGCCGGGGAAGTTCCGGTTAATTCATAATCTTTCGTATCCGGAGGGCGAATCGGTGAACGACCACATTCCTCGAGAATGCTGCTCAGTCCGTTATGCATCATTTGACAAGGCGGTCGGACTAGTGAGAAAGGCCGGGCAGGGAGCGTTGATGGCTAAAGTGGACATCGAGGCCGCTTTTCGTTTGATGCCGGTGCACCCGTCGTCTTTTCATTTGCTAGGCTTCCACGTTGCAGGGGAATATTACTTCGACAAATGCATGCCCTTGGGCTGTGCAGTGTCCTGTGCTTTTTTCGAGAAATTCAGCACATTTTTGCAGTGGGTCGTCGAGCGGCGTGTTGGCTGTGCCAGTGTTGTTCACTATTTGGATGATTTTTTGTTTGTGGGAGCAGCTACGACGGATCATTGCAGGGCCTTGTTAGAGGGTTTTGGGGAAATGGCGGGCGAATTGGGGGTGCCGTTAGCCGAGGAAAAGACCGAAGGGCCGGCGACTAAGATAACCTTTTTGGGCATCGAGTTGGATTCAGTGACAATGGTGGCGCGACTGCCCCCGGAGAAGGTTGTCAAGCTCAGGGTATTGGTGGCGAATGCCCTCGCATCCGCGAAGTACACGTTGAAAGAAATGCAAGCGTTGATTGGGTCATTGAATTTCGCCTGTCGTGTCATACCTATGGGTCGTGTATTCCTGCGGCGCTTGGCGTTAGCCACGGCGGGAGTGGCTAAACCTCATCACCGGATATGAATCACCCGCAGCTTGCGCGAGGACTTGTCCGTGTGGGATGTCTTCTTGACGGAATTCAATGGATCGGCGGTCTTGATCGATGAGGAGCGCTCCAGTGCACAATTGCAGTTGTTCACGGATGCGGCGGGGGGAACAGGCCTAGGTGTCTATTTTGGAGGGGACTGGTGTGCCGGGAGATGGCCGGCGGCATGGGAAGAGGCTGGGCTATTGAAGAATATTACGTTCTTAGAGCTCTTCCCGATTTTGGTGGCGTTGGAGTTGTGGCCCGATAAATTGCGCAAAATAAAAATGGTGTGGTGGTGTGACAATGAAGCGGTGGTGAATGTGGTGAATAATTATACGCCACGTTGCGGACAAGTGGCGGCATTGATGCGAAAAGTCGTTTTATACTGTTTGTGTAGAAATGTGACCTTGCGAGCGAGGCATATACCAGGGCTTAATAACAGTATTGCTGATGCTCTTTCACGCTTGCAGTGGGATCGTTTCCGGAATTTGGCGCCAGAGGCCGCAGCGGTGGGATTCGAGGTCCCTTGGAGTTTATGGAGCATTGGCCTGCAGAGATGAGAGAGATGCTGCGCGGCTCGGTGGCTGAGAGAACCTGGGAGGCATATTGCAGAGGATATGTGAGGGTGGTGGACTTTTTGCGACAACACGGGTGGTGTGGCGGGCTGGTTACGGATTTCTTATTAGGGGGATATATTGTGCATGCGCGGAGGCAAGGTGCCTCGCAGACTGCGGTGCGGGGACATCTAGCCGGGTTTCTCTTTTTCGCGAGAGCGGCTGGTTGGGCCCCAGTGGGACAGGGTTTTCTGGTAAGGAAGCTTATGCAAGGATGGGGGCGGGCGAGGCCGTTTATGCCGGATCGGCGGCGCCCGGTAACGCATGACTTGTTAAAAGGTCTGTGTGCGGCGTTGCCCGAGGTGGCAGCCTCAGGTTACGAAGCCCGGCTCTTTAAGGCTATATTTTGTGTGGCCTTTTTCGGAGCCTTTCGGGTTGGGGAATTAGTAGCTGAGTCCACAAAAAGGGGTGTAGGGCGTAGCTTGATGAGGCAGCATGTGCAGGTGCAGGGGGATCGTTTGGCGGTCTTTTTGCAGAGATCAAAAACGGACCAGCGTGGCAGAGGGTACTGGGTGGTTCTGAGGGCGATTTCCGGAGACACGTGCCCGGTGAAAGCATTGTTGTCTTTCCTCGAAATACACCCACGGGGTGCAGAGCGGCTGTTCGTGCATGCGGACGCTCGACTGGTCACTAGATATCAGGTGACCGCGGTTATGCGCCTGGGGCTGCAGCGCATGGGGATCGACGCTAGCCAATTTGCCGCCCATTCCTTCCGCATTGGGGCGGCGGCGACTAGTGCGGCCAGCGCTGGAATGTCGGCCGCACAGATTCAGGCAATTGGCAGGTGGCGATCCAGAGCATTTCAGACATATGTGCGATTATAGCATGTGGGTGGGGGGGGGGGGTTGGATATTTAACTATTTGTTTTTTCTGTTACAGATCGGGGCAGAGGTGTACGGGGCTGTTGGATGCTGGGGCATTCGTTTGTGTTCTGGGCTGGCAGGCGTGCAGAGAATAGGCCTGTCGGGCGGAACCTGGGGTTGGACCCTGCGGTGGTGAACATTTTATGGCTGGGCGAGAGGGGGCTACTCTGGCCTCAGCTGCTGCCCTTGCTGCGCCACCATGCACGTGTACGGACTGCACCTGGCTTTCTGCTGTTGCATCTGGGAGGAAATGATTTGATGTCTTGGACCTGCAAGCAGTTGATCAATGCAGCAAAACGGGACTTTGCCCAAATATTGAGAATGTTCGCGGGGGTGGTGCTTATTTGGTCGGATGTCATCCCGAGACCGGTATGCCGGGGGCAGTGTCGCTGGTCTCGGGGTTTTGACGAAGGTCAATAGGCAAATTGGGAGGTGGGTGGTAGAGCATGGGGGATGTCAGGTCCACCACGATTGGGTGGAGGTTGCGTGTCCAGGATTATACAGGAGCGATGGTGTTCATTTGGCACCGGTGGGGGTTGACCTCCTCCTCAATGATTGGCAGGAAGCGTTGGAGCAGGTTGTGGGGGGTCAAAGTGGACAGGTCACAGCTTGAGCCCAGGTATTGGGGGCGGCAAAGTCACAGGGCGTGACTATGCCGGTGGCGGGATCCCGGAGGTTTCCGGGGTCCGGAGCCGGAGGCTGCTTGGGCATGGGCAGGGTGCCCACGACCCGGAGAACCCCGAGCTGACTTTCGCTAGTGATATGGCGAAGTCGGCAGGGGTGGGGGTAACTAGACTGGTGGTGACCAGGCCAGGGGGCGGAAGCGAGGTCACCTTGCTAGTAGTATGGTGGGTGACGTATCGCTCCGCTTCGGGGGGGGGGGGGTATAATTGGTTGTTCTGTTGTATTGTTAAACTGTTCTGTTATTGGGCAATAAAGCTGTGACCTGGTGTTTTCCCAAAGAATACAGTGTTTGTGTAATTATTTCAAGTGATATATTCAAATAATGGGAAAAGGTAAGGCAGAGGGAGAGCGCCGGGTGCAGATCTCCGGTTACTAGAAGGCTGCAGAGCAGGGTCTCGGAGGCCGCCATTAACCGGTGGCGGCCCCGGCGCGGGTCCCAGCTGTTAGGGCGGAAGCGGCTGCCGAGGGGGGGGGGTGCGAGAAGCGAGGCAATCAAGCAGGCAGGATAGAGGGCATCATTCAAAATGATTGGCTCTGCCGCGAGGACGCACGCGGCGCGAGCCAATCATGTGGGGGAAGCGGGCCATGTGCTGGGGCAGCTGGAGCGCGCCGTCAGCACATGGCCGAGGAGCGGAGAGAGAAAAGGAGTCCCGCCCTCCCGCCCATTATTGGGAAGGTCAGTGTGGGGGGGGATAGAGGGGTGTCACAGCTGGGTGGGGGGAAGTAGGCGGGATCCCGGAGGTTTCCGGGGTCCGGAGCCGGAGGCTGCTTGGGCATGGGCAGGGTGCCCACGACCCGGAGAACCCCGAGCTGACTTTCGCTAGTGATATGGCGAAGTCGGCAGGGGTGGGGGTAACTAGACTGGTGGTGACCAGGCCAGGGGGCGGAAGCGAGGTCACCTTGCTAGTAGTATGGTGGGTGACGTATCGCTCCGCTTCGGGGGGGGGGGGTATAATTGGTTGTTCTGTTGTATTGTTAAACTGTTCTGTTATTGGGCAATAAAGCTGTGACCTGGTGTTTTCCCAAAGAATACAGTGTTTGTGTAATTATTTCAAGTGATATATTCAAATAATGGGAAAAGGTAAGGCAGAGGGAGAGCGCCGGGTGCAGATCTCCGGTTACAGAGGCAATGTTTCTGGGTGTTGGAAACAACGTGTAGACCATGTCACAAAGAAATTTAACCTAAGAGATTAATGTAAAGTCAACCCAGTGGTATGGAATGGTTGCCAAGCCGGCTATTTAGTAAACAATAACTGAAGACGGAGAAATGAATAACAAGCACATGTTATGTGAAATCAGCTAGTTAGGTGGTCTTAAAGGAAATTGTATAAGACAACCATAATTACAAGAAATTTTTTTGGGAGACTTTATTACAAAAAAACGGAAAGGTCAAATTCCTGATTTAACCCCTTAGGCTCCAAACTGTCTAATTCACAAATGTACTGTTGTTCCAATTTTAATAATGCCCTATCAATATCTCCTCCTCTCCAATTTGGCGTGACTACTCTCAGCACTAAATATTTTAGATCACTGATGGTATGGTTCTTTTCTTTCCAATGAGCTACCAGGGGCTTGTCAGGTATTCCTCTATGGATACAACTCCTGTGTTCCACTATTCTAGTACGCACCTGTCTTTTAGTCTTCCCTACATAAAGTAGATTACAGGGACATATTATTACGTAGATAACATGCTCCGTTTTACAGTTAGAGAAGGACTGTAAATATATTTTATGATGTGAAACAGGATGAGTAAAGACCTCTTTGGTTGTGAGAACATGAGTGCAGACTGAACATCCGCCACACTTGAAATGACCCTTTAATGTCGGAGTTGGTTTACGTAACGGAAGGGCAGATGATACTAACAAATCAGACAGGTTTGGATTTCGTTTGTGTGCTATGTGAGGTGTATGGCCCCAATGTGATGAGTGACAGCAAAGTGCGTAAATGGGTGAGATTGTTCAAGGACGGGCAGGGCAATGACCATGATGAACCGCGATAGGGTTGACCTTCAGTAATCACAGAAGATTTGGTGCGCATAGTTGACGCAAAAATTCATGAAGAACGGCAATTCACGATTTCCACTTTGTCACTGAAGTTTCAAGATCAGTGCTATACAAAATCATTTCTGAAACATTGCAGTTCAGAAAATTGTGCTCATGATGGGTTCCCAGGCTGCTTTCCGAGGAACACAGTTGCCATAATCTTGCGTGTTGAGATTGTCTGTTTGGCTTTCACTTTGACTGAAGATGACGTGTGTCTCCATTCCATCGACTGCCGCTTTGATTCTGGAGTTATGTGAGAAACCCATGTCTCGTCTCCTGTGACAATGTGGCCCAAGAGTTCATCTCCTTCCTCACTGTATTGGATCAAAAATGTCTAGCCATTCTCCTTTTATGGTGTTCCTCAGAAAGCAGCATTGGAACCCATCGTGAGCACGGTTTGTCCCACCCATCCTTGAACATTCTCACCCATTTACGCACTTTGCTGTCACTCATCACATTGGGGCTGTACACCTCACATATCTGGTGATGAATGTCCACTGATGACACGGTCCTTGCTGTCAAAAACCGAATCACAGACCGTATTTCACAGTCGGAGGGCCGCTCAATTGTCTTAAAAATTTTTAACATCTCAGTATAAACCGTACAAAGTGATGCTACGACTGCAAATGGCATCTGCTTTTGCACAAGGCATGCTGGGAGCCGGCACACATGCTTGTTTCTACAGGGGGAAAACATTTACAAAGCTACAGCCAATCGGACCTTACTTTAAAAATAACCCTCGTATTTATTCATTTATTGATTTGTTTAACTCTCCTTTTATACCACTTGTATTGGGTCAAAGCACTCTAAATTTAATAATGGCTTCAAAGTTATTACATGAAACAATGAGAACTTATGTGCAGCAGAAATACATTTTATATGAGATAAACTATAGTACAGTGGAACACGTCGTATGTATAGCGAACAGCAACAGAATGGATGTGTGGATGTCTGAGCAATGGATAACCTTGGGGTGGGTTGGAGGGATGTAAAGGGGGAAGGCTTTGGGGAGAGGTGGAGAGGGAGACAGGAAGAGTTCATGTGATAGGTCCAAAGTGCTCCATGAATAGGATGGTCTTGAGGTTTTTCTGTGATATTTCAGCATTTTTCTGGTAGAGAGTTCCAGAGGCTTGGTGCATGTAGATTGAATGCTATCATGCATGTATATTGGCTGCTTTTAATATTCTCATGTGGTATGGTCAGTATGGGTCAAATATTTTCATCGATGGCTAAACACGAGTACAGCATCTAACTGCCGGTGCTGAACTTAACTCTGGATATTCAATGCCGGGGTTCATATGCGGCACCAGCATTAAGAACATAAGAAATGCCATACTAGGTCAGACCAAGGTCCATCAAGCCCAGTATCCTATTTCCAACAGTGGCCAATCTAGGTCACAAGGACCTAGAAGTTTCCCCAAAAGACACAGGTTCCATAATGCTTGTAATGGGGCAACCAGTGGCTTTCCCATGTCCTCTTTAAGAATGGTTGATGGACCTTTCTTCCTGCAACTTGTCCAAACCTTTTATAAACCCAGCTATCCTAACAGCTTTTATAACAGCCTCTAATAACAAATTCCATGTGTTCAGTGAAAAAATATTTTCTCTTATTAGTTTTTTATAGGTTACACTGTAGCTTCATTTTATGTCCTCTAGTCTTTCTACATTTTGATGGCATAAACAATCAATCTACATTTACAGGTTCCACTACATTCATTAATTTATAGACCTATATCATATCTCCCCTCACTCGTCTCCTTTCCAGGTTGAAAAGCCCTAACCTTTTCTAATAACACTATATCCTTTTTAATGATACGGAGACCAAAATTGCAGACAGTATTCAAGATGTGGTCACATAATCGAATGATACAGAGGCATTATAATATCCTTTGTTTTATTTTCCATTCCTTTCCTTGTGATTCCTAGCATTCTATTTGCTCTATTTGCTGCCGCTGCACACTGGGCGGAGGGTTTCAACATGCTATCCACGATAACACCCAAAACGTTTTCTTGGGTGGTGGTTCGTAATGTGGAACCTTGCATCGTGTAACCATAGTTTGGGATGTTCTTTCCTAGGTGCATAAGTTTGCACTTGTCAACATTAAATTTCATCTGCCATTTGAGCATCCAGTCTTCCTATTTATCAAGGTCCTCTTGCTATTGTTCATAATCCTCCTGGGTTTTAGCAACTTTGAATAATTTTGTTTCATCTACAAATTTGATTATCTCACTCATTGTTCCCTTATGCAGGTCATTTACGAATATGTTAATAAGCATCAGACCCACCACATATCCTTGGGGTACCCCACTATTCACCTTTCTCCATTGAGAAAATTGGCCATTTAGCCCTATCCTCTGCTTTCTATCTTTTAACCAGTTCCTGATCCACAATAGCACACTGCCTCCTATCCCATGACTTTTTAAGTCTCTCATGAAGGACCTTGACAAAGGCTTTCTGAAAATCCAGATACACTACATTGTCTGACCCACTTTTGTCTACCTGTTTATTTACATCTTTAAAACAACATAACAGATTAGTAAGTCAAACCTTCCTTGGCTGCAGACCCATTAAACTCTGACATGTTCAGTAATTTTATTCTTTAGAATGGTTTCTACCATTTTTCCTGATACTTACATCTGTAGTTTCCCAGATCACCCCTGAAACCTTTTTTAAAGATTGGTGTTACATTGGCCATCCTCCAATCTTCAGTTATTTCATATGATTCTAATGATAGTTCACAGATTACTAACAGTAGGTCTGAAATCTCATATTTCAGTTCTTTCAACACCTTTGGATGGTCCAGTTGATTAGCTACTCTTCAGTTTATCAAAGAGTCGTAATACATCTTCCTGGTTTATCAATATTTCTTTCAATTCTTTTGCTGCATCAGCTTTAAATACCATTTCAGTCATCGGTAACTTCCCTACATCTTCCTCAGTAGAGACTGAAGCAAAACATTCATTCAATCTCTATTTCATTCAGAATATCATTGAATATCTGGGGTCACCATATTGCCTCACGGCTGCTTTAGTAAGGCAGCAGCGATATTGCATGCTTCTCAGTTAGCCCCTGCAGGTAAAAGATAGGGACTGTCACCTGGATTTCCCACGACACTCTCTGATGCTAAGTGGTTAGCATCAGAATACACAAGGGAGAAGACGGGATATTCAGCGGCACTAACTGTGTAAATGCCTTTTGAATATTGGGCCCTGCATTTTTAGTGCTTTCTCTGTTGGTTTTGGTTGTGTTTAGTAGAGTTTGTAGATGGGAGGAAGATTAGTTGTTGATGATTTTGAAAATTAGATACAGTATTTAGTATGTGATGTGGCTTTGCAGGGGAAGCTAGTGGAGTTGTCACAGGATAGGGATTATGTGGTCGTATTTGGGGCTCCTTGAATGATTCATGCAGCTCTATGTAATACAATGTGTAGTGGGAACAGATTTGAATATTTTGAGCCATGGTAAATTGAGTTACAGTAGTCAAAGTGTGGTGAGATGATGGCCTAGAATGCCGTACAGAAGTCCATTGGTTCCAATAGGGGGTGCAGGTGTTGCAGGGTTCAGATTTTATGTTAGGTTGTCTTCATTGTTTCGTTTATGTGTGGTTTCAGTATTAGCTCTTGGTCCAGGCTGTTACTTAGATACTAAACCTCTGTCCAGACTTTCACATCAATCTCATTTTTTTGTCAGGGATGGGGGTGGGTGGAACGTGTCATCCTTGGTGATGCAGAGTATTTGGGGATTTTTTATAATTAACTGTCAATGTGTTTCTTGCCAGTCATTGAGTGATGTCTGTGAAGCAGCTTGATATTCTTTTGTATATGGCTTTGTTGGTGTTGAAAGGTGCATACCTCCATTGCCTCATAAAAATCCAAGTTATCAATCTCACTGTTTAATGTACGTCACCAAGTTTAAATTACAATGTAAACTGCTTTGACTGAAATGAAAAATGGTATGAAAAAATGGTGAAATCAATCAATCAATCAATTATATCATATGCATAGATTAATGGAAGTATGTGTTATGGGCATAGACAACTGGGCATAGTGGCTGAAGAGAAGTGCCTTGAGAACATAAGATATGCCATACTGGGTCAGACCAAGGTCCATCGAGCCCAATATCCTGTTTCCAACAGTGGCCAATCCAGGTCATACATACCTAGCAGTTTCCCCAAAAGACACAGGTTCCACAATGCTTGTATTGGGTCAGGTAGTGATATCCTGGGTCCCTTTTTAATAATGGTTTATGGACCTTTCCTCCAGGAACTTGTCCAAACCTTTTTTAAACCCAGCTACACTAACAGCCTTTACTACATCCTCCGGTAACAAATTCCAGAGTTTGATTGCACGTTGAGTGAAAAAATATTTTCTCTTATTAGTCTCAAATAGTTTACCCTGTAGCTTCATTGCAGGTCCCCTAGTCTTCCTATATTCTGATAACATAAACAATTGATCTACGTTTACCCGTTCCACTCTGTTCATTAATTTATAGACTTCTATCATATCTCCTAGTGGTTTCCTTTTCCTTTTACCTTTATTTATTATTTTAACTTAAAGGTTGGTTGCCCTTAAAAAATATTCCCTTTCAGTTTTGCCCACTGTTTTTCTACATCCTCAGCTGTTCCCCTCCCTCTAACGACTCCCTGAGATATTGGCCCATCTTGGCAAAGTTACATCATTAGTAGCCTTTCCAATAATTTACTATCCAGAGAGATTAGACTTACTGGCCTGTAATTCTCAATGTCATCCTTACATCCTCTTTGGTGTAAAGAGACGACATGTGTCTTTCTCCAGTCCTTTGGCACCACTGCAACGAGGCATTGAAAAGGTCAGTCAGTGGAGACACTAGAATGTACCCACAGGCCTTGCTATGGTCTTTCTGAAGGAAAGCTTTTTTTGAGGTCTATGGCCATCAAGAACTCTTCGTTGCTTATTGCAGAAGTTATTGACTACAGAATCTCCATGTGAAGATGTGGAATAGGCAGCACTCACATCCATTATGGTTCAGAACCAACTTTCTTTTTTTGGGGGATGACAAACTAAATTGAGCACTAACCTGTTCCCCACTGCTCACTGGGTGTGGTGACCACTGTCCAGAAATCCTTAAAGTTTGCACCACAGTTCCTTTGGCTCTTTAGTTAGATGCATTTCCTGAAGAAGTGCAAAGTCAGCCCTTACTTTGGTCAAACACCCTAGAATTTGCTTCCTTTTAATGGGGCTGTGAATCCCCCGGACATTCCATGAGGCGACAACATACCCCCCTAGGACTTCACTAGTCGCCATCTTTACCCTCGCCCCTCCCTCTTACCAGCAGATCAACACCAGGCCACACCAAAAACATGTAACAACTTAAAACTGTTAACACCCCTCTCCTACCCCGTCCCTCCAGCTCCATTGTTGATGTCCTCTGTTTCCACTTTTTATCATTTCCCCTGCCATGGTTTCAAAAGCTCAGAGCTTACATTTTCCTCCAACTAAACGTTATATGCATTTTAAACTTGCTATAACGAGTGCCTTCTTCAGTTCCGCCGCTGCCATTCTCCGCCGGTTGTGTCTGTCGCACCTCCATCGTCCTGCTCACCATCTGCCCCTAGGAGGTCCCCCTCTCCTTGTCTCCCTCCAGCTTCTCTGCGCTCCGCTCTGTTCCAGTGGCCGCTCTTGGATCTCTGCAACTCTCTCCTCTGCACGGGAGCCGCCGCCTGTAATTGTGTCTCTGTCCGGTGCTCGCAGGCTGCTCCGGCCCTGGTTACTCTGCCTTAAATGCTTTTCAAGAGCTTCCACACTGTTAAAAAACCTCTTTCCACCCTTCTGCAGCATTTGTATTCCTTTTTGTGTCAGATTCTCCTTAAACCGGAGAAGATCTCTACGCCTCCGCATGGTTTCCGCTGCCAAGTCCAGGAATACAAACACCCTTCACGTCTTGTACATCACATGGCCTGTTCTTCTGGCCAGCCTAATAATGTGTTCTGTCCTGAAACCTCAGTAGTTTGACAATCAAAGCCTGAGGCCTGGCATTATTTTAAGGGTGAGGCCTAAGCTCTGATCACATCAAGCAGCCCATTACTCGATCGTGAGTGGGGCATTCTCTGGCTGACCTGCCTGCTCCAATCAGGGCTGGGGGAAGAGACTTCCTACCGTTCATCAGCTGCCACCATCAAGCGCGCCCATGCCTTGCGGGCCCATACCTAAGGGCCACGCCAAAGGGTCCTTTGGCGTGGCCCTTAGGCGCAGGACCTTAGCTTTCAACCTTGACTTTATCTTGAATTATGACATTGTCTTCCTGTCATGCTAGCTGGTTTCTCTCTGCTTAATAATAAGCTCCCAGTGCATTCTCTGTATTTCAAACAGCACAACTGAGGGGCATCCCGGGAAGCAGTGCTCAAGGAACCCTTTTTACAAAAGCTAGTGTGTCTTGTCCTTCCTCTCCCTCCGGGATCCCGAAGATCCTCTCTATTTTCCATTTCTTCAGCTTTACTTTGCAGCCACCCCTATTGTTGCTGAAGGCGGGAAACTTCCTTCCCCATCCATGCTTGGGCGTTCTCCGTGTTCCCGATCCTTGTCTCTGCCTCCTCCAACTGCACCCCGACTGCCGCAAACTTTTCCTCAATCTTGTTAAACACTTTTTCTACAATTTCTGTTTTAGAGTCTCTGATTTCCTGTAATATGGTCAGAAGGTCCATCTTACCTCCGTTTGCTTCTCCTGCACTGGCCATTGAAAAGGCCGGCGAGGACGGACCCTGTAGTCCCACTACCGCATTTCCTCCCGATTTAGTTTGAGGCATAAACTCCGCAATTGTCTTTGATGGCTTGATTTTCACTACTTTCGGCATCTCAGCTCTCCCCATGGAGGGGGGTAGAATTCCTGTTATTTAATTATCCAACTTATTTTATTTATTTAAAAGGATTTATATACAGCTTTGTCCTGAAATCAAAGCGGTTTACACTTCAAACAATCAAAAATCAGTGTCAGTAGGGGTAGGCATGCAGTGTTAACAGGGAGTGGAGGTGATGATTTCTTGGTGTGCTATTTACAGGATGAGCTACGTACAAGTGGTTATATACAGGGAGGGTAGGGGGTACACTGGGAGTCAGGTGGGTTGGTAGGTAGCATAGGACATAGGACTATAGTGTACACTGGAGAGAATAGTTTTGGGCTGCTTCCTGGAGTCTTTGTCCATAGTAGATCGCTGGTCGAGGTCCATAGTTGATCGTCAGTCATCCGTACAACTTATAGAGGGGTAAAATGACAGAGCCCCCCTCAGGCACGTCTGCTCTCCTCGCCACTCATGCCGGAAGTCCGGGAAAGATTACTATGTCTTTCTGCCACATTTTCCTGATCCCTGACTGCACTTTTTGATACTTCAAGATCTTCTGCCTCTCAATACAATTTAGAGAATAATCACATGGAACAGACACCTCTATTATCAATGTCATTTAGATATCATTCAAGACTACCAGTATGTCAGTTTATTCTCCCCAGTGTGAGTTCCATGATGCCTCACTAGTCTTCATTTTGTGCAGAAATATCTCCCACATTCCAAACAACTAAAGGTGTCTCCCCATTGTGGGTTTTACAATGCTTTAATAGCTCTGAGTTCCAGTAGAAACATTTCCCACATTCAATACAACTAAACGGTTTCTCCTCTGTCTGGGTTCTATGATGCAGCATTAGTTGTGTTTTACTGATGAAACATTTACCACATTCAGTACAACTAAAAGGTTTCTCAACAGTGTGGGTTCTATGATGCATCACTAGATTTGCTTTTGAGAGGAAACAGTTCCCACAATCAATGCAGCTGAAAGGTTTCTTGCCTGTGTGGATTCTATGATACAGCACTAGTTGTGTTTTTGTGACAAAACATTTCCCACATTCAGTACAACTAAAAGGTTTATCCCCCGGTATGGCTTCTATGATGCGTCACTAGATTTGCTTTTGAGAGAAAACATTTCCCACAATCGGTACAACAAAATGGTTTCTCCCCCGTCTGACTTCTATGATGCCACACTAGTTCTGCTTTTGTGAAGAAACATTTCACACATTCAGTACAACTAAAACGTTTCTGCCCCATGTGGGTTCTATGATGCTGCTCTAGTTGTGCTTTCGTGAAGAAACATTTCACACATTCAGTACAATGAAAATGTTTCTCCCCTGTGTGGGTTCTATGATGCAGCACAAGTTGTGCTTTCGTGAGGAAACATTTCCCACAATTAGTACAACTAAAAGGTTTCTCACCTGTGTGGATTCTATGATGCCGCACTAGTTCTTCTCTTCTGTGGAAACCTTTCCCACATTCAGTACAACTAAAAGGTTTCTCCCCCGTTTGGATTCTATGATGCGTCACTAGATTTGCTTTCGAGAGGAAACATTTCACACATCAGTACAACTAAAACTTGATTTATTTCTTTATTTATTTAAAAGGATTTCTATACCGTCTTCTCCTTCAATCAAGGCGGTGTACACAGCAAACAATCAAGAAATAATGGTTTTTGTGTGCATTAGGGTGTCGCAGATTCTTGTTGAGCTATTTACAGCGTGTGCTATTATATAATACTATGTACATGGGGTAAGGGGAGGGGGTTGGTCTGTGGTACTGTGGGGCTGACTAGCGAGCAGTTTATGTGACGTCCCCGTAGTGTTCGATGAAGAGAGTCGTCTTGAGCTGCTTCTGAAAGTCCTTGATGTCTGTTGTTAATCGTAGTTCATGTTTCTCTCCTGTATGGGTTCTCTGATGCAGCACTAGTTCTGCTTTTCTGAGGAAACATTTCCCAAAATCAGTACAACTAAAGGGTTTCTCCCCCATGTGGGTTGTAGTATGCAGCACTAGTTGTACTTTTCTGGGGAAACATTTCCCACAATAAGTACAACTAAAAGGTTTCTCGCCTGGGTGGGTTCTATGATGCGTCACTAGACGTGTTTTCGTGAGGAAACATTTCCCAGATTCAGTACAAATAAAAGCTTTGTCCCAGGTTCTATGATGCAGCACTAGTTGTGCTTTTCTGGGGAAACATTTCCCAAATTCAGCACAATTAAAAGGTTTCTAGCCTGTGTGGGTTCTATGATGCCTCTCTAGATCTGCTTTTCTATGGAAACATTTCCCACAATCAGTACAACTAAATGGTTTCTTCCCCGTGTGGGTTCTATGATGCAGCACTAGTTGTTCTTTTCTGAGGAAACATTTCCCACATTCAGTACAACTAAAAGGTTTCTCACCTGTGTGGATTCTATGATGCCGCACTAGTTCTCCTTTTCTGGGGAAACATTTCCCACAATCAGTACATCTAAAAGGTTTCTCCCCTGTGTGGGTTATATGATGTCTCACTAGTTCTGCTTTTGTGTGAAAACATTTCCCACAATCAGTACAACTAAAAGGTTTCTCCCCTTTGTGGGTTCTGTGATGCTGCACTAGATGTGTTTTTGTGAGGAAACATTTCCCACATTCAGTACAACTAAAAGGCTTCTCCCCTGTGTGCGTTCTATGATGCGTCACTAGATGTGTTTTTGTGAGGAAACATTTCCCACATTCAGTACAACTAAAAGGCTTCTCCCCTGTGTGGATTCTGTGATGCCTCACTAGTTCTGGTTTTCTGTGGAAACATTTTCCACATTCAGTACAACTGAAAGGTTTTTCCCCTGTGTGGATTCTGTGATGCCTCACTAGTTCTGCTTTTCCGCAGAAACATTTTCCACATTCAGTACAACTAAAAGGTTGCTCCCCTGTGTGGGTTCTATGATGCAGCACTAGATGTGTTTTCCCGAGGAAACATTTCCCACATTCAGTACAACTAAAAGGTTTCTCTCCTGTGTGGGTTCTATGATGAAGCACTAGATGTGTTTTCCTGAGGAAACATTTTCCACATTCAGTACAACTAAAAGGCTTCTCCCCTGTGTGGATTTTGTGATGCATCACTAGTTCTGCTTTTCTGTGGAAACATTTTCCACATTCAGTACAACTAAAAGGTTTCTCCCCTGTGTGGGTTCTATGATGCAGCACTAGATGTGTTTTCCTGAGGAAACATTTCCCACATTCAGTACAACTAAAAGGTTTCTCTCCTGTGTGAGTTCTATGATGAAGCACTAGATGTGTTTTCCTGAGGAAACATTTTCCACATTCAGTACAACTAAAAGGCTTCTCCCCTGTGTGGATTTTGTGATGCCTCACTAGTTCTGCTTTTCTGTGGAAACATTTTCCACATTCAGTACAACTAAAAGGTTCCTCCCCGGTGTGGTTTTTAAGATGCTCCAAAAGTTGTGAGCTTCTGAGGAAATATTTCTCACATTCAGTGCAGTGAAATCTTTTCTCAGCCCTGTGGATTTTCTGGTGCATTGTTACGGATTTCTTAAGAGCGAAAGGTCGTCCACATTCAAGGCTTTTAAAAGATGTAGAAGGCCTCTCTGTTGGGGTAGTTCCCTCTGCTGTGTGTGTTTTTAGCTGGCTTCTTATGCAATTGCTATGATTGAAACCACTCTCACACTCAGTACAAGGAAAATGTCTGTGTTGTATGTGAGAGTTTAGGTGGAGTGCTGGGTGCACCTCGTATGTGAAAGAGTTTCCCCATTCTTCTCTCTTCTCCTCTCTCTTCTTTACCTGTATGATCCCATCACCTGCTGGACATAAAAAGAAGGCACTAATCATATGTTGGGATCACAGAGATATGTATTTCTGGGTCTCCTGATCCCAAAATCCCTGCTCTGGGATTATCCCAAATCTCCGACCAATCAGCTGTGATTAATATGACAGAGGGAGAAAGTTAATTTCTTACTTGATTTCATTTCATGATCTCTTGATGTCCCTCCTTTCATACAAAAGAGCAAAGCAATTTGCATTAAAATTAAATAA
Source organism: Ichthyophis bannanicus (assembly GCA_033557465.1). Lineage (NCBI taxonomy): Eukaryota > Metazoa > Chordata > Amphibia > Gymnophiona > Ichthyophiidae > Ichthyophis > Ichthyophis bannanicus. The sequence continues at coordinate 42,750,614 of CM066031.1, forward strand.
GAGATACTTAGGCCTTACCTGCTAATTAGTGTTCCTGTCCCTTTACTTCTGGGTTGCGTAACCCTTCCAGCAGCTTGGAGGCTGAGTCAAACCCTTTTGAGGCTGGTTGGGTATAAATACCCCTGGCACCACCCCTAAGCCCCAGTAATATATTGAAAAAGCAGACTTAACAAACATAACCATTAACTGTAGAAACCTGAAATTAACACTCCACAATATATTTTATTTATTTATTTATTTATTGTTCTTATATACCGCACTCTTAAAAATCAGCACGGTTTACATAAAACGAACATTGTGCCGGTCGACACTTACAATGAAACAGGGGAATGAAACTTGGACTTGAACAAGGGAGCTATATACAATATACAAAATATATATATATATATATATATTTTTTTTTTTTTATTAATAATGTAGGAACAGAAACCTCCAGGGGCCACAAGGATTAGGAGGGGGGGGGGGGGAAGGATTACCTGAGGTTGCCGTAGCCTTCTCCGACCCCCGGCTCCCTTGCCCCATGCAAACAAAAACACCTTTCACCGCTGCCTCGGACTCGGAATCGTTCCGCTATATTCTTCGTAGCCCGGGTGGGATCAGGGACTGGACTGTCGTTCCTTCAGGAACACTAATTAGCAGGTAAGGCCTAATTATCTCTTCCTTATCGTCACTCCAGTCCAGTCCCTTTACTTCTGGGATGTAACCGAGCAGTTCAAACTTGGGTGGGGTTCGCTATCCCAGAACGAATTACCACGTCCCCAAAGCTAGCGTCTGCAGACCTCTGCACATTCAGCCTGTAGTGCTTGGTAAAGGTATGCAGCGAGGACCAAGTCGCCGCCCTGCAAATATCAATCGGAGGAACCAGGCTGTACTCACCCCAGGAAGTGGCCTGCGCCCGCGTGGAGTGGGCCCGCAGACCTGCCGGAACCTGTTTCCCCTTCAGGATATAGGCAGAAGCAATCGCTTCCCTGATCCATCTAGAGATGGAAGCCTTAGCCGTGGCCTCCCCCTTGTGGGGACCCCCAAACTGAATGAACAAACGTTCAGACCTTCTAAAGGAGGCCGTGCGGGAGAGGTAGCGCTTCAACGCTCTCTGTACATCTAGGCGACGTAGACTGCCATCCTTCCCTCCCCGCCCGACGGCTGGGAATGCAGGCAGCGAAACTGGCTGGTTCAGATGGAAAGGGAAATTATCTTGGGGAGGAAGGAAGGAACTGTTCGTAAGACCACCTTGTCCTTAAAGAAGGAGAGGAAGGGGGGCTGGGAGGACAGCGCCTGGATCTCGGAGACGCGCCTTGCCGAGCAGATGGCTACCAAGAAGACCGTCTTCAATGTTAAATCTTTAAGTGAGGCTTCCTTTATTGGCTCGAAGGGTTCTCTGGCCAAGGCATTTAACACCAAGTTGAGGTCCCAGGGAGGGATGACTGATCTTTTCTGTGGGCGCAGGCGGCTAACCACTCTCAGGAACCTGGTCACGTCCGGGTGGACCACTAAGGACTTCCCACGGACCTTGCCTCTATAGCAAGAGATGGCTGCCAGTTGGACTCATAGAGAGCTGGGAGCAAGACCCTTCTCAAAACCCGCTTGCAAGAATTCTAGGATCTCTGGGATGGAGGCTGAAAGGGGTTTCTTCCGGCATTCTGCACACCAGGCTTCGAAGATGCGCCACACTCTCACATAGGAAAGACAAGTGGAACGCTTTTGCGCGCTCAACAAGGTTGAAATCACTGGACCCGAATATCCCCGCTTCCGGAGCCGCGCCCTTTCAATAGCCAGGCCGTAAGCGAGAATCGATCCACGTGAGGCATCAGGAGAGGGCCCTGCCTCAGAAGATCCTTCTTGCAGGGAAGCCGCCACGGATGGTCGGCCGCCAACCTCACTAGATCCGCATACCAAGGACGGCGAGGGCAATCTGGAGCAATGAAGATGACCAAGCCTTGGTGGGATTCCACCCTCTGAAGAACCCTTCCGATCAAGGTCCAAGGAGGGAACACGTACAGAAGCCCCCCGGAGGGCCACCTCTGGGCCAGAGCATCCAGGCCTTCGGACATTCTTTCCTTTCTTCGGCTGAAGAAACAATTTGCTTTGGCCGACGAGTAGCGGGCCATGAGATCCATGATTGGGGGGACCCAAAGGGAGACAATCTGGTTGAAGACTCCCTGCTCCAGCTCCCACTCTCCCTGGTCGACCTTGAACCTGCTGAGGTAATCTGCTGTGACGTTGTCTGAGCCGGCCACGTGTTGAGCTGAGAGGACCGACAACCGGGTCTCGGCCCATTGGATCAGGCTGGCCGCCTCCTTCTCTAGAGCGGGGCTGCTTGTTCCCCCCTGGTGGTTGATGTAGGCCACCGTGGTGACATTGTCTGAGAGGACGCGGATTGCGTTTGTCCTCACTAGTGGCTCGAGCGTCTTGAGCGCCAGGGCAACTGCTCGTAAACTCCAGCCTGTTGATGGACCACTGTGACTCCACCGGGGACCAAGGGCCCTGAGCAAACTGGCCTTGGCAATGAGCTCCCCAGCCCAACAGACTGGCGTCCGTTGTTAGCAGGATCCACTGCGGAGTTTCGAGAGGCGTCCCGCATTCTAGGTTCTTCGGACATGTCCACCACTGGAGGGCTTTTCTGGTTCGAGGCACACAGGGTAGAGGAGCGGACAAGGGATGATTCTGAGGAGACCAACGACGTAACAAGGACCGTTGTAGAGGCCGCATGTGGGCCCTGGCCCACGGAACTACCTCTATTGTCACTGTGGGCGTGGTCTACCCCAGCTAGGCCCCAAATGTAAGTTGGATGTAATCAGTGAAGTAGATGAGAGCACTGCTGATAAGCAAGTCTATACACCTATGATTTATCCTGGATATGCAGATTTGGACATGTCAGATTCAGATTCAGATTTAGGAACAGACAGCAGATCAGGCTCAATAATCTCGATTGGAATAAAACCAAAGTCAGCTACACATGAAACCATACATGACACAAAAGTATAATAATCTAGCTCAGTATAGGCCTAACAGAAGTATAGGTCAAGATTGCATTTCAATCTATCCCTTTAAGAAACACTTCTGCTTTCAGCTAGACATAAAGTTGAGAAATTAGAAGCATTTGCGCTTTTGCAAACAGTCTGTGTGCTAAGCAGATATTAGGTCAGATTGAAGTTCCTTAATTAAATAGAACAAAGGGAGAGGCTGGTTCATTCTGCAAGAGGATAGGCTAAGCGGTTACTGGGGCAGGTTGCCCTGCTCTTGTGAAATTGAATCTAAGCCACTTAGTAAATATAACGGATTTAGTTTAATAGAAATCAGCAAAATATAATGAGTAACTAATCAGCTTTTAACAGCACAGTGACACCTACTGGATTTAATGAACATACCTATAAGATATAACTTCTGCTTTTTATATAAATAATATTGTCTGTGTTGGCAAAATTGATGTACACGTGGAATTTGGAAAGTACCAGATGTTAATTAAAGATTAACTGAATCAGCTGATATCACCTAATAAAAAGCTAAGCTCTTCGGAACCATCTTTGAAGAGGCATGTTGGAATAGTCGAATTAGACTCGGTGTGTCTCTTCCCTATAGAGCTCAATAGCAATTGATTGATTAATTAACTGTGTCGTGTCTTTATTTCCTGTTGAAGAGTACTGGAAGATAAGAACCCAGGTATTTTGTGTGAGTGGGATCACGACCCCAAGGGGGGTTATAGAGTCAACAGTCGCAGCCATGGTGCCCAGTAATTGGAGGTAAAGCCACGCTGAGGGGTTTCTTCTTCCCAGGAACTGCGATACGAGAGTCCTTAGGTCCTTTGCCCGCTTCCGAGGGAGGAACACCTTTCCTTCTCTGGTGTCGAATCTTGCCCCGAGATACTCGAGTTCCTGAGTGGGAATCAACTTGCTTTTTGACCGATTGATGATCCACCCTAACTCCTCTAGGACCTCTACTACTCGGGCTGTCGCCGAGCGACTTTCCTCCTCTGATTTCGCCCGGATCAGCCAATCGTCGAGGTATGGGTGTACCAGGATTCCTTCCTTTCGTAGAAAGGCGGCAACGACCACCATTACTTTGGTAAAAGTCCGGGGAGCCGTAGCTAAACCGAAGGGCAGCACCTGAAATTGGGAATGACCTCTTGGCACCGCGAACCTCAGGAACTGTTGATGAGACCTTTGGACCGGAATGTGTAAGTAGGCCTCCGTCAGGACCAGGGATGTGAGAAACTCCCCGGCCCTTATGGCCGCAATGACTGACTTCAGGGTTTCCATCCAGAAATGGGGTACCTTGAGACAGCGATTGACCTGCTTTAAGTCCAGGATAGGACAAAAGGAGCCTTCCTTTTTTTGGGACTACAAAATAAATGAAGTACCGACCGGAGCCGTATTGGTCTGGAGGAACCGGAGTCACTGCCCCGAGCGCTACAAGTCTTGACAGTGTGGCTTCTATAGCCCTTCTTTTTGTCGGAGAGCCGCAGGGGAATTGAATAAAGGCTGGAAGTATCTGCTTCCCAAATTCGAGGGAATAACCTTCTCTGATCACCTCCAGGACCCACTGATCGGACGTGACCCGGGTCCAGGCGGGGAGAAATAGCCTTAGGCGGCCCCCCAAGGGTAAATCGCCCGCCCGGACCCCTTCTATTTCATTGCGATTTTCTAGGTCCCAAGAAGGAGGTAGAGGCCCCAAAACCTCTCCCTGCTCCTCAAACCCCTTAAAGCTTGACCCCCTGGCCGGAAAGCGACCCCTAGGAAAGGAATTCGTCCTGGAAGGCCGAAACCTCCGGGAGTCTCTTGGCTGGCTCCGGGATTGCGCTGGGAGGCGAGCCTGCTTCGGTCTGTCCTCCGGAAGCCTGCCTCCCTTGGATTCGCCCAGGTCCTTTACTAACTTTTCCAGGTCCTCACCGAATAGCAATCTCCCCTTAAAGGGAAGGCGACCCAGCCGTGCCTTTGAGGAAGAGTCGGCTGCCCAATTGCAGAACCACAAATAGCGCCTAGCTGTGACTACGGATGCCATGCTCTTCGCTAGGCTCCTGATGAGATCGTACTGACTATCCGCCAGGTAGGCTGCTCCTGACTCCAACTTAGCTGCAATTGGCTGTACGTCTCCTGCGGTACCCTCTGACAGCTGAAGCTGTTGGGACCACCTCAGGCAAGCCCGTGCCACCCAGGCCCCCGAAACCGAAGCCTGCAAGGCGAGGGCACTAACATCAAAGGCCTGCTTTAGCAATGTGTCCAATTTTCTATCCTGTGCGTCCCTCAGAGCCGCGCTACCTTCTACTGGGATAGTCGTCTTCTTAGTAACTGCAGATACCGCCGCATCCACCTTGGGCGACTTCAGCAAATCTCTGTCCGATTCCGGTACTGGATAAAGGCGTGTCATCAACCGCACACCCCTCAGGGAGGATTCAGGTTGGTCCCACTCTTCCTGAATCATCTGGCGGACGACCCTGTGTATAGGGAATACCTTTTGAGACCTTCTGACTGCTTGGATCAGAGGATCCTCCAGCGCTTCCTCATCTGTTGGGGTGTCAGAAGCCACCTTGAGGACCTTCAGGGACTCATTGATCAGGCCCGGAAGTTCCTCCCGACAAAAGACTCGCACTATGCGGGATTGATCTTCCTCCGGGATCTCTCCTTCCTCGAGTTCCTCCTCTTCATCCCCTATCTCCTTATCGGAGAGCTCCTCCTCCTGAGTGTCGTGAGGAGGGGAAGCGGGCGGCTCTTCGCTCGCTAGCCTCACGCGCTTAGATGGGATGCCGGAATCCTGGGGAATGGGCTTCCCTGGGTTAACCCCCAAGCCTTCCTTCCCTGAGCTCTGGACTCCTGCCCCCAGCCCCTGTTTGCGCATGCAGTAGGCTTTGTGCAGCAGAAGGACGAATTCGGGTGAAAACAGGTCACAGGGGCCCTCTTCCCCAAGGACAGGGAAGGGGGGGGGCAGGGATGGAGTGGGAAACTCAGAGGTCGAGGGCGGAGGGATGCAGGGCTCTCTTTCTCCTTCCAGATGCTCCACTGGACCCTCATTAGTTTGCGAAATGGACAATTGTATACCCTGCTCCACAGAGGCAGCCTCTGCAGCGCAACCCCTGCAGATCCCTGCCTCTGAGGCTGTGCCCCTGCGGATGCCACAAGACGGGCACCGTAGCTTGGACATTGCTCCAAATAAAGGCACTAATAAACTAGAAAAGGGCCAAACTAAAGAAATAAAAAAGGGACAAATTTATGAGGATCAACCCTAGGCTACCTACTGGGTTGTAACCCTGGACTGCATTAGATCCCAAACTTCTTCCCCCCACACTCCCTGAAGAAATCCTATGAAAACATTAGAAAATTAAAGAAATAAGTAAGATTAAGTTAAATTGATGGCTGCTCCAATATATATATATATATATATATATGGGGAGAAAAACCCCTGTACTTGCGGTTTACAGCCTTCCATGATCCGCGCTGAGCTCCGGGAATGCAAAAACACCCTCCGGAGTACTAAACGTGGCTGGGCCTCAGCCACGTGGAGAGCAGGCCGGGACCCGGCGGGTCGGCTCGCACTGCCGTACCCGCAATCAGTTGAGAGGCGAGCTTCTGCAGCCGACTGCAACCTCCGACCACTCCCGAGCTGCTTCGCCAAGCCGGGAGTGAGGAGGGACGGCGCTTTGGAGCCTCAAGCGCTCAGCCACCTGATGGCTTCGGCGCGAGGCGGAAGGGTCCGTTGCTGAGGCCAGAGAGCCGGAGGGAATGGAGATATCCCGCGGGTCACCCCCTGCCGCCGGCAAACCTCTTTGGTGAGTAGCACTTCTCCCACCGGTAAAGAGGCCTTGCAAGAAGAGAGCCCGATCGCAGGAGAAGGAAGGAGGGGGGGGGGGGAGGAGAGGGGAGAGAGAAGAAGCAAAAACTTAAAGGGACACTACCAAAATAGGACTAAAGCAACTTAGAAAATTAAAGAAATAAAAGAGGTACAAAAAATCCTTTAAATTATTTTATTATTTTTTATTTTACATCTTTTCTATACCGCCACTTCCAGCGATCAGTGGCGGTTTACAGGTAAACAAAGTTTAATAATAGCATGCTATTATTTTACATGGAACAGGTTCAGAACTATTTTACATTAATTAATTATAGAACTTCAAACAAAGGGACTAAATGGGAGACTCCATAAGAACATAAGATATGCCATACTGGGTCAGACCGAGGTCCATCAAGCCCAGTATCCTGTTTCCAACAGTGGCGAATCTAGGTCATACGTACCTAGCAGTATCCCCAAAAGACACAGGTTCCACAATGCTTGTACTGGGTCAAGCATTGATTATCCTGGGTCCCTTTTTAATAGTGGTTTATGGACCTTTCCTCCAGGAACTTGTCCAAACCTTTTTTAAACCCAGCTACACTAACAGCCCTTACACATCCTGTCAAAGCATAAAACCTCAACCAAATATAGTATGACCCGTAGTATAATAATTTTCTTTTGTCGGAGCTGACCATGGGGAGGTCGAAAGGGAAAACGACCCCCACCCAGCGGGTGCGAGTGGACTTCTGGAAGCAGCGTTGTTTTGGACTGAGATAAGTTTTACATTTCTACAGTTATTTTGATTGTGGTTTTGGGTGAAGAACCTTAAAAATAATAAAAAGTAGCTACCCGCTGGGTGGGGGTCGTTTTCCCTTTCGACCTCCCCACGGTCAGCTCCGACAAAAGAAAATTATTATACTACGGGTCATACTATATTTGGTTGAGGTTTTTATGCTTTGGTTATTGATTTACCTCGACCTTTAGGTTTATTTTTCTGTGTCTTACACATCCTGTGGCAAACAAATTCCAGAGTTTGATTACACGTTGAGTGAAAAAATATTTTCTCTTATTTTTCTTAAATAGTTTACCCTGTAGCTTCATTGCATGTCCCCTAGTCTTTCTATATTCTGATAGCGTAAACAATTGATCCACGTTTACCTGCTCCACTCCATTCATTAATTTATAGACATCTATCATATCTCCCCTCAGCCGTCTCTTTTCCAGGTTGAAGAGCCCCAACCTTTGTAGCCTCTCTTCATAGGAGTAGCCTTCCATCCCCTTCACCATTTTGGTGGCTCTTCTCTGTACTTTTTCTAATAAAGCTATGTTCTTTTTAAGACCAGAACTGCACACAATATTCAAGGTGCGGTCGTACCATAGAACGATACAGAGGCATTATAATATCCTTTGTTTTCTTTTCCATCCCTTTCTTTATGATACCTAGCATTCTATTTGCTTTCTTGGCCGCCGCTGCACACTGGGCAGAGGGCTCTAACATGTTATCCACGATGACTCCTAAATCTTTTTCCTGGGTGGTGGTTCCCAATGTGGAACCTTGCATTGTGTAACTATAGTGTGGGTTGTTCTTTCCTAGGTGCATAACTTTGCACTTGTCCACATTAAATTTCATCTGCCATTTGGATGCCCAGTCTTCCAATTTATCCAGATCCTCCTGCAGTTTTCCACAATCCTCTTGGGTATTAACAACTTTAAACAGTTTTGTATCATCTGCAATTTGATAACTTCACTCGTTATTCCCTTTTCCAGGTCATTTATGAATATGTCAAAAAGTAGCGGACCCAGTACAGATCCCTGGGGTACTCCACTATTCACCTTTTTCCATTGGGAATATTGGCCATTTAGCCCTACCCTCTGCTTTCTATCTTTTAACCAGTTCCCGATCCACAATAGTACACTGCCTCCTATCCCATGACTTTTTAGTTTCGCCAAAAGTCTCTGATGAGCGACCTTATCAAAAGCTTTCTGAAAGTCCAGATACACTATATCAACCGACTCACCTTTGTCTACCTGTTTATGTACACCTTCAAAAAAACATATCAGATTAGTAAGACAAGATCTTCCTTGTCTAAAGCCATGTTGGCTGTCTCCCATTAGGCCATGACTATCTATATGCTGTGTAATTTTGTTCTTTATGATGGTTTCTACCATTTTCCCCGGTACTGACGTCAGACTCACCGGTCTGTAATTTCCCGGGTCACCCCTGGAACCCTTTTTAAAGATTGGTGTTACGTTGGCAACCCTCCAATCTTCAGGTATTACAGATGATTTTAATGAAAGTTCACAGATTACCAATAGCAGGTCCGCAATCTCATATTTCAGTTCTTTCAACACTCTTGGATGTATACCATGCGGTCCAGGTGATTTGCTACTATTCAGTTTATCAAATAATTGTAATATATCTTCCCGGTGTAGCAATATTTCTCTCAATTCCTCTGCAGTATCACCTTTAAATACCACTTCAGTCTTGGGTAACATCCCTACATCTTCCTCAGTAAAGACCGAAGCAAAGAATTCATTCAGTCTCTCTGCTATAGCCTTGTCTCCTCTTACTGCCCCTTTTACCCCTCTATCATCTAATGGCCCAACGGACTCTCTCACAGGCCTTTTGCTATGAATGTACTTGAAAAAGTCTTTATTTCGTGTTTTTGCTTCCGTAACAAGTTCCTTCTCAAATTCTCGCTTTGCGAGCCTTATCAATGCTTTGCATTTAACTTGCCAGTGCTTGTGCTGTTTCCAGTTTTCTTCGTTTGACTCTTTTTTCCATTTCCTGAAGGATGCTTTTTTTGGCGGCAAACAGCCTCTCTGACCTCACCTTTAAACCATGCTGGCAGTTTTTTGGACTTTCTTCCATTTTTCTTAATGCATGGAATACAGCTGGTCTGGGCTTCGAGGATAGTATTTATAAATAACACCCAAGCTTGCTGTAAGTCTTTAACCTTTGCAAATGTTCCTTTTAGTTTTTTCTTAACTATATTCCTCATTTTATCATAGTCTCCCTTTTGAAAGTTAAAAGGAGGTACTGTGGATGTCTTTACTATCCTTCCTCCACTAATTAAATCAAACATGATCATGCTATGATCACTATTGCCAAGTGGTCCCAACACCCTTATTTCTTGCACCAGATCTGGCGTTCCACTAAGGACTAGGTCCAGTATGGCTTCCCCTCTGGTCGGTTCATGAACCAGCTGCTCCAAGAAGCAGTCATTTATTTCATCTAGAAACTTTATCTCCCTAGCTTGTCCTGCCGTAACACTGACCCAGTCAATACCAGGGTAATTGAAATCACCCATTATTACTACTCTGCTGTGACTTTTGTTAGCTTCCTTGATTTCTTTGAACATTTCATCATCCATTTGTTCATTCTGGCCAGGCGGTCGATAGTATACTCCCACTGCCATCGCCTTCCCCTTTTTACATGGAATTTCAATCCATAGAGATTCTACAGCAAATTTTGTTTCCTGCAAAACTTTAATCCTTTCTGACTCAATGCCCTCTCTAACATAGAGTGCAACTCCTCCACCAATTTGATCAGTTCTATCATTACGATATAGTTTGTATCCAGGTATCACAGTGTCCCACTGGTTATCCTCCTTCCACCATGTCTCTGAGACTGCAATCATATCTAACCTCTCATTTAGTGCTATATATTCTAACTCTCCCATCTTATTGTTTAGACTTCTAGCATTTGCATACAAGCATTTTAGAGACTGTATTTTGTTCATATTAATTTGGCTATTGGTAGGCATGGGTAATTTGGAATCTTTATGCTCTGTCTGCACCTTACTCAAGGGCATTTGGGCTACTATACTCTTTTTTGGAACCTCACTGCTTTTGGTAGTATCCTTCAAGGATACCTTCGTCCGAACCAAGCGATCCCGGGCAACTGTCGGCTTTCCCCCATTTTCTAGTTTAAAAGCTTCTCTATCTCCTTTTTAAAGGTTAATGCCAGCAGTCTGGTTCCATCCTGATTAAGGTGAAGCCCATCCCTTCGGAAGAGCCCCTCCTTTCCCCAGAATGTTCCCCAGTTCCTAACAAATCCAAAACCCTCATCCTTGCACCATTGTCTCATCCACGCATTGAGACTCCGGAATTCTGCCTGTCTTTTGGGTCCTGCACGTGGAACAGGAAGCATTTCGGAGAACGTTATCGTGGAAGTTCTGGATTTCAACTTCCTACCTAAAAGCTTAAATTTAGCCTCCAGAACATCCCTACCACATTTTCCTATGTCATTGGTACCAATATGTACCAAGACAGCAGACTCCTCCCCAGCACTATCTATGATCCTATCTAGGCGGTGCGTGAGGTCCGCTACCTTCGTATCAGGCAGGCATGTTACCAAGCGATCCTCATGTCCACCAGCCACCCAGCTATCTACATTCCTAATGATTGAATCACCAACTATGACAGCTGCCCTGAATATCCTCTCATGGGGACATGGCCCTGGAGAGAAACGTCCTCGGTGCGAGAGGGTTTTACATCACCTGGAGGACAGGTCCTAGTTACAGGATCACTTCCTGCCACACCAGGGTGATGCTCTCCTGTCACGTGACCTCTCTCCTCCATGGCAACAGGGATGCTGCCAGACTGGAGGTGGGACTTCAGGTCTATATCCCTGTAGGTCTCGTCCATGTACTTCTCTGTCTTTCTTATGTCTTCCAGGTCTGCTACTCTAGCCTCTAGAGAACGGACTTGTTCCCTGAGAGCAAAGAGCTCCTTGCACTTAGTGCATACGTAGGACCTCTCACCAACTGGGAGAAAATCATACATGTGACACTCAATGCAAAAGACTGGAAAGCCCCCATCTTGCTGCTGGACTTTTGTCTGCCTCTTAGTTTAAAGCTTGTGTTTAGGTCTTTTAAATTCTGTATATAATAAAGACTGGTGTAGATGCTTATACTAATAAAAGTGTATCTAACACCCCCAATACACCTTGTTCACCTGAAGCTTAATTAATCTCAGGTCCTCAGTGTATGACTGATTTGGATAAAGAGCTGCACCTGAGAGCAGCCCCTTTCCTTCAAGATGGGTAGATACCTATAAAGCTACAATTACCCCAGGGGTGGGTGGGTGCTGGGGAGGGAGGGAGGGAAATAAGTCCTATTAAAGAGGGCAGTTACAAGGTACCCTTTCCTGAACCCTCAGCAGGGGGGGAGGGGGGTACCACACAAGCCCAGTTAGTTGAGAGAGGCAAGGTAAGTTATACAGCTGAGAAAGCTGAAGCAGCACACCAACAAACAATAAATAATTAAATAAACAGCTAGAACTCACTGCAAGTTGTCACAGGAGGTAATATCCACGTCTCTATCAGAGCACTGTTAGAGCACTGCTCTTCCCAGAGCAGAGAGAAGCAAACAAAACTGACTATGCACACGTGGTTGAGACAGGAAGAAGGCTACACAATAACTCAGCAGAGGGGAGGGGAGGGGGTTCACTCAGGTAGGAAAACAAAATGTAAAAACACAGCAGGTTCAGGGGGGAGAGCAGGGAGAAAGATTCAATTTAAAATGAATGGTTAACCTGGCTACCACACAAAGCCCAGTTAGTTGAGAGAGGCAAGGTAAGTTATACAGCTGAGAAAGCTGAAGCAGCACACCAACAAACAATAAATAATTAAATAAACAGCTAGAACTCACTGCAAGTTGTCACAGGAGGTAATATCCACGTCTCTATCAGAGCACTGTTAGAGCACTGCTCTTCCCAGAGCAGAGAGAAGCAAACAAAACTGACTATGCACACGTGGTTGAGACAGGAAGAAGGCTACACAATACCTCAGCAGGGGGGAGGGGATGGGGGTTCACTCAGGTAGGAAAACAAAATGTAAAAACACAGCAGGTTCAGGGTGGAGAGCAGGGAGAAAGATTCAATTTAAAATGAACAGTTAACCTGGCTACCACACAAAGCCCAGTTAGTTGAGAGAGGCAAGGTAAGTTATACAGCTGAGAAAGCTGAAGCAGCACACCAACAAACAATAAATAATTAAATAAGCAGCTAGAACTCACTGCAAGTTGTCACAGGAGGTAATATCCACGTCTCTATCAGAGCACTGTTAGAGCACTGCTCTTCCCAGAGCAGAGAGAAGCAAACAAAACTGACTATGCACACGTGGCTGAGACAGGAAGAAGGCTACACAATACCCTTGGCTTACAGAACCCTCCAGCTGCTTGGAGGCTGAGATTACTGGGGCTTAGGGGTGGTGCCAGGGGTATTTATGCCCAACCAGCCTCAAAAGGGTTTGACTCAGCCTCCAAGCTGCTGGAAGGGTTACGCAACCCAGAAGTAAAGGGACTGGACTGGAGTGACGATAAGGAATTACAAGTTACTGGCCAGTATTCAAGACACCTTCTATATGTAAACAAAGAAACATGACATCAGATAAAGATCATACGGCCTCTCCCTTCTGCCCTTCCATACCGTCTTTGACTCTTCTCTCTCTTTCTCTGCAGCATCCAAAAGATGGCAAAAACCTGTCGCTTCTTTCTCTATAACATCAGAAACATTTGTCCCTTCCTTTCTACACACACTACTGAGACCCTCATCTGCTACTACTGAACATTTGTATAGCTCTATAAGACATACGCAGCACTGCACAGACACATGTAAAAGACAGTCCCTGCTTGACATAGCTTAAAATCTAGTCAAAACAGATAAAACAGTAGCTGTAGACATGGGATAGAGCTAGGGGGAATGGTAAGGAAACGCAAAGGAGATCAGGTGACTCAACCTACAAAAGCAGCAGCGAAGAGATGAGTTTTGAGCCTCAATTTGAGAAGGGCCAGTGAAGGCGTCAGACATACAGACTTAGATAGTTTATTCCAGGCATAAAAGGAGCAAAGTCTGGAGTTAGCAACTGAAGGACACAGATAGAAGAGGGTTGAAAGAAGTGCGGAATTTCCCGAGGAGGGCTGTAGGGAGAGAGAAAAAGAGGAGAGGTAGTGAGGAGCTGCAGAGTGAACGCACTTATATGTCAGCAGGAGTAGTAGTTTGGCAATGAAGTGACTTGAGAAGAGGGGTAATATGAGCATGACGAGGCTGGTGGAAGATTAGCTGTGCAGTAGAGTGTTGAAGAGATGACAAGTGTTTTATTATCCTCAGAGACTGAGAAGAGAGGTAGGGGAGACAAGGGTTAGAGAGAAAATATGAAGCTCAGTTTTGGCCATGTCCAATTTCAAGTGAGACATCCAAGCAGCAATGTCAGAAAGGCAGGCAGAGATCCGGGCCTGGATTGCTGTAGAGTTTTCAGGTGTAGAGAGGTAGATCTGAGAGTCATCAGCGTAAAGATGTTACCGAAACCATGGGAGGAGAAGAGTGCACCAAGCGACTGGGTATAGAAAGAGAAAAGGAGTGTACCCAAGACAGATCCTTGGGGTACAGCAAGTGAGAGCAGGATAGCAGCAGAGGAGAATCCATCAGAACAAACACTGAAAGAGTGATAGGAGAGATAAGAAGAGAACCAGGACAGTACAGAGCCCTTAAAACCAAGCGAGGACAAGGTATCGAGGAGTAGCAGTAGTAATACTTTGGAGGAAAGATGGGAGAGAGGAGATATGACAGAGATGTTTTAATATCTCCGTGGCATAAATGCTCAGGAGGAGAGCATATTTCGATTGAAATCAAGCTCTGCAATGAGGGGATAATTTATTTTATTTATTTAACACATTTCTCTCACTTGGTTTGCAGCTTGTCGTGCTGTGAGGGCTTGCGTGCATCAGTGATGCTGAGAGCTAAACTATCGGTAGTTTAACTACTGGCAGGGTCTCCCAAGATGGACAGGTCTCAGCTGAGGTGCCAGACGAAGACAAACCACCCATCTGGGCAGCAGCAGAATGGGATAGTGTTGACGGCGGAGGATCACATTCTGTGACAACGGCAACAACACCAAACTTAAACTGCGCGGAAGGAAGGCCCGGCAATCTACTTCTGTATCTTGCCATGAAAACCCAATGGATAGTTACAACAAAACAAATTGTGCTATGGTGCTGGAAGATGAGACTCCCAGGTCAGAAGGCACTCAACTAGCTACTGGGGAAGAGCTGAAGACTTTTTCAGAGTAAAGCCAGCATTTATGATGTGGTTGGATCAAAGCCCTCGGGAAGTCTGACTGCTGATGTAGCTGCGCATGAAATGAGAGTCAGAAGCTGTAAAGATGTCTTACACATTGGAACATGGAACGTACGAAGCATGAACCAAGGGAAGTTGGAGGTGGTCAAGAATGAAATGGAACGTGTACAACTTGATCTGTTGGGTGTCAGCGAACTGAAATGGACTGGCATCGGGCACTTTGCATCAGATGATCACATGGTCTACTATGCTGGAAATGAAAGACAAAGAAGAAATGGTGTTGCATTTATAATAAAGAAGAAACTTGCAAGAACTGTAATGAAATACAATGCAGTCAGCGAACGCTTAATCTCTATTCGTCTACGAGGAATGCCTATCAACACAACTATAATTCAAGTATATGCCCCAACAACAGCTGCAGAAGAGAATGAAATTGAAGAGTTCTATGAACAGGTACAAGCTGAAATTGACAGAACATGCAAACAGGATATCCTGATAGTCATGGGTGACTGGAACGCAAAAGTTGGCAACAAAGAAGAAGGCAAAGTAGTTGGAAAATATGGACTTGGCAACAGAAATGAAGCTGGAGAAAAATTGATAGAATTCTGCAAGACCATGATCTATTCATCTCAAACACCTTCTTCCAGCAACACAAGCGGCGACTGTACACATGGACTTCACCCAATGGATTGTATAAAAATCAAATTGACTACATCTGTGGAAGTCAACGATGGAAAAGCTCTGTAACATCAACAAAGACAAAACCTGGAGCTGACTGTGGTACAGATCATCAACTACTAGTATGCAAACTCAAGCTAAAGTTGAAAAAGAGCAAACCACTCATGAATGCAGCAAAATATGACCTTGAGAATATACCACTGGAATTTAAAGACTGCCTGCAAAATCGATTTGCTGCTTTAGATACAAATGACAGAGCTCCGGAAGAGTTATGGAATGACGTCAAGAAGGTTGTGCTGGAAGAAAGCGAGAAGTCTCTACAAAAGGTGAAAAAGCAAAAAACGGCCAAAATGGATGACGGAAGAAACTCTGAAAATTGCCCAGAAACGCAGAGAAGCTAAAGCCAAAGGAGAAAGAAAGACAATCTCAGAACTCAACAGAGATTTCCAATGTGCAGCAAGACAGGACAAGGAAAAGTACTACAATGACACTTGCAAGGAAATAGAAGCAGAAACTATTAGAGGAAGAACAAGATCGGCTTTCCTAAAGCTGCGAGAGCTAAAGAAAAAGTTCCAGCCTCAATTGGAATGTTACAAGATGCTCAAGGTTTATGTTGAATGATGCTGAGAAGATCAAGAAAAGGTGGAAGGAATATACAGAGTTTTTTATATGATAAAGATCAAGTGGACCAACAGCCGTTTCAACCTATACCTTATGATCAGGAACCATTGGTGATGAAAGAAAAAGTTGAAGCAGCATTGAAAGCCTTATCAAAGAACAAAGCACCAGGCATTGATGGCATTCCCATAGAAGTATTGCAGCAATCTGATGCAGCTGTTACCGTACTTACAAGGCTCTGCCAAGAAATATGGAAGACAACATCATGGCCAACTGACTGGAAAAGATCTGTGTTTATACCAATACTAAAGAAAGGTGATCCAACTGACTGTGGAAATTATCGCACAATCGCTCTGATCCCACATGCCAGCAAGATTCTACTGAAGATTATTCAAAAGAGACTACAGCCATACCTAGAACAAGAACTACCTGAAGTGCAAGCAGGGTTCAGGAAAGGACGAGGAACAAGAGACATCATTGCGGATATGAGATGGATCCTTGAAAAGACTAAAGAATACCAAAAGGATATCTATTTGTGCTTTATCGACTATAGCAAGGCTTTTGACTGTGTAAACCATGAGAAACTCTGGGCCACGTTAAGAAGCATGGGTATACCAGAACACCTGATCGTTCTCTTGCGCAATCTGTACATTGATCAAGAAGCAACAGTTCGAACGGAACAAGGAGAAACAGAATGGTTTAAAATAAGCAAAGGTGTAAGACAAGGCTGCATGCTTTCCCCCTACCTGTTTAATTTATATGCAGAACAAATCATCAGAGAAGCAGGACTGTATGAAGACCACAGAGGTGTGAAGATTGGTGGAAGACTCATCAACAACCTTCGCTATGCTGATGATACCACATTACTGGCTGAAAGTGAAGATCATCTGAAACATTTGCTTCTCACAATCAAAGAACATAGTCTCAAAATGGGCCTGCACCTTAATGTAAAGAAGACAAAGATCATGACAACTGGCATAATCAACAGGTTCATCGTTGAAGGAGAAGAAATTGAAATCGTGAACAACTTTAACCTACTTGGATCAACTATCAATAAAGAAGCAACAAGCAGTCAAGAAATCAGACGACGCATTGCTCTTGGCAGAATGGCTATGAAAGACCTAGATAAGATTCTCAAGAGCAGAGATGTCTCTCTCCATACAAAGATTCGACTTGTGCAAGCCATGGTATTTTCAATAACATCATATGGATGTGAAAGCTGGACAGTGAAAAAGACAGACAGGAAGAAAATTGATGCCTTTGAATTATGGTGCTGGCGGCGAATACTGTGTATACCATGGACTGCCCGAAGAACAAACCAGTCGGTACTAGAGGAGATCAAACCTAAGCTTTCTTTAGAAGCTCAGATGACAAGACTTCGACTTTCATACTTCGGACACATCATGCGAAGAGAGAGATCATTAGAGAAAGACATCATGCTTGGCAAGATAGAAGGTCAACGCAAAAGAGGAAGGCCAGCAATGAGATGGATCGCTACAATAACAGCAGCTACGGGTACCAGTCTGTCAACAATGAGCCGCCTGACTGAAGACCGAACACAATTTAGGATAGCTATCCAGAGGGTCGCCATGAGTCGACTCCGACTCGACGGCACTTAACAACAACAACATTTAACACATTTTTTATACCACCTTCTTGTACATTCAAAGTGATTTACATTAAAACAAACATTACAGAGAACTCAATGTGTAAACTTAGGTAGGGATGACATGTAGGGTTTGCACAGAAGCAAAGCATATATATTGCAACATATGTACAAGGGTTAGATATTGTTTTAGGCATGTGAGATGAGGGGGAAGAATTAGGTATTGTCTCTGAAGTGATTGGTGAAAAGGAAGGTTCTGAGAT
The DNA here is from genome assembly GCA_033557465.1 of Ichthyophis bannanicus. NCBI lineage: Eukaryota > Metazoa > Chordata > Amphibia > Gymnophiona > Ichthyophiidae > Ichthyophis > Ichthyophis bannanicus. Next base: position 42,768,620 of record CM066031.1, read on the forward strand.
GTTTTCTGAAGTCCTTTAAGTCCTTGGTTGTCCTGATCTTCTCTAGGAGAGAATTCCAGAGGGCAAGTGCCGCTAATGAAAGCCCTCTTCGTTGGTGTAAGAACTAGGAGTTGAAATGGTGCCTCTGGTGCTCTGTCTCTTAGGTATGCTGTATAATTTTGTGCATATCAGTTCCTGTACAATTCCGGCTGGTAAGTTGTTTCTTATCCTGAAGATAGTCAAGACAAACTGGTTGTAAGTAGATGTTGAAGAGGAGAGAAGGCAGGGAAGACCCTTGCAGTTGTGTTTGGAACCAACTTTGACCTTTTCTTGTCTGTCGCTAAGGTAGGATTGGAACCAGTTGTGCTGTGAAGTCCAATGTTAGTTAGTTGGTTTAAGAGGATGCTGTGTGATACCGTTTCGAAGGCCTTGGAAATGTCAACAAAGACAAGTAGGAATCCGTTTTATGTTGTTAATTCCTCTTAGGAGTACTGTATGTTGAACAGATGTATGAGGAGGGTCTCAACACTATGGTTAGGATGAAATTCATGTTGGTGTGGAGCCAGAGGAGCATACAGGTCAATGTGGTCTTGCAGTTGTCTCTGTTCCACCTTTTCAATTATTTTGGATAGAAAGGGCAGGCTGGAAAGAGGGCGGAAAGTTGCAGGATGAGAGCTGTTGTTAAGTTGTTTTTTTGGATGAGTCAGATGTTAACTTGTTTGAGAGCAGGGGGCATGTATTCTTGAGATAGGGATGAGCTTATGGTGTTCTGGATACAGTTAACAACTTTGTCCTTGACTGATTTGATCCACATGACCGGGCAGGGGTCAGTTCAGTACCATTGTGTTTGACATTGGGTTCTGCAGTTGAGTTGTTGGAGGTGTTTGGCAGTGAAGTTCTTAAGGGTGGTTTGTTCTTGTTGATGAGGAAATCTGCAAAGATTAGGGGATGGATAGTGTCTTCTTTGTGAGATGGATTCTTCATGAGGGTGCGGACAATTTCAAATAGCTTTCAAGGCTTGTTGCTGGCTTTTAAGATAAAGTTGGTGTGGTATTCTCGTTTGTGCTTGTTGATCAGATCATTGTAGTGTCTTTGCATTTTCTGGTATTGAAGAAGGGTAGCTTATGACCAGTTGTGTTTCCATTTATGCTCTAGCTGGCAAAGTTTTTGTTTCTTTTCTCTTATTACATCAGAGTATCACGGGGCAGATTCAGATCTTTCTTCTCTTTTTCCAGATTTGGGCGGTAAGGAGCCTTCACTGCTGCATTGATGGAGGAGTTCCAGGTTTTAATTGCCTCATCTGGATCTGCAATTTCCTGGGGGAGGCTGGAATGGATATCTTTGAGGAATTAGTCTTGGTTATATCCTTTAAATCTTCTTTCAGAGTGGGGTATTCTCTATGATTTTCCTTGTTGGGGGAGGTGAATCTTGAAGTGTATAGCATGGTGATCTGACCAGGGTATTGGTATGGCAAGAGGGGTCATTATGCTGTGCTGTGAGCGAAGATTCTTTGGGACAAAGATGAGGTCCAGAGTAGAGCCTGAACGGTGAGAGGGACCCTTGAGGATTTGGCAGAAGTTAAGTGATTCCATTGCCTTGTGAAAGTAGCTTCTTCTCAGCTAGGTGCAAAGCTCAGGTTTAGGTCACCTAGTAGTATAAACAACTTACGAGGAGAGCTGGCCAAACATATGGCTTTCAGGATGTTGGATGTCTCATCAGGAGGAGCGTTTGGGCTCTGTAGGTAAGACAAATGGCTAGGTGTCTGTTTTCTATCATGATTAAGTCCCATTGCTTGTGGCTTACAGATCAGGATATTTTAAATTTAAATTTAAGGTCTATTCACATCTCTCTTGTGGGTGAGTGGGCAGTTGAAAGCCGTATGGGATTGTGGCGTGATCTCAGATAGAATGACCTGGTCAGGGCTTTATAGCCAGGATTTGGTGATGCAGAGGATGTCAGTTTGGGTGATATTGAATATAGTCTATGATAGTGTTTGTCTTGTTTCTGATGGACCTAGCATTGACTAGCCCAATGTTAATTGGAGTGATTAGTGTGTGTAGAGTATGGTAGCCAGTTGTGTGAATGTTGGTTTCAATTCTTATTAACATAGGGGTTCGTCTGTTGGCATGCTTATGAGGATTCATCCATATGTGTGGGTGGCAAGGTTTGTGTACTAGGGGAGGTTGTAGGGCTGTTGTGGGTATGTTTATGGTATAGGTAGCTGTTGACGAGTGGCAGAGTAGATTCCAGATGAGAAGGGCATACAATATTAGGTTGGCTGGCAGCGTTGGATTCCGTGGCATTATAGCAGTTTTATGCTTTTTGGTAGTATCATAGGAGGGTAGGGGTGGGGCTCTTTCAGCAGTGAGTTTCATTTCTGATGAGTGGTACTTACAGTTTGTTGTTTTCTTGATGATAGTGTGACCTGATACAATCCGAAGTGTCTATGAGATGTGTGGGGCGAGGGTTGTCTGCTTGTGATAGGGGTGAGGTCAGCAGTGAGGTCTTTGAGGTTGTTGAGGTTTTTCGAGGTTGTTGGGCTTAGTGTTGGCAGCTTTTTGTTTGGGTTGAGATGATTTCTGCATACCTGCCTGCGTTCCCCGCCTAAGGGCCATGCCAAAGGGCCCACCAGGTGTGGGCGCGGCTGATGGCACTTTTTTTTTAAAGTTGCTGTGGTGGGCCCTGATTGGCCTAGAGATGGACAGCGGGAAGGGTTTCAGCCTTCTGCTCTCTTTCCTGATGCCGATCGGGGCTCTGGGTCCGAGGGTGCAGTCCTGCAGCACCTGATGGATGAGGGTGAAAGGGGACAGACTCAGGAGTAATATGCGGAAATATTTCTTTACGGAAAGAGTGGTAGATACATGGAATAAATTCACAGTGGACGTAGTAGAGATGAGGACAGTATCTGAATTCCAGAAAGCAGGGGACATAAACAGATGTGCTGCTGAGAAAAATATACATGAGCACAACAGGAAGCAATGTAAAGTGAGACTGACTGAAGATATGATGGACTATTTTATTTTTTAAGTAATGTACTAGGATATTCCTCAAGGGATGAAGTTATAGGAACCATCTATATATGTATGTGGTAAGGTAGGACGTGTCCCGTGGGATCCTTGAACCCAGCACCCCTGGGTTCACTGGACTCATCCCCCACTCCACTTTGCAGGGACTCTATCTAGAGTTGAATTATATAATGATGATTTATAAAATACTGCTTATTGTACCTGGTGGGTACTGGGTGCAAATATGTCTCTGTTAGACCGCTGCTTAAGGACACCAAATTAGACCCTCTAAAGGTCAAGTCTTACAGACCCATATCCAGTATCCCGATGCTCTCTAAAATCATTGAAAAAATAGTATACAGGCAGCTACAAGATCATGTGGACACCTATGCACCTCTAGATCCATCACAACACGGGTTCAGAGAGTCACATGGAGTGGAAACACTACTTACCACTCTCTTCAACACCATAATCTCAGGCATTGACAACTCACGTACAGGTTTCGCACTTATCTTTTTAGATATTGCAGCAGCCTTCGACTCTGTCTGCCACGAGATCCTCTTGATTCGGCTAAAAGAGAAAGGCATCACTGAAACAGCACTGGAGTGGTGCAGATCTTACCTGTCTGGAAGATGGCAACACGTACGAGCAAATGGAACCACATCTGAGCCATTCCTACAAAGTCAAGGAGTCCCTCAAGGATCCTCCCTATCGTCTCTTATGTTTAACATTTATATCCAACCCATATGTAACATCATTAGACACTTTAATGTGAGTTGCATGATTTACGCCGACGATGTCCTACTTTACCTGCCAATATCCCTGGATTGCCCAGACCTCACCCCAATAACTAAGTGTTTCAATGCAGTATCCGAATGGCTCCTCTCTCAAAATCTGCGCATCCAACATAAGAAAACTGAGGTCCTATTTATCTCTAGAAATCTTGAGTTTATTCCACCTAACCACTTAGAAGTCGACAACGCCAAGCTGCAGGTAAAATCAGCCATACGATACCTCGGAGTCACACTGGATCAGAACCTCGACATGAAGCAGCACATAGCAAAAACAGTAAGAGCGATCTACTTCAAGATCAGATCCCTCAGACACATACGCCCTCTACTCGAGCTGAATGACTTCCGTACCATCTACCAAGCCCTCATCATCCCTCATTTTGATTATGCAAACGCCATCCTACAAGGTCTCCCTAAAACAACCTTACATCCCTTACACCTCGCCATGAACAGCGCTGCGCGAATCCTTTTAGGAGCACCAAGGAAAGAGCACATCACACCCCTCCTGATGCAGCTGCACTGGCTCCCCATCCAAGCCAGGATTAACTTCAAGATCTTAGTGATGACATTCAAGGCCATCAATGGGTTATCCTCCTCTTCAATATGTGACCTCATACAACAACCCATGCCCAACAGGATAAGAAGAACGGCTGCAACCAACATGCTAGCAATACCAAAAGCTATGACAAGATGCGCCATATCAACTTCAAATAGAGCCTACAGCCTGAGCGCCCCAAGCCTCTGGAACTCCTTACCACCACACATCAGAGCTATCCCCAATTTGAGCAAGTTCAGGAAGGCCTTAAAACACCTCCTCTTTATTAAATACCTCACAGCCTCCCTCGAACCCCAGCCTCCAGGTACGAACAACACACAATGAACTCATCTCACTTATAGACAGTTACCAATTTCAGTATCCCTTTTGTGTACATAGTTTACCAATTTCAGTAGTCCATTTATGTACATAGTTTCCCCCGTTATCCAAGTTGATTGCTCCTGTTCATTGTAATGACCTGACTCTTGTTCATTGTCGGATTCTGTTTCGTTTTATGTAAACCGCGCTGATCGTAAATAGTGCGGTATATAAGAAATGTAAAATAAATAAATAAAAATAAATAAATAAATGTCTGGAAATTGCTATTTGAGCACATTTTCTGGAGGTGTCCTATCTCTGGAACCTGGAAGAATGGTAGATACAGTATAATAGATCAGCCCCACCATCTGCTAGAAATGCAGATACATCAATACAGTCCTTACCCAGGGAGATCAGAGTCTCATAATTCTCCTTCATCACCTCCCTGTAAAGCTCCTTCTGCCTTTCATCTAAATACTCCCATTCCTCCTGGGAGAAAGAGACAGCGATATCCTCAAACGTCACCCGCATCTGAAACACAAACCAGAAACACACTCAGGGACACATGGAGGTGCTCAGGGTACATTAGATGTCAGCTGGCTTTATTCTCCTCCCCTAGAAATCCAAGGGAGCTCTGCATTTAAAACCTGTAGGAACAGACCCAGAAGCTACTACTGGTCTCCAGAGCACCGGGGGTGGAAGCACATTGAGTGGATCTCTCTGGCTACGTTTTTATTCTTTTTCTTTTGCATGCTTTGAATAGTTTTAGCTGCCTGTACCTCGTCGGTCATTTGGAATTATTGTAATTGCCCTTCTTTACTTACTGCCTGTGTTTAACATAGTAATATAGTATATGACAGCAGATAAAGACCAGTATGGTTCATCTAGTCTGCCCAGCAAGGCAGCAAGAGTCGGTGCACCTGCCGCTCCATGCAGATCATTTCTCCCCATGCCTTGTTTAGGGGTGTACCAACCACTTACTGACACTTATTTCTCTCCATCCTTCCCCTCATCCACCCACCCCAGGATTGGAAGTTCTTAGTCACCCCAAGACACACAGTCGCTTTTCATAACTTTTAGTTCTACTATTCAACGTCGAGATTGTGTCTTTTTTTGTTCTCAATATTTTTCTTCTAAAAGCAACAAGGTCTCAGACTAAGATAAAGCAGTCGTCCAAGTTTGTATCATTTTTAGACTCAATGCTTTCTTTTACATCAATGACCTTATAGCGTTGCTTTGTAAAAATGATTCTTTTTTGTCATTTTCAACTATTCTTTTTCTATATCATGTCATAGGGAGTGCATTAGAAAAATCAGAACGGTGCTTATCTTAAATCTTCCCTGTGGGGAAAAGAATAGTTGAAATGACAAAAAAGAATAATTTTTAGCCACTTAACCCTCCATAGCCCATGTTCCCTGTAAAATAGTTATCTCCAAGTTATAATGCCCTGTTCAATGTAATTTCAGTTTGTTCAATGTAAACCGCACTGATGCAGAATAGCGCGGTATATAAGAGAATGTAAATTAAATAAATAAATAAAAGAAAGCATAGAGTCTAAAAACGATTCAAACTTGGACGACTGCTTTATCTTAGTTTGAGACCTTGTTGCTTTTAGAAGAAAAATATTGAGAACAAAAAAAGACACAATCTCGACGTTGAATAGTAGAGCTAAAAAATTTTAGTTACTTTATAGCTTAATGGGAGACAGCCAAAATGGCTTTAGACAAGGAAGATCTTGTTTTACTAATCTGTTATGTTTTTTTTGAAAGTGTGAATAAACATGTAGACAAAAGTGAGTCTGTTGATATAGTGTATCTGGACTTTCAGAAAGCCTTTGACAAGGTCCCTCATCAGAGACTTTTGGTAAAACTAAAGAGTCATGGGATAGGAGGCAGTGTACTATTGTGGATCAGGAATGTTTTGAAGGATAGAAAGCAGAGGGTAGGGCTAAATGGCCAATTTTCTGCAATGGAAAAAGGTGAATAGTGGAGTACCCCAGGGATCTGTGCTGGGTCTGCTGCTTTTTAACATATTCATAAATGACCTGGAAAAGGGAATAACGGGTGAGTTTATCAAATTTGCAGATGACACAAAACTATTCAAAGTTGTTAAAACCCAAGAGGATTGTGGAAAACTGAAAGAGGATCTTGATAAATTGGAAGACTGGGCATCCAAATGGCAGATGAAATTTAATGTGGACAAGTGCAAAGTTATGCACTTAGGAAAGTACAACCCAAACCATGGTTACACGATGCAAGGTTCCACATTCGGAACCACTAACCAGGAAAACGATTTAGGCATCATCATGGATAACATGTTGAAACCCTCTGCCCAGTGTGCAGCAGTGGCAAAGAGAGCAAATAAAATGCTAGGTATCATAAGGAAAGGAATGGAAAATAAAACAAAGGATATTATAATGCCTCTATATCTTTCCATGGTACAACCGCACCTTGAATATTGTGTGCAATTCTGGTCGCCATATATTAAAAAGGATATAGCGTTAATAGAAAAGGTGCAGAGAAGAGCCACCAAAATGGTAAAGGGGATAGAAGGATACGCCTATGAAGAAAGGCTAAGAAGGTTGGGGTTCTTCAACCTGGAAAAGAGATGGCTGAGGGGAGATATGATAGAGGTTTATAAATTAATGAATGGAGTGGAACAGGTAAACGTAGATCGATTGTTTACATTGTCAGAATATAAACAGACTAGGGGATATGCAATGAAGCTACTGGGTAGCCTATTTAAGACTAATAAAAGAAAGTATTTTTTCATTCAATGTGTAATCAAACTCTGGAATTTGTTACCGGAGGATGTAGTAAAAGCTGCTAGTGTAGCTAGGTTTAAAAAAGGTTTGGACAAGTTCCTGGAGGAAAGGTCCATAAACCATTATTAAAAGGGACCCTGGATAACACTGCTTGACCCCAATACAAGCATTGAGGAACCTGTGTCTTTTGGGGAGATTGCTAGGTACTTATGACCTAGATTGCCACTGTTGGAAACAGGGATACTGGGCTTGATTGACCTTGGTCTGACCCAGTATAGCATATCTTATGTTCTTATGTTCTTAAGTGAGATAAAGAAGTTTGAGGGTAAGCAATTAGAGAAGAATACAAGGTCAAGGCAGTGACTTTGCTGAGGAGTGGGGGCAGTACAGCAAAGTTGGAGGTTGAATGATGAGATAAGGGAAAGAAGCTTTAAAGCATAAGGGTCAGAGGGGTGATCAACATGAATGTTAAGATCCCCGAGAATACGGGAGGTGGAAGATGAATCCAGAAAAAAGGAAAGTCATGAATCAAAGTCAGAGAGAATGGTAGAGATGGACCTGTCAGGGGGTTGATAAATAACAGCTAATCGGAGAGGTAGTGGAGTAAAAAGCTGGATGGAATGGACTTCAGAGGAGGGAAAGTAGTGAGATTGAGGCAACAGGAGAGGTTGAAATTATTTATTATTTTTATTTATTTTATTTATTATTTAACATCTCTTATATACCGCACTATTGTCATCAGCGCGGTTTACATGAAACCAAACATATACATACAGGAAACTGTAGTGCATTTTACAAGTAACAGGAATTTAAAACTTGGATAAAGGTAAACTATGTTCACTATATAACTATATACAATAATCTGTACGCATTAGTCATAGTTGAGATTGTCTTGGTCTGAATATGGCGTTAATATTTCACTCGTGAAATATTAAATTGGAAAATAGCTTAGGAATAGGTGGTGTTTGAGGCTTTTTCTGAATTGTGTTAGGCTGGTTATAGCTCTCAATTCTGGTGGGAGGGCATTCCAAGCTATTGGGGCGTGAATGCTGAAGGCTCTTTTAGATGTTTCCTTAGTGTATCTGACTGTTTGTTTCGGGATTGTTAATGTATTTATAGCAGCTGATCTTCTGGCTCTATTGAGGGTCTGCATGTGTAAAAGGTTGGCGACCATTGATGGTGCTTGACTGTTTAAGGCTTTGAAAGTAGTGATTAGGATCTTGTAGTGGATTCTTGCATTGGTTGGTAACCAGTGGAGTCTCTTTAGAATTGTAGTTATGTGGTCTGCCTTTGATATTCCTTCAAGTACTCTGGCAGCGGTGTTCATCGCCAGTTGGAGAGGATTTAAAGTTGATTGAGGGAGACCATGTAGAATTGCATTTGCGAAGTCTAGGTGAGGCATTACCAAGGCTTGGTAGAACGGTTCTGAAGTCTGTGGGTTCCAGTAAAGGACGTAAGTGGCGTAGTGTGCGTTATCTTGTGATATATTAGTTTTGTTATGTTTTTTATGTGGGTTTTCATATTGAGACGCTGGTCAAGGGTGATACCTAGGTATCGTATCGTAGGTTTTACTGTCAATTCTTTGTCCTTTATCTTTAAGGTAGTAGGAGGTGTGAAATTTTGGTCCTTTGTGATAAACATAATATCGGTCTTGCTGTGGTTGATTCTTAGGTTCTGTGATAGGAGCCAGTCTTCTACTGATTCAAAGCATTTTATCAATGTTGTAAAGTCAGGATGGTTGATGGAGAATGGCATGTATATGAGAATGTCATCTGCATATGCTAAACAGGAAACATTAAAGGAACGGATGAGGTCACAGATAGGTTGCATATATATATTAAACATTAATGCTGACAGAGAGGATCCTTGCGGTACCCTTTGATCTTGCAGAAATGGTTCTGATGTTCTTTCTTCAATTCTTACTTGTTGCCAACGGTTAGTTAGATAGGATATACACCAGTCAAGTGCGGATCCAAGAATTCCTTTTTCCTTAAGGCGATCGATAAGTATTTGGTGGCTTACTGAGTCGAACGCAGCTGAGATGTCCATGAATATAAGGATGAATCCTTGGTGGATATTATCTATTCCCGTGATTAATGTATTGAATAATGTGATGAGGAGGGTCTCCACTCCGTGAGCTTCTCTAAAGCCATGTTGTGCAGGGTCACGTGGAGCTTCAGTGTCTATGTGCTGTTGAATTTGATGTTGGACCACTTTCTCAATTATTTTAGCTAGCAGTGGGATGCTGGATATTGGCCTGTAGGATTCTACTTTTAGGGGGTCTAATTTGTTGTTTTTCAATAATGGTCTAATTGAGGTTTGCTTAAGGCACTGAGGAAAGGTTCCAGTTGAAAAAGATTGTTCAAGGATCTTATGTATGAAGAAGCTTAGTTCATATCTAAGGTCTTTTATCCATGCTGCTGGACATGGATCATTTGCTGCAGTAGTAGCATTTATTGACAGGAAGGAGAAAGTAGAAGCCAAACACAACCATGATCAGTGGGATGAGGTGTGTTGGAGAACTGATATCCGCCATGACAGAGAGCAGCAAATAAAGCCCTGGGAGGAGCCAGGTCTCAGTTAGAGCAAGGAGATAAAGAGCATTAAACAGATCATGAGTGAAGGCAAGTTTATTTGAGATGGACTGTGCATTCCAAAAGGCACATGAGAAAGGGAGAGAGGTGGGGGAGAGGAGAGTGATAGAATAAGATTTGAGATGTTGCATGAGGATCTGTTCAAGAAGTGTGACAAAAGTCTAGGGGGCCCATGGTTGGGGTTGATATCTCTGGAAGAGAGAATGAGAAGGAGTAGAAGAGTGTGGGACAGAGAGGAGACAGCATGGCGGTAACGAGGGAGAGGTTGTTTTAGCGAGAGAGAGGAGATGGCTGAAATAGAGGGAGAAACTTGTGAAACTCAAGAACTGATGATATGGTAGATGACAAGATGGGGGAAGTGAGGACGGCAAAGGGGAGAGGAGGAGGGGCTTGAAGGATGGGAGAAAATTAGGGAGTATGAGGATTAGGATTAGAAAGTGATGAAGAACCATAAAATAGAGAAATGGAGAGGAGAACAGAAGTCAGAAGAAATAAAATGATAGGTTGCAGAAATTGCAGAGGATGAGATGCACATGTGAGTGATCGTGGTAAGGAGCACAGGATAGCTAGAAGAGATTTTCAGCCATGGGTTGGGATAATAAGGAACCAAAGAGCTGAACAAGATCACAAACAAAAATACTGAAAAGAAAGGCACCCTAGCAATGCTATGATAAATAAATAACATATACAGGCAGACATATCTTCCAAGCAAGTGTTTAGAAAAAGCCAGACCCTAGATACAAGCCCTGCAGCAATTCTCCTGCCCCTCTCCATGGCACCAGATCCAGCCCTGACTCCTTTCCACCCTGCCCAGACCCTTGGGGTTAGCTTTGTCTTTTGCTGGGTCCGTGCTGGAGCTTGGCTTTTCTTCTAATGGTGGACGAGGGAGGAGGTTCTATCACCAAAGCCCGTGAAGTTGGGTTGAGTAAGAATTGTTGCCCATCCCAGTAAAGAGAGAGGAAACATTAACCACATTTGGAACCTCGAACAAGAACCAGATGTTTCCAGGGGCTTGCACATAATCCCTGAGTTTGTTGTTGTTAAGTGCAGTTGAGTCAGTGTCCACTCACGGTGACCCTCTGGGTAGTTTTCCTAACTATGTTCAGTGGCTCAAAGTTGATAGAGTAGCATCCATATCTGCTCTTATTCTATTGATCCATCTCATTGCTGGCCTTCCTCTTCTGCATTGAAATTCTGCAGATACTCATAGTTTATGCAAAGAAAACTGTTGTTGCAGTATGCACCAACACAATTTTACCACTACTCAATCTAATTAAGGGCACTGAGAAACCCAAATCTGGTTTAATACTCAATTTCTAGACTTAAAAGCAACATTTGACTCCATTTCACATGACCTCATAATTCAGCATCTACAAAATCCTCAGATGGTTCAAGTCCTAATTTACAAACCACAAACTGCAAGAATAGACCTGAGAAGATGAGAGTGCTGAATGAATCTCTGTCTGCTTTCCCAGAATCCTCTCTGAAAACTCCATCTTGAAATGAGTGAATGAAAACAGTGTCTCTCTATCTCTGTGTATGTGTTTACCTTTGAAAATGCTGACAAGATGAACTGCAGACAGAAAGCTTTAGCCATGACTACATTTAAACAAGAAAAAGACAGGAATTGGGGGAGGTTACAGGAGATGAAACATAGAGATAAGACTCTGCAAAGAACCATACAAGAAGAGAAAAAGAAAGGAATGTATTTCCAAGGCTGTTGTAAGGAATAACCATATAGGGGAAAAGGGACAAATGGGTTAAAGAGAAAAACTGTGACGTTGTTGTTGTTGTTATTGTTGTTAAGTGGCATTGAGTCAAAGTCGACTCATGGCGACCCTCTGGATAGCTATCCTAAATTGTGTTCAGTCTTGAGTCAGGCGGCTCATTGTTGACAGACTGGTACCAGTAGCTGCTGTTATTGTATCAATCCATCTCATTGCTGGCCTTCCTCTTTTGCATTTACCTTCTATCTTGCCAAGCATGATGTCTTTCTCTAATGATCTCTCTCTTCGCATGATGTGTCCAAAGTATGAAAGTCGGAGTCTTGTCATCTGAGCTTCTAAAGAAAGCTTAGGTTTGATCTCCTCTAGTACCGACTGGTTTGTTCTTCGGGCAGTCCATGGTATACACAGTATTCGCCACCAGCACCATAATTCAAAGGCATCAATTTTCTTCCTGTCTATCTTTTTCACTGTCCAGCTTTCACATCCATATGATGTCATTGAAAATACCATAGCTTGAACAAGTTGAGTCTTTGTATGGAGAGAGACATCTCTGCTCTTGAGAATCTTATCTAGGTCTTTCATAGCCATTTTGCCAAGAGCAATGCGTCGTCTGATTTCTTGACTGCTTGTTGCTTCTTTATTGATAGTTGATCCAAGTAGGTTAAAATTGTTCACGATTTCAATTTCTTCTCCTTCAACGATGAACCTGTTGATTATGCCAGTTGTCATGGTCTTTGTCTTCTTTACATTAAGTTGCAGGCCCATTTTGAGACTATGTTCTTTGATTGTGAGAAGCAAATGTTTCAGATCATCTTCACTTTCAGCCAGTAATGTGGTATCATCAGCATAGCGAAGGTTGTTGATGAGTCTTCCACCAATCTTCACACCTCTATTGTCTTCATACAATCCTGCTTCTCTGATGATTTGTTCTGCATATAAATTAAATAGGTAGGGGGAAAGTATGCAGCCTTGTCTTACACCTTTGCTTATTTTAACCATTCTGTTTCTCCTTGATCCATTCAAACTGTTGCTTCTTGATCAATGTACAGATTGTGCAAGAGTACGATCGGGTGTTCTGGTAAACCTATGCTTCTTAATGTGGCCCAGAGTTTCTCATGGTTTACACAGTCAAAAGCCTTGCTATAGTCAATAAAGCATAAATAGATATCCTTTTGGTATTCTTTAGTCTTTTCAAGGATCCATCTCACATCCGCAATGATGTCTCTCGTTCCTCGCCCTTTCCTGAACCCTGCTTGCACTTCAGGTAGTTCTTGTTCCAGGTATGGTTGTAGTCTCTTTTGAATAATCTTCAGTAGAATCTTGCTGGCATGTGGGATCAGAGCGATTGTGCGATAATTTCCACAGTCAGTTGGATCACCTTTCTTTAGTATTGGTATAAACACAGATCTTTTCCAGTCAGTTGGCCATGATGTTGTCTTCCATATTTCTTGGCAGAGCCTTGTAAGTACGGTAACAGCTGCATCAGATTGCTGTAATACTTCTATGGGAATGCTATTAATGCCTGGTGCTTTGTTCTTTGATAAGGCTTTCAATGCTGCTGTAACTTCTTCTTTCATCACCAATGGTTCCCGATCATAAGGTACAGGTTGAAACGGCTATTGGTCCACTTGATCTTTATCATATAAAAACTCTGTATATTCCTGCCACCTTTTCTTGATCTTATCAGCATCATTCAACATAGAACCTTGAGCATCTTGTAACATTCCAATTCGAGGCTGGAACTTTTTCTTTAACTCTCGTAGCTTTAGGAAAGCCGATCTTGTTCTTCCTCTAGTAGTTTCTGCTTCTATTTCCTTGCATGCATTGTTGTAGTACTTTTCCTTGTCCTGTCTTGCTGCACGTTGGAAATCTCTGTTGAGTTCTGTTATTGTCTTTTTTTCTCCTCTGGCTTTAGCTTCTCTCAGTTTCTGGGCAATTTTCAGAGTTTCTTCCGTCATCCATTTTGGCCGTTTTTGCTTTTTCAACTTTTGTAGAGACTTCTTGCTTTCTTCCAACACAACCTTCTTGATGTCATTCCATAACTCTTCTGGAGCTCTGTCATTTGTATCTAAAGCAGCAAATCGATTTTGCAGGCAGTCTTTAAATTCCAGTGGTATATTCTCAAGGTCATATTTTGCTGCATTCATGAATGGTTTGCTCTTTTTCAACTTTTGCTTGAGTTTGCATACTAGTAGTTGATGATCTGTACCACAGACAGCTCCAGGTTTTGTCTTTGTTGATGTTATAGAACTTTTCCATCTTTGACTTCCACAGATGTAGTCAATTTGATTTTTATACAATCCATTGGGTTAAGTCCATGTGTACAGTCGCCGCTTGTGTTGATGGAAGAAGGTGTTTGAGATGAATAGATCGTTGGTCTTGCAGAATTCTATCAGTCTTTCTCCAGCTTCATTTCTGTTGCCAAGTCCATATTTTCCAACTACTTTGCCTTCTTCTTTGTTGCCAACTTTTGCGTTCTAGTCACCCATGACTATCAGGATATCCTGTTTGCATGTTCTGTCAATTTCAGCTTGTACTTGTTCATAGAACTCTTCAATTTCATTCTCTTCTGCAGCTGTTGTTGGGGCATATACTTGAATTATAGTTGTGTTGATAGGCATTCCTCGTAGACGAATAGAGATTAAGCGTTCGCTGACTGCATTGTATTTCATTACAGTTCTTGCAAGTTTATTTGTTATAAATGCGTTTCTTTGTCTTTCAGTTCCAGCATAGTAGACCATGTGATCATCTGATGCAAAGTGCCCGATGCCAGTCCATTTCAGTTCGCTGACACCCAACAGATCAAGTTGTACACGTTCCATTTCATTCTTGACCACCTCCAACTTCCCTTGGTTCATGCTTCATACGTTCCATGTTCCAATGTGTAAGACATCTTTAAAGCTTCTGACTCTCATTTCATTCATTCACAGCTACATCAGCAGTCAGATGTCCCAAGGGCTTTGATCCAACCACATAATAAATGCTGGCTTTACTCTGAAAAGTCTTCAGCTCTTCCCGAGTAGCTAGTTGAGTGCCTTCCGACCTGGGGGTCTCATCTTCCAGCACTATAGCACAATTTGTTTTTTTGTAACTATCCATTTTGTTTTCATGGCAAGATATAGAAGTAAACTGCCGGGCCCTTCTTCCGCGCAGTTTAAGTTTGGTGTTGTTGCTGTTGTCACAGAAATGTGATCCTCCGCCGTCAACACTATCCCATTCTGCTGCTGTGCCCAGATGGGTGGTTTGTCTTGGTCTGGCACCTCAGCTGTTGTAAGGAATAACCATATAGGGGAAAAGGGACAAATGGGTTAAAGAGAAAAACTGTGACGTGATTGTATAAAATAATGCTTTGTAGAATGTAAAGTGGGCAGACAGTAACTGGAGTTCTGTATCAAGTAATGTCACTTTCTGCCTCACAAGATAACAACACGGTGTTTAGATTTACATTTCTGTGTACTCTAGTTCAATAAATTTAATTGATTTTTACTTATAAGTTATCCTGTCTTACACATTTATACACAAATTATTAAGATGGGATATTTGGGTGCCAGACAGCACTAAGGCACAAAAGAAAAAAGCCGCAATAGACCATACAAGGAAAGGAAATGGAGAAAATCAAAGAGAATCCGACAAAGCATCCTTTTTCAGCAAACTGGAAGAATACAAGTTATTAACAAACAACAATAACAGGATTATCACACCAAGCTAATAATGTCAGCACTGAACAAGACAAGGGAAATGTTTGATATAGTTAAATCCCTAACAACTAACCCAAAACAGGACAATGCCACGGTTGCACCAGAGGTAGATGCCATAGCCAAATATTACAAGGAAAAGGTGGGAACATTATCATCAACCGATTTCCATTGCAAAACAAGCAATATAACTGCAAATCAGGCCTGGAAAAGTTTTTCTCAGATCTCCAAAAGACAGCTCAAAGACATAATCAAATCTCTAAGCATGTCAACTTCTGCTCTCGACCCTTGCCCAGCCACATGGATACATCTGACTAGCGACAGTCTCACTCCTGATATGCTAAATCTAATAAACGCCTCATTAGATCAAGGCTATATTCCAGAAGAATTAAAAAAGGCCTCTATCCATCTCCTCTTCAAAGGCAAGAATTTGGATAAATCAGAAAAAAGCTCTTACCGGCCTATTTCAAGTCTGCCATTTATGCCAAAAATCCTAGAAAAGGCAGCTCAACTCCAGCTACAAAATCATGTAGACCACTTTGCACAGCTCAATCCACATCAGCACGGATTAAGAATCGGTCATGGAGTTGAAACACTCCTCATCGCATTAATAGACAAGCTTCTAAAAGGACTAGAAGAACCTAATTCTGGTTTCATCTTAATTTTTCTCGACTTATACAGCAGCTTACGACTCCATATCACATGATTACCTCAAACTTAGATTACAAGAAATCGGCCTCAAAGACAAAGATCTGTCATGGTTGAAAATCTACCTTTCAAACCGAACCATCCAAGTAAAGATGGGTAATAACACGTCAAGCTCATTCTACCAAAGGAAAGGCGTGCCCCAAGGTTCTGCTTTGTCAGCGCTCCTTTTCAGCCTTTATATCCAAACCATCTGCAACATTATAAAGAGTCATGGCATTGACTACAA
This sequence comes from Ichthyophis bannanicus, assembly GCA_033557465.1. Taxonomy (NCBI): domain Eukaryota; kingdom Metazoa; phylum Chordata; class Amphibia; order Gymnophiona; family Ichthyophiidae; genus Ichthyophis; species Ichthyophis bannanicus. The sequence goes on from CM066031.1 coordinate 42,784,962, forward strand.
CCTGTATGTGGATGACATCCTGCTTTTCACCCAAATCAACACCAAACAACTGAAACTAAAAAATATAAAGGAATGTTTCAATAACATTAGCACATGGCTTAAAGAACACAATCTTCTAATAACTTTGACTAAAACAGAAATGCTTTTCATCACAAAGGACAACTCTTTCACTCCACCAGAAACTATGAAGATAAAAGATGCAAGCATCCAAATCAAAAAAGAAGTGAGATATTTGGGCATTACACTAGACCATCAGCTTAACTTCACCAAGCATGTGAGCAACCTAACAAAAGCTATCTATTTCAAGCTAGAAATGTTTCAACATCTAAGAACTCTTCTCTCCGCAAATGATTTCAGAACAGCAGGCCAAGCTATAATCTTCCCACACTTCGATTTCTGTAATGCCATTTTAATGGACCTCCCAAAGCAAAGCATCCACCGCCTTCAACTAGCTCAAAATACAGCGGCTAGAGTAATATCACAAACCTCTATCAAAGCACATTAACCCAATATTAAAGCAGCTACACTGGCTATCAACTGAGAGCAGAATAAAATTCAAGTACTCCATACTATATTAATATCCCTCCAAACAGAACCTGCCTTCTGCCTGAAAGAGTTTATTCAAATCACTCCGGAAAACAGACCACGTAGAAGTAACAATAGAAATTCTCTTGAGGTGCATGCTGACTTTAGAAACTGCAACGCAACTACATCCAAGAGAGCCTTCTCCCTTTACGCCCCTCTATTATGGAACTCACTTCCTTCAGCCATAAGAAACACTAAGGATCCAAAAGCCTCCCGTAAACTGTTAAAAACATTCCTGTTCAAGGAGCACTTTGGTGAACCAGTCACCTAGTGACAATTCTACATGGAAAACTACAGTCCTCACACTTTTCAAGATGCTTTCAAGTTCATTGTAACTAATTTATATATATGCTTAGTTCTCTGTACATAGTTATTACTTAAATCAGCTGTTGCTGATTTAAGTTAATTTGTCCCTTTTCCTCTTTCACTCCCTGTTAATATGTTACATATATTTTTTGTTTAATGTAATGTTCAATCCTTGATTTCTCTGAAAACCGCTTTGATTCACGCAAAGCGGTAAATAAGCACTAATAAATAAATAAATACAAATCTCACTCTATATCATACAAAGCCTCAATAGACCAAACGACTACCACCCCAATCTAAAGGAGTTCAACAAGGCTCGACCCTCTCATCATTACTATTTAACCTCTTTGTACAACCAGTATGCTCTGTAATAAAGACTTGCAACATCCTATACCATATCTATGCAGATGATGTCATGATATACACACCTATCAACACATCAAATCCAGACATTATACACATAACAACCCGCTTCTCCGCTGTCTGCAACTGGCTCAAAATACACAATTTGAACACAAACCTCAAGAAGACAGAGGCCATGTTCATCACAAGAGACATTGGCTTCAAAACACCATCTTCCATAGCTATTGATGGCACAAAAATCCAACTGAAAAAAAGATATATTATACCTTGGAGTCACACTGGCCCAATGCCTCACTTCGTCAGCCCACATTCAAAATCTTACTCACATTACTAGCACTAATTTCAAGCTCAAAACAAAGTATCTCAAACATTTACTGACCGACCATGACTTACATTCAGTCCTTCAAGCAACCATCTTCCCCCACTTTGACTACTGTAACATTATCTTTCAAGGCATACCAGACTCAACCATCCACCCTCTCCAACTTGCACTTAACACTGCTGCAAAAATCCTACTCAACGCAAAAAAACCCCCCAGAACACATTACACCTCTTCTCAAACAACTGCATTAGCTTCCAATAAAGGAACATATTAAATTCAAATCTATCTTCACAACCTTCAAAGTCCTCAACAACTCCTCATCACCACACTTCCAAAGGGGAGAGATAGACTAGCAAGGAGAAGGTTGCAATAGTCTAGACGGGAGATAACTAAAGGATGGATAAGTGTCTTAGTGTATGTAGGATGAATTTTGCCAGTGTTATAGAGAAAGAAGAGACAGGATTTAGCTGTCTGTTGGATGTGTGCAGAGAATGAAGTGTAAAGGTCTGAATGTCCACCTGTGTGCATGTGTATCTGGGTCTTATTTTCTGCAAATTGACACAAAAGTATTTGTGCAAAAGAAAGAGCGAGAGGGGAAAAGAGAATCCAAAGTCATTGCAGGAAACAGAAACTGAGAGCCACATGGGATGGGAATGAGGAGGAAGAGCCTCAGAGGTTTGCAAGGAATAAAGAGCAGAACTTTCTTTCCTGGACTGAGCAGTGCCAGCCTCATTTCCCCTTCTGCTTGCCCCATGCAGCGTGCGTGTCTCCAAGGCTGGATCGTGGCACTGCCTCACCTGTTGCCCACCTCCTGCCAATTTCCTACCTGCTGAGCAGAAATCCCTGCAGCCATTCTCCTGCCCTTCTCTGGAACACGTCTTGGTTCCCTCTTTACAAAGCTGGTGGTGTTAATTTTGCTGGTGCTAGTATGAAGCGTCTTTCCCAGTGGCTTCAGAGAGAAGAAGTGTGAACAGAGACAAAGGGAGGGAGGCTGGAGACTGAGTGCCTGCCCCGAGCCTTGGGAAGCCTGTGAAAGGGGCTGAACTAATGCTGGGTCATTTCACAGATCCACTTCCTGAAATATTCAGGCACATAAAAGCAGGGAAGGACAGAGGAGTTACTAACAACTGAATGCGCTGGAGGATTTCACGTCTGATCTACAGAAACAAAGATATTATATGCAGAGAACAAGTTCTAGCCACAAAGCCCTTTAAATAAACTACAGTTTCTCTCCATACAAAGATTTGACTTGTTCAAGCCATGGTATTTTCAATAACATCATATGGATGTGAAAGCTGGACAGTGAAAAAGATAGACAGGAAGAAAATTGATGCCTTTGAATTATGGTGCTGGCGGTAAATACTGTGTATACCATGGACTGCCCGAAGAACAAACCAGTCGGTACTAGAGGAGATCAAACCTAAGCTTTCTTTAGAAGCTCAGATGCAAGACTTTGACTTTCATACTTTGGACACATCATGCGAAGAGAGAGATCATTAGAGAAAGACATCATGCTTGGCAAGATAGAAGGTCAGTGCAAAAGAGGAAGGCCAGCAATGAGATGGATCGATACAATAACAGCAGCTATGGGTACCAGTCTGTCAACAATGAGCCGCCTGACTCAAGACCGAACACAATTTAGGATAGCTATCCAGAGGGTCGCCATGAGTCGACTCCGACTCGACGGCACTTAACAACAACAACAGTTTCTCTATGGGAGTGTCACAGTGCACTGTGGGAGCTGTAGTCCTTCCTAGGGGGTATTACTGTGTGGGAGTGTCACAGTGCACTCTCAGGTGCTGTACTCCTTCCAAGGCTGTATTTTAGTGTGTGTATGTCACAGTGCACTCTGAGAGCTTTAGTCCTTCCTAGGAGGAATTACTGAATGTGAGTGCCAGAGTGCACTCTGGGAGCTGTAGTCCTAACCAGGAGGGATTGTCATGGGAGGGCTGGCTAAGCCTTCCTAAGGCTCGTTCTCCAGCTCAGGAAACAAACAACTGTAACAATCTGAAGGGCAAAATCATAAAGTTTAGTAGGGAAGTGACATCACTGAAGGAAATGGCGGCTTGAGTCTCTTTCACCGCCACCCCGAGGAGTCAAAAAGCCCCCAAAATTACCAAACTGGGCAGGTGAGCCACTAAAAACTGGAGTAGAAGGTGCCTGGAGTGCCTGGGAGCAAATGGTTAAAAATACAAAACTGCCGGAGGTGAAGGAAAAGCCGAACGTCTCGCAGCGGCTGATGGGCAGGGCTGGACCGCATGGCAGTTCTCCGCACAGCCCGGCATCAGAGGAATCTGGAGAGGACATGCTAAGTGAACTAGAGCAAGCAAACAAAACAGCCTCAACACATTCTCTTACAGCGTGAGCTCCAAAGGGGCTTTGAAGAAATTGCTGCTGAGTTTCGATCTATGCGGGAGGAAGTGACGTCTACGAACACGGAGCTCTGCAGAGACATTAAGGATTTAGGCCACCAGTTGGAGGAGGTGGAAATTAAAATATAGGACTATACTGGCAGATTTGCAATGCACAGCAGATAGACAACGCTCTCAGGTGATGGAACTTACTTATAAGACTGATGACATAGAACACTGGGCCCGCAGAAACAACACGCGTTTCAGAGCATACCGGAAGTTGCAGATTGGGCAGAGAACTTGGTCAAGGTGGTGCGAGTGTTAGCCAAAGAACTTTTAACTGCAGAGGAGCTTTTGTCCTCTGGGGCTAATATGGAGATCGAGAGGGTACACTGGGCACTGGGTAAGCCCCCCAATAACACTGTTCAACAGCCAAAATGCTTCGGCCACGAAAGCAGCTGCAACAAGTCTCAGGCAATGGATGAATGGGAAAAGACAACACAGGTACACTAAAAAAAATTTTTTTTAAACTGCCTCTAATGTTTTGATTGATTTTTACGTTTTTTGGTGCGCTGAATCCAAATCTGGTAACCAATTTGCTCCATCACGTACAGATTTTTTGCTACATTGGGTTAGCAGTTTGAGGTGAACGTTTCAGATTGAGTGCGATCGAGATAAAAGTTTCTTGGATGAATTCTTTATACTAATTGTTTAGTAGTTATTCAAATAAGAATAAAGAAAATTGTAACAAGGCAGCACATAAGAATAGAGTAATGTCAACAAAACACACAGTGATGGTAGCAAAATTGTCAGCACTTAAAACAGCCACATACATGTGCACAAACATTGAGCATATAAGAGCGAGGTTAGACACAAAGCAAAGCAAAGAAATGTGCAAAAAATGTTGTACAGGTATGTATGTAAGAATAGAAAACGCAAACCGCACCATTGCAATACATGAAGACAAACACCCGATGGTGTGAAAATAAAATTCTAATAAATGAGATCCGACACTGTGGTAATAACTAGCAAATTTTTATTTCAAAGTTTAGTAAAAACACGATATTTGTCAACACAGTTTAGATTCTTGGGTCAATCAATCTCCTGGTGGGCCCGTTTCTTCTTCCCCAGAATGCTTCTCTTGGTGCGCTGCTTGGCGTATTTTTCATCTGGGGTTTCCCGCAGCAGCAACCAGCAGAAATCAGCCATCATAGTGGTGTTCCATCTTCCTTGGTACCTTCTCTCTGCGTCCTTGATGTCCTGGTGAAACCTTTCACCTTGTTCTTCACTGTACGCCCCCAAGTTTTCGGGAAAGTAGTTCACATGGGAGTGCAAGAAATGGACTTTCAGGCTCATGTTACAGCCTTGTTCTTTGAAGGCATTGAGCATCCTGGCAACAATATCCTTATAGTTCTCATCCCGCCTGTTCCCCAAGAATTTGAGAACAACATCCTTGAAGGAATCCCAGGCTTCTTTTTCCTTCTCAGACATCGTTTCAGCGAATGCTCCATCTAAAATGAGTTTCCTTATATCAGGGCCAACAAACACTCCTTCCTTTAGCTTTGCTTCAGAAAGTCGGGGGAACTTTGAGCAAAGATACCGAAAGCACTCACCATCTTTTGGAAGGGACTTGATGAATTGCTTAATGAGACCCAACTTAATGTGGAGAGGTGGTAATAGAATTTTATCACGAGGTACCAAGCTCTCATGAAGAACATTTTTCTCACCGGGTCTCAAATACTCCCGAATTGGCCAGTCTTTTTTTCCCCAGTGTCGGTCGCGGGCCCGGCTATCCCACAAGCAAAGGAAGCAGGGATATTTGGTGAAACCGGATTGCTGCCCTAATAGCATGGATAGAATTTTAAAGTCTCCACAAATCATCCACTTATGCTCATCATAACGAATCTTCTGAAGAATCAGGGTCAAATTCTCGTATTTTTCTTGGAGAATAACAGAGTGAGCAATAGGAACTGAAGCGAATGCGTTGCCATTATGAAGAAGAACACCTTTTATGCTGTCTTTTGACGAATCAATGAACAGCCGCCATTCAGCAGGATCATACTTGAGTTTAAACTTTTCCATCACTCCGTATATATCATTGCAAAATACCAAATCTTCCTCTTTGCTGAAATACTTCAAAAATTGTGTCTCGCGGTTGCGGTACCAATAAAAAGTTGTTCCTGGTGACAATAGATTTTTCTGTTTAAGCCGAGAACCTAGCAGTTGGGCAGCATCTTTTGGGAGTCCTAAATCCTGGACTAAATCATTCAATTCAGCTTGAGAGAAAAGTTCAGGTTTCGGATCTGGTTCAGTTTCAAACTCGGAAGTACTGGACTCATCGGGAAAAGCCATCTGATGAGTCTCATCATGATCAGAACCGTCCACACAAATATGATCCAAAGATTTTGGTGGTTCAGGCACAGGTACTTCGTTGCTATGAGGCATAGGCCTAATTGCTGAGGGAAGGTTGGGGTAACTTATTACGTTCTTATTTTTTAAGTTGTATCCCTTCACAATGCAAGAGCAAAAATAGCAGTCACTGCTGTGGTCTCTTTGTTCACGCCACATCATAGGTATTCTGAAACGAAATGCTTGTTTTTTACCTTTCATCCATAAGCGTAGATCCTCCTCACATGTCTTGCACACTTTGTGAGGAGCCCACGGTTTGTCTTGATCGCCGAACTTCAAACCGAAATAGGCGAAATATACTTTTTTAATAAATGCAGAAATGTTCCTCTGCCGCTTTTTCACGGTATATTCCCCACAAATAAAAAAAAAACTGTCCAGAGAGTTGACGCAACCTCTGGCTCTGTGAGCCATCACAAATACACAGCACTGCAAACTACAACTGTAGTGAACCACTTCGGAATAAAGCTGGATTACGACTGAACAAACAAAAGGTAATAATGAACTTGCAAGAAACTGAAATTTGACAGGAACGTTCATGTCGCAACCACCATGTTTGAGCGAGCGAACGAGGCGAGGCGAACAGGAAAGAACATGCGCCAGCGCGAGTACTGGATTTAGCCCCCCGCCTCCCAATTGTCCTGTTAATGTATAAAATGAATACAAAACACTCTAAAATATCATGAGGGAGTGTTTCTAGTTAGTTAACCATTACAACCTCTATTTTGGGCCAAGAAAATAAACTGCAGTCGGCTAAAAAGAAATTATGTGAACATTCCTTATATGGGTAAGAAATCTAATTTTGCAAGAAAACGTGACGTGATGGAACATTTTGGCTATTTTTCCTGGATTCAGCACCCCAAAATCTATAGGAATCAGTTGCAAAACTGGAGGCAGTTTTTTGGTAGTGTACCTGTGCAATCAATGCCTTTTGCAGTTCCAATGATCTGGAGAGAGCCCACAGATCATGTCAGCAATTGCTACTTCTGCATGGTTCCTCCAAGTCAGAAAGGCATATCCAGAAAGAGTAAGTGGACTGTGCAATATCCAAACATGCCATCTGCAATACGCCCAGTGCTTCATGGAGAAGGGTTGCCGATTCCCAAAATGTCAGAATCATTATCATTAGAATCAGGTGAGGAAGAGGAAGAAGTTTGTAATCATGAACCGTCAACCTCACGCGACCCAGAGTTTCTTCTGGCCACTGCTAATGAGCCACACCTCATAATGCAAGGTGAATTGAATGACTTTGTCAGGGATTTGGATCTCCCGAAGAATAAAGCTGAGCTTTTGGGTCCCAGTCTACAGCAGTGGAAACTTCTGGCTGGTGACATTTGAATTTCTTTTTTCTGGGACTGTCAGAAAGTCTTGGTGTCACTCTTTTTCAAAGAAGGTGATCTTGCTGCATGCAACAACGTAAAAGGTTTAATGGCAGCTCTCAATATCAGTTACAATGCAGATGATTGGAGGCTCTTCATTGATTCATCCAAAGCAAGTCTTAAAACTGTATTGCTGCATAATGGCAACTTGCTACCATCAATTCCTATTGGCCATGCAGCTTTTATGAAAGAGACTTATGACAATATGAAACAACTTTTGAAATGTATAAACTATGATCAACATGTATGGTCAATCTGTGGTGACTTCAAAGTGGTCACCCTCTTGCTTGGTCTTCAGGGTGGATATACCAAATACTGCTGCTTCCTATGTGAATGGGATAGTCGTCAAAAGGGACCAGCCACTCCATCAGTCACTGGATCCTGGAAGCAAAAATATTCTGTTTCCAGCACTTGTAGACAACAACAAGATTTTGATGCCATCCTTGCACATCAAGTTGGGACTAATGAAAACCTTTGTCAAGGTGATGGATAAAATTAAACCTGCTTTCAGTTATCTTAGTGGTAAATTTCCTAGACTGAGTGATGCCAAAATTAAGGAAGACGTTTTTGTTGGCCCTCAGATTTGTGCACTTCTTCAAGATGATGAATTTCTTCGTTTATTGCGTGGAAAGGAAAAGGCTGCATGGATAGTATTTGAATCAGTGACACAAATTTTCTTGGAAACAACAAAGCAAATAATTACCAAGAGATTGTTCAAGATCTTCTCAAGGCATATAAAAACCTTGATTGCAACATGTCCTTAAAGATTAATTTTCTACACTCTCATCTAGATTTTTTTCCCATAAAATTGCAGAGCAGTAAGTGATGAACATGGAGAACGATTTTACCAAGACATTGCAGCCATGGAAAAGAGGTATCAGGGTAAATGGAGTCCATCAATGCTTGCAGACTACTTCTGGGCAGTGACAAGGGATATTCCATTGCTTCAGTACAAGAAACAGATCAGGAAGAGTCGTGAAGCCACTGAATGAGAACAAAACTTGCTAGAATGTACTTACAAATGTTCTTAATGAAAGTTAAATTGCAGACATACTTACTCCTCTGTTTCTTCTAAGTACATTTATGAACTTTATTTTATAAAAACATGCTTGTTGTTGTGCAAAGTTTCATTTCTAATAAAATTTTGAATTATATCTAAGGATTTAGGATCGATTTTCACCATACATAGTGGCAATATGTAAATTCTTCAACATATCCTAGAAACAAGAGCTAATTGACCAATTTCACTATCATATTTGAATTCAGCGTATCAAATTCATTAAGAAATAGCACATTTAATTTCTGAAGCAAACAATTTTTGAAAGTTTGTAGAACAGTATTAGAAAGCATAAACTCCAGACGTCTCTATATATTCTAACTCTCCCATCTTATTGTTTAGACTTCTCGCATTTGCATACAAGCATTTTAGAGACTGTATTTTATTAATATTAATCAGGCTAATTTCACTATCATATTTGAATTCAGCGGATCAAATTCATTAAGGAATAGCACATTTAATTTCTGAAACAAACAATTTTTGAAAATTTGTAGAACAGTGTAATCAACCCGTGATGTTATTGCCCATTTTCTATGCTACAATGATGCAGAACTGCTGCTGAGGAGAGGCCAGGAGAGGAAAACAATACAATCTCAGGATGCTGCTGTTTCCCTCTTCCAAGATCTTTCAACTTTCACGTTGGTGCGTGTGGTACAGATGAATTTTGACTATTGATTATGCCTCAGTAGTGAATATGCCTCAACTGTAAATAGGGGCACTTGAAACTGTTGAAACAATTTACATAACTACAGATACTGGAAAGATCAGGGAGGAGACCTTCTCTTAGCAAGCAAATGGAGACCCATTACAGAGAACAAAAGAACACTTCACCTAGGAGCCTTTCTACTAGCAGACAAATTGAAACCCATTAACAGGACAAAACAGGACAATTCACCTTGCCTTGGAAACATTTCTCCTAAGAATTCATCAATTGTAATGTAGACCAGGGGGGGGGGGTTCCCTTGAGCATTTTCAAGCACCTGGCCAGTGTCTTGGATGTGCTTAATGGATAACTGACTCTATACTACGTATGTGTCACATGATAGGAAATAACTGGATTGTTCTTGCAACTGGATAAAATGGGTACCTGTTTTCAGCTAGACAGAGAGAAATGGATTCATCTAGGAATGGACGCATTGCCTAGACAAACTCCCGATTGAGAAGTCTCTCTTGTCTGGTTGAATCAGGGATCCATTCAATCGACGTGTGACAAGGGATGAAGTAAAGCTCTTTCGGTGAAGTATATTCTTCTTCTGTAATTATCTTTCTAGTTATCTATTCTGTAATTAAGTGCTTTTATTCTAATAGTTTTCCAGATATCTTTTTAACTAATCATAGGTAGATATATGAATTACTTGCCTTTCTAAATAAGTACGAATTAAGAAGTTAAATAAGTGAAATTCAAGTTATCCCTGCTTTGTATTATAAATAAACGCACGTCTTCATTAACAAGGTGTGTTAGCCTTTGTTGAAGTAAGACATTTGGTACCAGAAGTGGGGTGCGATAAAAAGAAAGGCTATAACAATGTTGAAAAGAAGAGTAAAAAATGTAAATAGTACAAAGACTGTAAAGGAAGATAAAGATTTTGTAAATATCCCCGGATGGGATCAGGCGCCTTATGAAATGTTAGCTAGAGAATGGTCTTGCGGTTCAGGACTAAGTGAGAATTGGGAATCTGTTTTAAAAGATGCGGAACCTGTAAATCTCCTTACATGCTTGCAAAAAATACCTGTTGAAAAAGGGATAGAATTGAGTGTGTTGGGGAGGAGAGGTTGGCTTTTGCTGTCTGCATATCGTAAGATACATCAGACAAAATCCAGCAAAGTAGATTTGATTGAGCAACTTGAAAAACAGAATTGTGATTTACAAAATATGATAACAATGCTACAATGCCAAATCCATTTGTTGACGGATAAATTAGATACTTATCAGCAGGTTGCTGAGAGAGCAGCTGTCAGGGTGGCCCAGTATAAATATCGTAAAAGAAAGGGGAGAGTAAATAAAAAGAAAGTGCACATGTCTATTGCTAAAGCAGGTGTAAATTGGAATCCTGATGACTGGGATGGTAATATCTGGGATTCTACTGAATCATCTAACTCTGAGGAAGAGCAAGGAGTTAGTAATGAAAACTATCAGGCACAACCGATTTATAGGAGGAAAGTGCAGAGTACTCCCCAAAATCCTGGAGGAGTTAATCTAGATACTGTGGAGGATTTTAATCAACAAGAGATTAATGATATCCAGGACAGGTTTAGGCAGAAACCTGGGGAATCACTGATTACCTGGATGGTGCGTATTTATGAAACTGGAGCTGCAGGAGTACAGCTAGATCATGGTGATTCTAGGAAATTTTGTCTAATTAGTGTTGACCCTGTGATACAAGAGCAGTTTCGTAATTACATATCACAAAATATGACTAATTTACTCCAACTGGCAGTAGAAGGATGTAATGCTAAATTTCCTGCCGAAGCTGATTGGCCCCCAAATGATAAACAATGGTTTGCTTTGCGTGACGCTATTCAGCGCATTAAAGAGGAAGGCATGAAAACTGCTATTTTTATAGGGCAAGCTGATCAGTTAATGAATTGTGCCATGACTGCATCAATGAGGAATAAGATTATACGTTTGGCTCCACCAGCTTACAAACATGTTATTATGACTTTACTGATAAATCAAACAGGGAATCCTTTATCAGAAGTAATAGAAGCAGTGAGACAATTAGGTGAATTGGGAGAGTGGGGTCCAAAGTACAGTGCTGGTGACAGAAGGGAGAATAGATCAGAAGGACAGAAGGGAAATATAAACAACCGAGTATCCAGGAAAGATATGTTTACTGCTCTCCTTAAAGATGGTGTTAAAAAGGAACAGATTGATGGAATTGACACACAGAGCATGTGGGAAATATATAAGAAAAGAGGGCTGTATAAGAAAAGTGGAAATAGGAATGTGAGTAAACAAAATTCTGAAGTGAATGAAGAGGAGAGAAAGAATGAGGGAAAAGGAAGGAGGGTGAGATTAGAGAAGCAAGATCAAATGTTATTCCCACAGCACCACTTTCTGACTTATACCCTGATCTTTCATGGGCACAGGATTTGTTTCAAGAATAGGAAGTAGGCCAAGCTCCAGTTGAAGGGTGGACTCATAAAGACATGAGACCCCATGTAAATTTAGAAATTTTTTGGAAACATAAGAACAATCAGAGGGTCCGAGCCTTAGTAGATACTGGAGCGGAGGCCACCTTAATTTATGGAAATCCAAAACATTTCAGAGGACAGCATGTTACAATCACTGGGCTGGGAGGAAGGAAAACAGATGCTGTACAAACCACATTGGAAATGAAAATTGGTCAGTTACCTAAGAGAAAATACTCGGTGTTAATTGTTCCCATTCCCGAGTATATAATTGGGATAGACATATTAAAAGGGTTGACACTGATACTTGATGAGGAACAATACCAATTTGGCATCAAACCTTACATGTCTGCTAGACCTATTACTGTAGGACACCTTAAAATGCCAGCAGTAAAGCTGCCCCCCGCCACTAAAATGGTGAGTATGAAGCAGTATAGGATCCCGGGAGGACATCAGGAAATAGGAGAAACAATTCAAGAATTGCTAGAAGCAGGGGTGATTAAGCCGGTTACCACTGGCTGGAATAATCCGGTGTGGCCGGTAAAGAAATCAGATGGCAGTTGGAGAATGACAGTTGATTATAGAGAATTGAATAAGTATACCCCTCCACTGACTGCTGCTGTACCAGATACAATTACTCTTATTGAAAATATTCAAAGACACGCAGGGACATGGTATGCTGTCATAGATTTGGCTAATGCATTTTTTACTATTCCAATTTCGTCGGAGAATTGGGAGCAGTTCTCATTTTCTTGGCAGGGTAGACAGTACTGTCCCACTAGACTTCCCCAGGGGTATTTACATAGCCCCACTATCTGTCACAGGATTGTAGCAGAACACTTAGATGAACTCCCACCTCTGGATGGGGTACAAATTTCACATTATATTGATGATATTTTAGTGCAGGGGCCCTCACAAGAGATAGTGCAGGAACATCTTGAAGCTCTCATTGCACACATGAAAAAGAAGGGTTGGGAAATTAACCCTGCAAAAATTCAAGGACCAGCCCAGACAGTAAAATTCCTGGGCATACAGTGGCATCAGGGTCATAGAGAAGTGCTCCCAAAAGCCAAACAGAAAATAATGGAATTTAATACTCCTCGAAACAAAAAGGAGGCCCAGAAATTTATTGGACTGTTTGGCTTTTGGAGGCAGCACATTCCCCATTTGAGTCAAATACTGGCACCATTGTATAAAATAACTAGGAAGAAATATGAGTTTGAATGGGGAGATGTGCAGCAGCAGGCTTTTGAACTGGCTAAACAAGCTATACAGCAACCCTTAGATTTATGGCCTGTTCAACCTGGGGAACTCGAGCTCAATGTATCAGTACAAGAACAGTATGCTAATTGGAGTTTATGGCAGAAACAGGGAAAGAAAGAAAAAGTACCTCTAGGATTCTGGACGAGGAAGCTCCCCGAAGCAGGGACTAGATATACCCCTTTTGAAAAACAGTTGTTAGCATGTTATTGGGCTTTGGTGGATACAGAACAGGTGACCATAGGACACACTGTGATGTTAAGACCAGAAATTCCTATTATGCAGTGGGTAATGAGCTCCCCCAAGACACACAGAATAGGACATGCACAAGAAGCAAGCATAATCAAATGGAAATGGTATATTCAGGATAGAGCTAAAATTGGTATAGGGGGAACTGCTACCTTACATGAAAGGGTAGCTCAAGCCCCTCTTAAGGACACTGAGACCATGCAATTGCCAAATCATGAATTAACAGCAACAGAGTCTCCAGTGAAGTGGGGACAACCATTTGTACAATTAACCTCAGAACAGAGAAATCATGTTTGGTTTACTGATGGGTCTGCTAAATATGTGGGAAATAAAAGGTGTTGGAAGGCTGTGTCTTACAATCCCACTACTAAAAAATTGTTGACAACTACAGGTGAAGGGAAAGTAGCCAATATGCTGAACTTTATGCAGTATTTCAGGCTTTAAAACAAGAGACCCCAGGGACTTGTCATATTTACACTGATTCCTGGTCAGTAGCCAATGGCTTAGCCACATGGCTACCTACCTGGCAGCAAAATAATTGGGAGATACATTCAAGAGAAATTTGGGGAAAAGAACTGTGGCAGCAAATTTGGGAAATGTTGCTTTTAAGTACGGTAACTGTGTATCATGTAGATGCTCATTGTGCTATTGATTCGTTAGACAGATGGTTTAACTCTATTACTGATGAACAAGCTAAAATTGCTGAAGCACAAACAGACACCAAAGAATCTGACTTGCTGGGCATGGCAAAATGGGCTCACCAGAAATGTGGGCATTTAGGTGAAAAAGCTACTTTCCGCTGGGCACAAACACGGGGAATCCCTATCCCCTTAGATGCTATTAGAACAATTATCTTGCAATGCCCAATTTGTCAGCATATACAGCACAGGTCTGTCCCACACATAGTGTATGGCCATTTAGGGCGAGGGAAAACTACCAGGCCAGGCCTGATATGGCAAATAGATTACATAGGACCTCTACCTACCAGTAAGGGATGTCATTATGTATGCACGGCTGTGGATACATATTCCGGGTATTTAGTGGCATATCCATGTAAGAGGGCTACGCAGATTAACACCATTAAAACATTAGACCTCATTACTTTATATTATGGGATCCCTCTTCAGATTCAAAGTGATAATGGGTCTCATTTTAAAGGGAGGCTTGTACAGGATCACAGTAGACAGCATAACATTGAATGGATATTTCATATACCCTATTACCCTCAAGCTGCAGGACTTATAGAAAGAATGAATGGATTGCTCAAAGAACAGCTTAGGAAATTAGGGGAAGGATCCCTGCAAAAGTGGAGAGATCATTTATCTGCAGCACTACAGATCCTTAACAATAGACCAATTGCAGAAACTGAAACTCCTCTAATGAGGATGTTGACTCCCACATTACAAATCAAATCTTATGTAGCCACTAACACTATTCTATATTGGGAAATTAAAGAAGGTGCCTTAGCCCCGTATCGGGCAACACCAGAGGCAGCCGGACTAGATTTACATGCTCTGCAGGAATATAGAATAAAGGTCCATGATTTGCAATTAATAGAAACAGGAATAGGAGTCCAGTTACCACCCGAGCATTTTGGGTTAATTGCCCCTCGCTCTGGATTGGCCCTGAAAGGCATACAAATACTTGGAGGAGTGATTAATGCAGATTATCAAGGAGAGATAAAAATTATTCTAATGAACAGTGGTAACTCAGATTTAATGATCCAGACTGGGGACAGAGTGGCCCAATTACTTATCATCCCCACTTATGGAGGAGTAGTAAAGAAGGGGAGTGCCCCCACTGCTCTAACAGTTAGAGGCAATGCTGGATTTGGATCTGCTAATTTAAACACCGGGGCAAGGATTTGGGTACAATCACCAAATCACCCACCTGAGCAGGCAGAAGTTATTGCCACTGGGAATGATAACATAATATTGATTATGAGACCTGGACAAGAAAAGTGGGAATATATACCAGCAAACAAATGTTACCTGCGAGAATAAAATGATGTCTTTTCATTATAGGTTATCTCTACACCTTATGAACCAATGAACCAGCATATTTCTATCAAGGACCGGGATCGGTTCCAGCAAGCTTTCATATGCCATGTAGTGACATGGGCACTCATTACCAGCCTGATCTTTGGTACATGGAAAGTCTATTAATGGAGAGTGCAAGTGGTAACCCAACCCGAATTACACCTGCCCAAGCGTTTAGCAGATGCGATAGAACCACCTCAGAATATCTGGACTTATTTAGCCCGAAAAGTTTTAAATATTTCTAACTTTTGCCTTTCGGACATGCGTAATCCAGTGGATCTGTTAACTACATGTTTGATTGCAATACCCACACCAGCTCGAGTTTTGTTGTACTATTTTAAAGCTACACAAAATGACAGTTGGGCAAATGAAGAAGATATAAGGACACACCCCATGCTATACGAATATTGCAGAGATTGTCCCACTAATTTCAATTTTTGGGATAACATGACTCAAATAATCACCCATAATATCGCCCCAGGCGATGTATGTTATAACATGACATGTAATCCTGATGAAATACCGAAATGCCAACAACTAAAGATGCAACAAGAAATTGCCAAGGACATTGATATAATACTTTTATGTGATGCAACTAGGAAATGTAGAAATGTAACTAATACTATGAATTGTAATAATACAATAGTACAAGCTAGTTATGGTAGAAATGTTAAACTGCCAATAGGGTGGTTATTGTCTTGTGGTAATACCACTTATACATATATTCCAGGAAATCTCACAGGGGGGCCTTGCACTCTTAGTCGATTAGGACTTATTATGCCACCCTCTCCTAAAACTAAAATTAGAAAGAGAAGAACAATAACAGCTATGATACCCGCAGATTGTGATTCAAAAGTCACTTTACTTTCTAAAGTAGAATATACCAGTGCAGCCGTTTCCCTTCTGGGAGTGCCTGGTTTAGCCTTATATAACACTCGCACAATTAATGCTTTAGCTTGCACCATGGTAAAAAGTCTTAATCATACTTCAGTTGCTTTACAAGAATTATTTATTGACTTAAGTAGTACTAGGAAGGCAGTCTTGCAAAATCGAGTAGCAATAGATTAT
Source organism: Ichthyophis bannanicus (assembly GCA_033557465.1). NCBI lineage: Eukaryota > Metazoa > Chordata > Amphibia > Gymnophiona > Ichthyophiidae > Ichthyophis > Ichthyophis bannanicus. The sequence continues at coordinate 42,801,479 of CM066031.1, forward strand.
TTACTTTTAAAACACAATTATGGATGTGAACATTTTGAAGGCATGTGTTTGCTTTAATTTAACTGACCATGCTACTTCCATTCAGTCTCATATTCAAGCTTTGCAAGAAACTAGCCAAAGATATTAAACAAGATATTAATGTTAATTGGTGGGATTGGGTATTTGGATGGCTGCCCAGTATGGGTAGCCTCAGACAAATCATTGGGGGAATTATTATTTGTATTTGTTTATTAATTATGATATGTTGTTTTATTCAATGCATACCCAGTTTCATTACTATATTTCATCCACCCAAAGTCCCCACAATGTTACCAGTATCTTATAGGCACAATCAATAGTCAAAGGACCGAATGTGGTACAGATGAATTTTGACTATTGATTATGCCTCAGTAGTGAATATGCCTCAACTGTAAATAGGGGCACTTGAAACTGTTGAAACAATTTACATAACTACAGATACTGGAAAGATCAGGGAGGAGACCTTCTCCTAGCAAGCAAATGGAGACCCATTACAGAGAACAAAAGAACACTTCACCTAGGAGCCTTTCTACTAGCAGACAAATTGAAACCCATTAACAGGACAAAACAGGACAATTCACCTTGCCTTGGAAACATTTCTCCTAAGAATTCATCAATTGTAATGTAGACCGGGGGGGGGGGGGGGTTCCCTTGAGCATTTTCAAGCACCTGGCCAGTGTCTTGGATGTGCTTAATGGATAAATCAAGGTTACTTACCTGTAACGGGTTTTCTCCGTGGACAGCAGGATAAGTCAGCCACACATGGTGACGTCATCCGACGGCGCCGTGGACGGAGTACTCTCTCTAGCCCAGAAGGCGTTTGCCTCCTGGGTTCAGCCCCCTCCCCTCCACCTGGCCCAGCCCCCGGACCGCCCCTAGCCAGCCACTATTTCCCAAGCTGGTCCAGCAGGTGCTAGGGGCGAGGGCATGCCAAGGGCCCCTGAAGGGGAGGACGGGTGGGAGAGTGTGGCTGACTTATCCTGCTGTCCACGGAGAACTCCCGTTACAGGTAAGTAACCTTGATTTCTCCTAGGACAAGCAGGATGAAGTCAGCCACACATGGTGCCTCCCTAGCTATGAAGGGCTGAGGTGCAGGGGCCCAATAACAAAGACACGAGGTGTATAGATAAGATTTTATCAAGTTATGGCAGGTGAGAGACAACTTGAACATAACATTACGTGCAATTAGCATGTGCAAACAACGTGTGCAAAACAGCAAACCAATTGTGCAAACAGTAAGCATACAACGAACTCAATCAGTGCAAATACTTTGTGCAAATGCAGATAGTAAGCATAGAACAACAACAATCTGTGCAAATAGCTTGTGTAAACATTCTGTGTAACCAGTATCCGTAGGAGCATGTTCTGCGAGGGCAGACAGCCTGGGAACAATTCTTTAATTTAGTATTATTCTTTTTTTGATATTAAGGATCCGTCGGCGGAGCATGGGCCGATGTTAAGACCGCTTGGCCGAAGGCCTGGTTACGATTCAGATCAAGGCAGTAGTGTCTCTGGAAAGTCTGAAGGGATGACCAGGTGGCCGCTCTACATATGTCCATCGCCGGAACAGAGCAGAGGTTCGCCATTGTGGCAGCAAGCGCCCTCAATTGATGAGCGTGGACTGACGGGGCGTGATCAGTGCCAGCCTTGTCTAGGCAGAAGGCGATGCAGGCCGAGATCCAGAGGGATAGGGTGCGCTTGGAGACAGGGCGCCCCGGTTTGTTCGGGTCATAGGAGACAAAAAGCTGGGTGGAACGGCGCTGAGTGCTCGTTCTTAGGAGGTACAGACGTAGCGCTCTGACACAGTCCAGCGTGTGGAGTCTCGCCTCCTCTGGGGAGGAATGTGGCTCCGGGAAGAAGGAGGGGAGTTCAATGGTCTGGTTAATGTGGAAGGCCGAGGATACCTTCGGGATGAACCTCGGGTGTGTTCGGAGGGAAGCCCTGTCGCTGGAAAGCTGTGTGTAAGGTGGGTGTGCCACGAGGGCCTGAAGCTCACTGATGCGCCTGGCGGAGGTGATGGCTATGAGGAACAGGGTCTTCCAAGAGGCGAACTTCATCTCTGCTGACAGCAGGGGCTCGAAGGGGGGAAGTGTGAGCTGGTTGAGAACTGCGTTGAGGTCCCAGTGTGGAACAGGCTTCCTGACCGGGGGATGCAGATTGAAAAGGCCTTTCATGAAGCGGGCTACGATGGGTAGCCGTGCGATGGGTATGTCCCCTGAGCGGTGGTGGAGAGAGGAGATCGCCGCTAGGTGCACCCGGATGGATTGGGGCTGTAACCCCAGTTGAGACAGGGAGGTCAGATACCGCAGAATATCGGGCACGGGTGCCGAGAAGGGGTCTAGGCCTTGAGAGGAACACCATATAGCAAAACGGCGCCATTTGAGGCCGTATGACTTCCTGGTGGCGGGACGGCGGGCTGCGAGGACCACGTCCTCCACCTCATGCGAGAGGCACAGGGGGAGCAGGGTTACCCGCTCAGCCGCCATGCTGTCAAGGCCAGGGTCTGAAGATTGGGGTGGAGGGTGAGTCCATCCTCTTGCGTGAGAAGGTCCGGGAGGAGCGGCAGCCGCTTTGGTGGTTGGAGTGACAGGCGCCTGAGAAGTGGGAACCATGCCTGGCGGGGCCAGTGGGGGGCCACCAGAATGGCTCGTGCTCTGTCGGTGATGATGCGTTGTATGGTCATGGAGATCAGGGGGATGGGGGGAAAGGCATACACCAGCGACCATTCCCCCCATGACTCTGCGAATGCATCCGCTGAGGGTCTGCGATGGGATGGGGTCTGGGAGCAGAAGTGTTGCACTTGGTGTTCCGCTCGGTGGCGAACAGGTCTATCTCTGGATGGCCCCACGTTTTGAAGAGGGATAAGGCGATTTCCGTCTTGAGGGACCATTCGTGGGGATTTAGTTGCCGGCTGAGCTTGTCCGCCAGCTGATTCTCCGTTCCAGGCAGGTATGAGGCCTGGAGAAAGCAGCCTTTGGAGATTGCGAAGGCCCAGATCCTGAGGGCTTCCCTGCATAGGACTCGGAGCCCGTTCCACCCTGTTTGTTCACGTAGAACATTGCTACCTGACTGTCCGTCTGGATAAGGATGGCTTTGCCTCTGATTAGGTTCTGAAAAGCGCTCAAGGCGTAACGAATGGCTCTGAGTTCCAGAAGGTTGATGTGATGCTGCATCTCCCGCTCTGTCCACGCACCCTGGGTCCGGAGTTGCAGACAATGTGCCCCCCATCCCACCGGAGAGGCATCGGTGGTGATGGTCACTTGGTGAGGTGTGTGTGCGAGGGGTCTCCCATGTGAGAGGTTGCCCCGCCGAGTCCACCACAGAATTGAGTTGCGGACAGCTTGGTTCATTGGTACGTGCGTGTTCAGAGGCTGGGAGTGCTGCGACCAGTGTGCTCGCAGATGCCACTGCAGATGGCGCATGTGGAGTTTTCGCTAGCGGGACCGTTTGGGTGGCCGCTGCCATGTGGCCAAGGAGTTGTAGTAGCTTCCGGGCGGTGGGGTTTTGGTTGTGGCAGATGTGCATTGCCAAATCCCGAATGGATCTCCTTCGTAGTTGCGGGAGGAAGGCTTTTGCTTCGTTGGTATCTATTAGCGCCCCGATGAATTCCAGTTGTTGCGAGGGGTGCAGGTGGGATTTTTGGTAGTTCACCAAGAAGCCCAGTGCGGATAGTAGGGCAATGGTGGAGTGAGTCGCCCTCTCTGTTTCTTCGGGGGAGGGTGATGTGATCAGCCAATCGTCTAGGTAGGGAAAAAGGCAGATTCCCTGCTTGCGGAGATGCGCTGCTACCGCAGCTATGCACTTTGTGAATACCCTCGGAGCTGGGGACAATCCGAACGGGAGGACCTTGTACTGGAAGTGTCTCCCCATCGCCTGAAAATGCAGGTACTGGCGGTGTCCTGGGTGGATCGGGATGTGCGTGTATGCGTCCAGCAGATCCAATGATGTCATCCACTCCCCGGCCTGAATGAGTGGTAGAATGGACCCGAGGGAGTGCATTCGGAATTTTTCTTTGGTGATGAAGAGGTTGAGAGCTCGGAGGTCGAGGATAGAGCGCATGTCTCCGGATTTCTTTGGGACTAGAAAGTACCTTGAGTAGAAACCAGAAAATTGCTCCGAGGTTGGCACAGGCTCGATGGCATTGGAGGAGAGAAGGGAGAGAATCTCCTTTTCCAGGGCAATGGAGGAGGGATCCGGTGCCCTGCAGGGTGGGACTCCGTGTTGCACTGGGGGAGAAAGGAACTTCAAGCGATATCCATCCTTGATGATAGCCAGCACCCATTTGTCCGAGGTGATGGACTGCCAAGCGGAGAGAAATAGGGTGAGGCGTCCCCCAGTGGGAGTCTTGTCCAAGAGCTGATTGTCAAAAAGCTTGGTTAGATTTAACCGGGCCGGGTTGCTGGCTTTTCTGTGGCTTTCTATCTCTCTGTCGAGGTTTTTGCCGGTAAGACTGTTGCGACGGCTGTTGCTTGTATCGGGGTTGCCATTTTTGGTAAGAGCCGTATTGACGCTTAGAAGAATTGTAGTAGTTATGCTTCTGGTGGTAAGAGTTCTTGCGCCCGGTGCGGTCAAAGCCCTCGTCCGACAATGTTTTCAATGTGGTACAGCGATCCTTTAAGGCGTTAACGGTGTCCGTGACAGTGTCTCCAAAGAGGGACTCTCCAGTGCAGGGAGCATCCGCTATGCGATCATGGGTGTCCTCTCGTAGGCCGGAAGCCCTGAGCCACGCTATGCGGTGGGCGGTAATGGAAGAGGCGGCCGTGCGGGCTGCTGTGTCAAAAGCGTCAAAAGCCGCCCGTACCTGGTGCTTCGTGCATTCTTGAAGGTCGAGGATGAGGTCGGCACCATCATGCTGAGTTCCCTGAGTCGGCATAGGGATTGTAGCTTTAAGCTTCTCTAGGAGTGAGTCCAGGTAAAGGGCCTGTTGCAGTTGGTGGGCCGAAATCCTGGCACTGAGCATGGCTCCTTGAAAGACCCTTTTTCCGGTGTCGTCTAGCGACTTGAGGTCTTTTCCCGGGGGACAGTTGGCGTTAGGACGTGTGGACTTAGTCCTTTTTAGAGCTGACTCCACCACAATGGATTGGTGCGGGAGCTGAGTCTTGTCGAATCCGGGTGCGGTTTGGACTTGGTACTTGTTGTCGAGTTTCCTTGACACTGCTGGCCCAGAAGAGGGGTTCTTCCAAAGGGTGACGAGATTCTCAAGCAGTAATGGGTACACCGGGACGGTTGCCAGAGGTTTCGGTGCTTCAAGGAACTTGCGTGCCGCCTGCGTCTCGGGGCGTTGGTCGGAGGCTTCAGAGGTGCTCGGGAGACTGAGCGTGTAAGCCAACTTCTGCAGGAATTTGTGGTACGAAAGGTCCTCTGGACTGGAGGGGCATGTTTCCGCCGACGGTCCAGGGATGGAATCCGAAGCCCCTGGAGAGGGATCCTCGGGTGGAGGTTCTGTTCCTGCTACAGTGGCAGTCACGGGTGTTGTAGAATGGTTGTCATTGGAGGCGACCGTGGCAGGCTGGACGATGGGCGTTGGGATAGGTGCTGCCAGGTTGTTTGCTGGCTGTGTCTGCGCCCATTGTTGAAGTAGAGAAGACAGCAATGAGAGGAATTTAGGGTTCTGGATGCATCCCTCTGCAGTGGGTGCTGGGTGCTCTTGTAGATCGTGTTCCTCAGATGCAGCCTCGGGGGAGGACCCGAAGTCGAGCAGTTGCTGTGGGGAGAGTGCAGCGTGGCTGTCATAGGAAGCCCTAGAGGAAGGTGAAGAGCTGGACTCACTGTACTGCCGTCTGCCCCTGGAGCGGCGTGTGGAATCGCGTCCGGAGGAGCTGCTCCTGCGGGTCCTCTTGGTGTGTCTTCGGTGGTGGTGCGTGCTTGCACGGTGCCTCCGCGCGGAAGACCGTCGGTGCTTCGGCGCGGAGGAAGATTGACGTCGGCGCCTGCTGCGGCTGGAAGCGGATCGCTGTTCCGGATGAAGACCGCTGTCGGCGCCTGCTCTCTCGGCGCAGAGAAGAGCTCCTTCTTCTTCTTCTTTTGCTTCTGTGTCCGCGCCGGTGCCCGTGCTGATCGTCGACGTCATAGAGAGCGTCACGATGGGCGGAGCTAGGGGCGGGAGCAGCAGGATCCAAGATGGCTGCCCCCATCGCGTCCACATGTTCGCTGGCTCCCGGGGTGTCCTGAGATCGGGGTCCGCAGACAGAGCCCGGAGAAGGGAGGCTGAACCCGCAGCGTCAAGGCAAGAAGCGGAGGCTGGTGGAGGCGCGCTCGGGGCAGCAGCCGAGAGTAGTGCTTCAGCCTGGCCCAGGATCGCAAGGAGGTCGCGGCAGGGAGCGGAGGCCAGCAGGGGCACGCCCGAGGCCGGAGCGGTACTTAGCTGGACGCCGGAGGCAGGGGCAGAAGAGCCTTGACGAGGTGAGGGTGCAGGAAACAACTCCCTGAGCAGGTTTTCCCTTGTTTTTCTTGCTCTGGGGGACATCCTAGCACAGTGAGAGCAGCCGTCTACTTTGTGTGCGATGCCGAGGCAACGGATGCAGCAGGGGTGAGAATCCGAAGCGTTCATCTTGCGGAGCATGCAGGGCACTTCTTGAAGCCTGGTTTGGGCATTTTGGATAAAATAAAATCAAAGAAAATAAAATAAAATGATGAGAGAGTGTAGGTCCGTCTTGCTGGCAAGGCGGAAGAAGTGAAAGTGGCTGGCTAGGGGCGGTCCGGGGGCTGGGCCAGGTGGAGGGGAGGGGGCTCAACCCAGGAGGCAAACGCCTTCTGGGCTAGAGAGAGTACTCCGTCCACGGCGCCGTCGGATGACATCACCATGTGTGGCTGACTTCATCCTGCTTGTCCTAGGAGAACTGACTCTATACTACGTATGTGTCACATGATAGGAAATAACTGGATTGTTCTTGCAACTGGATAAAATGGGTACCTGTTTTCAGCTAGACAGAGAGAAATGGATTCATCTAGGAATGGACGCATTGCCTAGAGAAACTCCCGATTGAGAAGTCTCTCTTGTCTGGTTGAATCAGGGATCCATTCAATCGACGTGTGACAAGGGATGAAGTAAAGCTCTTTCGGTGAAGTATATTCTTCTTCTGTAATTATCTTTCTAGTTATCTATTCTGTAATTAAGTGCTTTTATTCTAATAGTTTTCCAGATATCTTTTTAACTAATCATAGGTAGATATATGAATTACTTGCCTTTCTAAATAAGTACGAATTAAGAAGTTAAATAAGTGAAATTCAAGTTATCCCTGCTTTGTATTATAAATAAACGCACGTCTTCATTAACAAGGTGTGTTAGCCTTTGTTGAAGTAAGACAGTGCGTCAGCGAGAGATGAAACCGGTTTATAGAAGTGATGAACAAAGAGGGGATTCGATATTCATGGTCCTTTCCTTTCTGAATGAACTTCCTTGTGGCCTTGGGCAAGTCACTTAACCCTCCATTGCCTCAGTAAAATCCAAGTTATCAATGTCCCTTTTTAATGTACATTACCAAGTTTAAGTTACAATGTAAACTGCTTTGATTGAAATGATAAAGCGGTATATAAAACCTGTTAAATAAAATAAATAAATAAATAAAAATGTTGGGGAGGAAACAGATCTCTGCAAAAGACCACACTGAGGCATGGAGAGCGCTTAAAAAAGCAGGCCTCATGGAGGGTAACACAGTGCCTATAGTCTCAGCCCCCAGGACTCTGAATTTGAAATGGAAATAGGTGGGAAAGAATACTTAATTATTCAAAGGAAGGAACTTTTCTGCCTGGATGTTGTTTGGGAGACTGGTGGAACTTGCAACAGGAGAGATCGCAGGTTGGTGGCTTGGACCACTGAAGAAGAGGAGATACAAGTGGACAATCCCTACCAATGTGTGAATACCTCTATTGAGTAGTAATCTTGCTTTCTTACAGTTGGTGCCCTTCTTTTTGTATGATGTCATGTTAACTGTTGATATTGTTTGTGACTGGTAAAGGGGATAATTCTGGAATGGATGGAGTGGAGGAGGGGACTTGGGTTGCCCAGATTTGGGGTCATCATTCCCAAGACCTGACTAATGGGCAGGCAAATGGAGATGATGGGGTGGGAAGGTAGGTCATATAGGAGAAGTAGGGAAAGAGAGAAGTTTGGGGAAGTGAAACGGGAGAAGGAAGATATCAGGGAAGGGGTCTGAAAGAGGAAGGGTGGGGAGAGGAAAGGATGGACATTTTCTGCAAGGGGAAACCAGGAGGGCTCTGGTTTTGCCTGCGGCTGGGTCTGAAGCCCTTATGGAGCACGGGATTCTAGAGGGTGAGAGAGGCAGAGCAGACAGAATATTATGCAGAAAGTCATCTCTTTAATGTAAAAGACCTCAACTCACCTCAAAAATGTTCTTTGCTATTTAAAGAGTTGGGGATCTTGAAGGGTGAGTTTGTGTCCCTGCAAGAGACACACCTTCGCTGTACCAATCAGGGCTGGTTGAGGCATAAGCCCTATTTTGAAGTGTAGGTAGCATCAGAAGAGAGGGGCCGGAAGAAATGTGGAGTGGCTAAACTGTTCCATCAGACTTTGCCCATAAAGGTAGAGGAAGTAAGGAAGGATAAGATGGGGTGCTGGCTCTTCATGAATGTCCTCCTGGGTGGGCTTCTACTCAGTTTAGCTTATATACATGCGCCTAATGGGGGCCAGGTGCAATTTTTTGCATGGCTGAAAACTATGTCAGCCGAGTTTGCGAAAGGGCCTGTTCTTTTAGGTGGGGATTGCAGTGCCCATATGATACCACTTGGACTCCATGGGGAAGAATACCAAGGAGGGAAGTGGAATAAGTCGAGCACTTCAGACGTTTATGACTGACTTGGGTCTATGGGATGTCTGGAGGGATATCCACCGAGGTGGAAAAAGGTTATACCTACTACTCGCCAGTCCATCAGCTTCATACGTGTATCGACTATTTTTTGCTGGATCAGCACCTGATGGATGGGGGTTGGAGGCAGGACATGGCGTTCTAACGTAGCTGGACTATGCTACCTGCTGGGTTTCCCTTCCTTGTCACCCTGGTGGGGATAGGAGATGAACGTGGAGGTTGGACAAAAGTTTTTTCTATTGGGCCCCTGCTGTGCGGGGCCAAGGATGATTTATACAAGGCAGAAATTACAGTGCAGGAGGTGTATGGCGCTCTCCATTGAATGACTGCTGGGAGCGCTCCTGGTGGTGATAGGTTCCCCTCAGAGTATTATAAAAAATATAGTGCTAATTTGGCACCCACTTTGGCAATGTTCTTTAACGAGATGCTGTGAGGGTCATCACTGCCCTCCACACAGCTAGAAGCTGTCATTGCGGTAATACCTAAGCTGAGTAAGCCAACCCAAGAGGCAGCTTCCTACCATCCCATTTCTTTGTTAACTAAGGACATTAAAATATTGGCCTCTGTGCTGGCTGCTCGGCTAAATCAGGTTCTTCCTAGCCTGGTGCATCCTGACCAGGTTGGTTTTTGTGCCCGGCCATCAGGCAGCTGACACTATTCGACGGATGCTGCAAGTGATCCATGCTGCGTGACATGATTCCCAGCTAGCACACTTGGTGGGCATCGATGCCGAGAATGAATAGGGTCAGTGGGGCTTCTTATGGCATGTTTTGGATAAAATGAGGTTTGGGCCCCATTTTTTGAGGTGGGTGCATAGTTTTTACCAGGTGCCCCATCCAGCATCCAAGTCAATGGGGATCAATTAAAGAGTTTTGAATTGGAAAGAGGTACTTGACAGGTGTGCCCATTATCCCCACTGTTGTTAGCATTAGTAATGGAACCATTGGTGCAATGCTTTTGCGAGCACCTTGACATAGCTGGAGTAAGGGTGGGCTCTCATAAGTACAAGATAGCACATTTTGCGGACGGTATTATACTGTCTCTACCTAATCGCTGAAAATCCCTTCCCTGTGCAATGCAAATCTTTGAGCTTTTTAACTGGTTTCTAAGATTATTTTTGATAAATCAGAAATCTCAAATGTGGGTGTCGGAGGAAGCGGTGTGCACACAATTGAAAGCAGTTCTTCTTTTTCAATTGGTGGATAAAGCCCTTCGCTATCTGGGTGTATATCTCATGGTAGATAGGGCTGCAGTGTATCAGGCAAACTTTGGACCCTTGCTTCAGCAGGTTAAAAGGGATTTGGAGACCTGGATGGTCTTGATGCTGTCATGGCTTGGACGCATTGCTGTAACAAAAATGATGGTAGTTCCAATGTTCCAAACACAACAGGTCACAGAAACCATCTGCTAGGAAGGTGGCGATGGACTCAAGCCAAGCAGAAGTTGAGTCTTTTGGCAGCCGCCAGATCCACTTCAACAAAGCATGGGCCACTAGTTCCCAGCATGCTGAGGTCTGGATCGCCAAAGCAGATGCCAAAAAGGCGATCTTGAGAAGATTTTCCACCTTCTTGTCCTGTGGATCCAGGAAGGCCGTTCCTCCCTCTATGGGAATGGTTGTCTGTTAGGACACCACTGTATCAAAGAATCCATCTTCTGGTATCAAAACCACTGCTGGACGTCCTCTTGAGACCAAGCATAAATTTTGCCCAGTCTACGAGCCTTCCGCAAGAAGACATTGGGCACATCCCATTCCTCGGAGACCAGCTGTTGAAACTTGGTTGGAAAGGGAAAGGTCTTGGCCAACACACTAATACCTCGCAGAATGGGATCGGAGGTCAACTGCTCCACAGTTCCAGTGACCTTCTGAATCCGGAGTTCCAAACTGACCTGTGAGATAAGTGCTGAAATCTCCTCCTTCCGGAACAGGCGAATCACACGAGAGGCACTGTTATCACCAGACAGTGCAAACTTACTCTCCTCCAGGCTGTGACCCTGAGCATGAAGAGGACCTGGAGACACCATCCTGTTCCTGATCCTCAAACTTCAGAGACCCCAGGTCTCCAAGGGCCCAGGCAAGGGCCTTGCATCACCATTTGGCACATGGCTGTACCATGGTGTCATTTCTGCGCTTTCTGAAAGGTCTGACTGGGGCCGTGTTGTCCATGATGTAGGATGGTGTGACTAGAGAGCCACTTGGATCTTCTTCTCCTCAGTAGGGCCCTCTCAGTAGGGCCAGTTAAGTCCTCCACTCACTGTGAGCCCGAAGCATCCGGCAATGCTATCGGGGCTGGAAGTGCTTTGAGCACCTCCACTGCAGCCAGACTGGGGGCTGAAACCGAAGGTTGGCTGGGATCCCTAGCACACACAGCACAGATTTGGTCAACCGGCCCACAATGGTGCTTCCCACAAGCTAGGTAGCCTGGGGCCTTCCTGGACATGCTGCAACAACAGTGAGCACGCGCATGCATGCAGCGGTGAGGAGAAAGATGGCGGGAACTAGGGTGCAAGCTGATAAGTGCAGCTCGGCCGTTCCGGTGGCACAGCCCAGCGCAAACAAAACCTTCTGCTACTCGTACAGTTGGGGGGGGGGGAGATGAGAACAGCTGCTGCAACAGTAACTCATGCAGGCTGCCTAGGCCACTGAAAACTGACTGTTCCTTCACAAGGCAGAGTAGTCAAACTCAAGGCCGTTTTTAGTATTTTTTTTTTCAAAAATAACAAACAGACAAGCTGTTCCAACTGAGACTAAGGGCTCCTGCCACAGACTCTCCAGGCAATTGTGCTGACCCTTATGGTCATAGGTTACCCCTCCCCCGCCCCCCCCCCCCCCCACATCCCCAGAAATAAAGCAGACTAGACCAGTCCAGCCAGAGGCCTCTCCCAGACCACTGGTGGATTGCTGATCAAGCTAAGCTGTACACCATCCTTCAGCTCGGTGCAGCTGGAGCTCTAGCAAAACCAATCGCCATCTGCGGAGACAGAAAATACTGAAGAGTGCCCCTAGCTGTACCGGATAAGGTGCTAGCGATGATGTCACAGTACTGTTTGAGTCTTTTCTCTGCCTCCCATCTGCTAGTTGGGGATGATAACCCTATGGTCTGGACTGGTCTATTTTGGCGCTCTAGAATGCATTTTCTACTTTACTTCAGTTTTAGCTCAGATTTTTTTTATTTTAATGATTTTTGCATATCGTTAGTTGTTAAATATGCTAAAAGTCTAACAGATTTTTAACACAATCTTATAACCCCAGCATGAGAGTGAGGCACATCTGGAGCTCAGTGCTCACTCTTGCCACTCAACCTGGAGCTAGAGGTGATGGAAACAGTGTGTCTGTGCTGCACAAAGCAATAAAAGCTGTTGGACCTCCCTTCCTGAAACTGCTTTGTTTTGTGTTTAATTAATGGCCGCATTGTCCTCAGCCCTGGAGTGAAAGCTGTGTAGGCTCTGCCTCAGCCATTCTCTCTCCTGCTTTTCTGCAGAGGATTCGCTTTCAAATCAGGAGGATTTACTCTCCCTTCTCTAGCTTTCTTTCCTGGGAAGAGGCCTGTAAGGGGGCTGGGGAACCCAGAGGTGGAACAATCCTTTTGTGTGAGCTGCCGGTGAAAGGCCCCCAGCCTGGAATGAAAGCTGCCCTACCTGTACAGGCTCTTCCTCAGCCATTCTCTCTCCTGCTTTTCTGGGAAGGATCCGTGCTCTCAGATCAGGAGGATTTGCTCTCACTTCTCTCTCTTTCTTTCCCGGGATAAGGCTTCAGGCTCTGCTTCTCTCTCAATGGCAGAGGCTTGCAGAGAAGCTGTGGGCAGGGAGGGCAGGAAATGTTCAGGGTCAGGAGGGAGGAGGGAGGAGGAGGACAAGGGGAGGAGGGAGCTAGACTGAGAAAATGAAAGACTAGGAGTGGAAACCCCTGTGCTCTCATGATCTCCATGCAGGCAGCCATCTTCAGAGTGGCAACAAGCTGCTGAGACTCTAGTTATCAGTCACAGTTTAGTTCAGTTTATTCCATACTTGATATATTGCTCTTAGTGGAAACAACAGAGTAGTTTACAGTACAAATAAAAACAATTTTACATCAAAATACATGAGATACAAAAAATTAAATTAAAAAACAAAACAAAACTATGTAATTTATAGTTTATGTAGAAACATAGAAACATAGAAACATGATGACAGAAAAAGACCACAAGGCCCATCTAGTCTGTCCTTCCATAACAACAACTACAACAGTCCACTTTTTACCTTTAGAGATCCTCTGTGTTGGTCCCATGCTTTTTGAATACAGTTACTGTCCTCATCTCTACCACCTCCACTGGGAGACTATTCCACGGATCCACTACTCTTTCCGTAAAGAAATATTTCCGCATATCACTCCTGAATCTATCTCCCTTCACCCTCAACCCATGTCCCCTCGTCGCAGAACTTGCTTTCAATTGAAAGAGGCTCTCTCCCTGAACATTTATGCCACGGAGGGTATTTAAACATCTCAATCATATCACCTCTATCCCACCTTACCTCTAAGGTGTACATATTAAGATCCTTAAGACTGTCCTCATATGCTTTATAATGAATACCACTAATCATCTTAGTAGCAACCCTCTGCACAGACTCCATCCTGTTAACAAACTTTTTAAGGTGAGGACACCAGAATTGCACACAATACTCCAAAAGAGGTCGCACCAAAGACTTATACAGAGGCATTATCACCTCCTTTTTTCTGCTAGCCATTCCTCTCCGTATGCACCCAAGCATCCTTCTAGCTTTTGCCGTCGCCTTTTCTACCTGTTTAGCTACTTTAAGAACATCGGATACAACTACGCCTAGGTCCCGCTCTTCTTTAGTGGACAAAAGTACTTCACCTCCTATACTGTATTGCTCCCTTGGATTGCTGCAGCCCAAATGCATGACCTTACATTTTTTACATTAAATCCCAGTTGCCAAATTCTAGACCATTCTTCAAGCTTAGCTAGATCCCTCCTCATGTTATCTACACCTTCCTGGGTGTCTACTCTATTGCAGATTTGGTATCATCCGCAAAGAGGCAAACCCTTACCCGACAGCCCTTCCGCTATATCACTAACAAAGATGTTAAAAAGAATCGGACCAAGGACAGATCCCTGGGGCCACACCACTGTAACATCCCTCTCCTCAGAGTGAGCTCATTTACTTGTACTTGATATACCACTTGTACTAGAACTTGATATACCACTCTTCACAAGAAAACGGTTTATAAAAAATGTATTACATTAGAAGGAAAACAATAATAATAAAATATGTGCTATTAAAGGAATATACAAAATAAAATAAACAAAACACGAAAACTTAGGCAAAGGGGTAAACAAAACACATATGGGGTCATTCTGAACCACGAATGGGATGTCCATCCCCGCTATTCGTGCCGGCTCCAGCCCCCATATAACTTACCCGCCGGTTGTGCGGGGACATTATACGGGAGCGAAGAAGAGGTGGCCTGGGGCGGGCAATGGGTGGTCGCTGGTCCTGGAAGTACAGGGCCAGTTCTAATGTCGGCCCTGTATGTCCAGAGCTGGCAAAATGTCTGAGGAAGTTATTCCACCTCCAAGGTGGAATAACTTCCCTGGACTTTTTTTTTTCATGACCTGACGCGTGGATGGGGCTTGGGGGCAGGGTTTATTCCCTGCAGCCTTACCCTGGCCTTAGGAGGCCAGATCAGGCGTCGGGCTGCAAGAAATAAGCATTTATTTCTGGTGGTCGGCATCACAGCTTTTAAATGGAGCCATGGCAACCTGACGCCATGGCGCTGCGACTCCATTTAAAAGTCCTGACTGAGTTAGTCAAGCAGGCCTGGTACATGCAGGCCGGACGGAAGCACAGTCCCGGACTACACCTACTGGCTGATCACAATTCTGATCCGCAGGGCTAGATGTGCCCCACGGGATTAGAAATCGTGATCCACTTTGTACGTCCAGCTCAGACCGGACATACAAAGGGGATATACGTGCAGGATGGAATCGGGCCAATAAGATCACGGTTGTTGTTGTTGTTAAGTGCCGTCGAGTCGGAGTCGACTCATGCAACCCTCTGGATAGCTATCCTAAATTGTGTTTGGTCTTGAGTCAGGCGGCTCATTGTTGACAGACTGGTACCCGTAGCTGCTGTTATTGTATCGATCCATCTCATTGCTGGCCTTCCTCTTTTGCGTTGACCTTCTATCTTGCCAAGCATTATGTCTTTCTCTAATGATCTCTCTCTTTGCATGATGTTTCCAAAGTATGAAAGTCGAAGTCATGTCATCTGAGCTTCTAAAGAAAGCTTAGGTTTGATCTCCTCTAGTACCGACTGGTTTGTTCTTCAGGCACTCTATGGTATACACAGTATTCGCTGCCAGCACCATAATTCAAAGGCATCAATTTTCTTCCTGGTCTATCTTTTCACTGTCCAGCTTTCACACCCATATGATGTTATTGAAAATACCATGGCTTGAACAAGTCGAATCTTTGTATGGAGAGAGACATCTCTGCTCTTGAGAATCTTTCATAGCCATTCTGCCAAGAGCAATGCATCGTCTGATTTCTTGACTGCTTGTTGCTTCTTTATTGATAGTTGATCCAAGTAGGTTAAAGTTGTTCACAATTTCAATTTCTTCTCCTTCAACGATGAACCTGTTGATTATGCCAGTTGTCATGTTCAATGTAAACCGCACTGATGCAGAATAGCGCGGTATATAAGAGAATGTAAATAAATGATCTTTGTCTTCTTTTACATTAAGGTGCAGGCCCATTTTGAGACTATGTTCTTTGATTGTGAGAAGCAAATGTTTCAGATCATCTTCACTTTCAGCCAATATGTAGTATCATCAGCATAGGCGAAGGTTGTTGATGAGTCTTCCACCAATCTTCATACCTCTGTTGTCTTCATACAATCCTGCTTCTCTCTGATGATTTGTTCTGCATATAAATTAAACAGGTAGGGGGAAAGTATGCAGCCTTGTCTTAACACCTTTGCTTATTTTAAACCATTCTGTTTCTCCTTGCTCCGTTCAAACTGTTGCTTCTTGATCAATGGTACAGATTGTGCAAGAGTACGATCAGGTTTTCTGGTATACCCATGTTCGTAATGTGACCCAGAGTTTCTCATGGTTTACACAGTCAAAAGCCTTGCTATAATCGATAAAGCACAGATAGATATCCTTTTGGTATTCTTTAGTCTTTTCAAGGATCCATCTCACATCTGCAATGATGTCTCTCATTCCTCGCCCTTTCCTGAACCCTGCTTGCACTTCAGATAGCTCTTGTTCCAGGTATGGTTTGTAGTCTCTTTTGAATAATCTTCAGTAGAATCTTGCTGGCATGTAGGATCAGACCGATTGTGCGATAATTTGCCACAGTCAGTTGGATTCACCTTTTCTTTTAGTACTATTGGTATAAACACAGATCTTTTTCCAGTCAGTTGGCCATAATGTTGTCTTCCATATTTCTTGGCAGATCCGTGTAAGTACGGTAACAGCTGCATCAGATTGCTATAATACTTCTGTGGGAATGCTGTCAATGCCTGGTGCTTTGTTCTTTGATAAGGTTTTCAATGCTGCTTTAACTTCTTCTTTCATCACCAATGGTTCCCGATCATAAGGTACAGGTTGAAACGGCTGTTGGTCCACTTGATCTTTACCATATAAAACTCTGTATATTCCTTCCATCTTTTCTTGATCTTCTCAGCATCATTCACATAGAAAGTTGAGTTATCTTGTAAAATTCCAATTCGAGCTGGAACTTTTTCTTTAACTCTTGTAGCTTTAGGAAGCCGATCTTGTTCTTCCTCTAATAGTTTCTGCTTCTATTTCCTTGCATGCATCATTGTAGTACGTCCTTGTCCTGTCTGCTGCACTTTGGAAATCTCTGTTGAGTTCTGTTATTGTCTTTCTTTTTCTCCTCTGGCTTTAGCTTCTCTGCATTTCTGGGCAATTTTCAGAGTTTCTTCTTCCGTCATACATTTTGGCCATTTTTGCTTTTTCACCTTTTTTTTCTCGCTTTCTCCAACACAACCTTCTTGAGTTATTTCATAGCTCTTCTGGAGCTCTGTCATTTGTATCTAAAGCAGCAAATTGATTTTGCAGGCAGATTTAAATTCCAGTGGTATATTCTCAAGGTCATATTTTGCTGCATTTAGAAGCTGTAAAGATGTCTTACGCATTGGAACATGGAACGTACGAAGCATGAGCCAAGGGAAGTTGGAGGTGGTCAAGAATACAATGGAACGTGTATAACTTGATCTGTTGGGTGTCAGCAAACTGAAATGGACTGGCATCGGGCACTTTGCATCAGATGATCACATGGTCTACTATGCTAGAATGAAAGACAAAGAAGACATGGTGTTGTATATATAATAAAGAAGAAACTTGCAAGAACTGTAATGAAATACAATGCAGTCAGCGAACGCTTAATCTCTATTCTTCTACGAGGAATGCCTATCAACACAACTATAATTCAAGTATATGCCCAAACAAAACCTTCAGAAGAGATGAAATTGAAGAATTCTATGAACAAGTAGAAGCTGAAACTGACAGAACATGCAATACAGGATATCCTGATAGTCATGGGTGACTGGAATGCAAAAGTTGGCAACAAAGAAGAAGGCAAAGTAGTTGGAAAATATGGCAACAGAAATTAAGCTGGAGAAAGACTGATAGAATTCTGCAAGACCAACGATCTATTCATCTCAAACACCTTCTTCCAGCAACATAAGCGGGACTGTACACATGGACTTCACCAAGTGGATTGTATAAAAATCAAATTGACTACATCTGTGGAAGTCAACGATGGAAAAGTTCTATAACATCAAGAAAGACAAAACCTGGAGCTGACTGTGGTACAGATCATCAACTACTAGTATGCAAACTCAAGCTAAAGTTGAAAAAGAGCAAACCACTCATGAATGCAGCAAAATATGACCTTAAGATCAGGGTAGGAGAAGGTTATAACAAAGGAGTAAAAAAAAGGTGAGTTCCTGGAAGTGACAAGGAATCCAGTCTACTCTCCTCCAAATGCCTAAATTTAAAAAATAGGTTTTTAAGGCTTTTTTTTAAACTAGCACAGTTCAGCAAGACACTCCTCAACCATCAGTGCAACCAGAGGCCTGTTCAAAAAATTAAGTTTATAGATTCTTTCTAAACAACTTCAGAGTGGTAATCCTGACATATATATATATAGAGAGAAACAGAGTTCCACAATGTGGAAGCAAGAAAAACACATGCTGAGAAATAAGCAGATTCTCGTCTCACACAGTTATTAGCAGGTACTACAAGGCAGATGTGAGAATGAGAACGCAATGATTGCTTAGTCATATTGGGCCCAAGATTCTATTAGGACTGTTATGTGCCGCTATAGTACATAGTCCGCCAGTTTTTTTGCTACACCTATCTTTTAGCCACAGGTCGCTAACTGGGCAACATGCAATATTGCCGCTGCTGCTTTGCGACAGTCGTCATCCCCAGAATGCCACACACGCTCCGATGCTAGGCGGTTAGCATCGGGCATGTATGGGAGATGACGGGGGATATTCAGCAGTACTGACCATGTTTAGTGCCACTGAACATCCCATTCAGAGGCATTTACACTGTTTTTACAGGGCTGTGAACCATATAAATGCTTTTGAATATGGGGTCCATAAGGAAGAAGTAAATCTGAAAGGTTAAAGCAGAAATCCAGAATAGAAAGCTTTGTGGGGTTAACAACAAAACTTTAAACTTAATATGAAAAGCTATTGGCAACCAGTGATGAGCTTGAAGATGTGGAGTAACGTAATCCCAGGCTGCAGCAATATTGCCTGATGCCCAACTCACTAAGAAGTCATAGCATACCTCGACATCCTTTGGGAAAAAAAAAACAAGGGGGGGGGGGGCGCCCAACTCAAAACTCACCTATTTATGGAGCGTTTTGGAAAGGACCAATTGGCCCCCACAAATACCAGCCCAACATGAATTCCTTAATCCCCAAAGTCCAACCCTCGTCATTTCTCCCCTGTTAATGTATATTCTTGTTGCTTAGTTGATCTCCCAGCTACTATCTATGCTTACCTTACTTAGGTTTCCACAAAAAGTCATATCCTCATTACTATTGGAATAATCTAGTGAAATTGATTTTTGATATTGCGGAATATAGCCACAAAGAAGGAAGTGATTTTATATTGTGTGAATTTTAATCTACCAATGTGGATTAGAGTATTCCTTCTGCAAATCTGGAAAGAAGTAAAAAAATTGTGGATGGATCTTCCAAGATGCATTAACTTAGACAATTGGTGGAATGGAACCGATCAGGGAGGAGCTCGGTGGCTGGATTTAGTGCTCCAACCCAATGGGATAGCGTGTCAACTAAATCCTGGGGTCGGGTGCCAATGTGAGCAACAGGTTATCACACAGTTGTGGTTTGAGATAAAAGCCAAGGCAGATTCAATCACAGCAAGCCTCAAAGTCCTAGGACTTCAAAACACTGACTTCTGTCAAAATGGCCAAGTAACCTGAAGGCGGAGTTAGCAGGTTTGGGGAGTGGATCAAGGGAAGTAGCATTGCAGTGGCTAAATACTAAAGGAGACAATAAAAGGGTCAAACAGATATGTAAGGCAAGTAATAAAAACAAGAGGAAAATGAAAACTTATTTGGTTCTCCAAAGGAAGTGCTCTGCACAAATTAAAGCAAAAAACATAGCTCCTCACAAAATTCAGAAGGTTTGCAAAACAAAGGAAACACAGAAAAGACTATGGCCACGATTTAGAGTAGAGCTAAAAAGAGAACACAAGAGAAATATTGATAGCAAAAGCCAAAGCAGAAGCAAAAGATAAACTAAAGATGCGAAGTGTGGTGACAAAACTTTTTTCAGGTATATTCATGCGAGGAGGAAAATCAGAGGTGGAATTGCAGGACTCCAAAAGTGCCAGGAATGGATTTGTGGAAAGGGGACATTGAAAAAGCAAAAAATGCTAAACAAATGCTTCTGTTCTGTTTTTAACTTTACGAAAATCCTGAAAGAAGAACCACCTTTGATGGACAAATATGAATGGAGTAAATGCAATGTGTGCCTTTGAGTCAGTCCTGACAACCCGAGAAGCTCCTGGGTTTTTCTTGGCAGTGTCACTGGAAGTAGGTGCCAGGCCTTTTCTTACAAGCGCAAAGGAGGGTTAAGTGACTTGCCCAAGGCCACAAGGAGTGCTAGTGGGAATTGAACCTTGGTTGGGCTTGGTTACCAAGCCAGTGTTCTAACCACTAGGCTCACTTCTCCACTCTGGGGAGTGGAAGTAGATACCACATAATTCACAGGAAGATGATGTGTTAGTTACAGTTTGCAAAAAACTAAAAAAAATTTTTGTTTTACAAAATTTATTTAGTTGTATTTGATATTCTGCTTTTTCACTGGGTTCAAAAGTAGTCAATTGGGGGGTACATTTAACACAAACGGGGATCTGACACACCATGTTATTATACTTTACAGGGAACATGGGCAATGGAGGGTTAAGTGGCTTGCCCCAGAACCACAAAGGAGTGCCTACAGGACTAGAACTCCCAGTCCTTCCAGCATGAGATTGCTGTCCCCAGGTGGGACTTTGAACCCCTGGCCCTCTGGCCTGATAGTACCCTTGTCCTAACCACATAGACCACTCCTCTCCTAAAAGTGGATTAAGGCCATGGGGAACCAGAGGGAATACCATCCCAAGATTACTAAAAGAGCTCAGAGGAACTTTTTTTTTCTTGCAGGGCTCATTAAAAGATATTTTTGAATGGATCCTTGGAGACCGGGAGAAGTTCCACAGGACTGGAGAAGGGTGGTGATAGGGAGGAAGGAAAGTGACAAACTACTGGCCAGGTACGCCTTACCTTGGTGGGTGGGTTTAATTTTTTTTTTTTTTTTTTTTTTTTTTTTTTTTTTTTTTTTTTGGTTTTTTTTTTTTTTAAAATAATGGAGGCGCCTCCTGAAAGAGTGAAATAGTGGGAATTTTCTCAAAACCAAACAGGTTGCCATGATCCGAGGCAACATGATTTTTACCAAAGGACGATCTTGCGCAAACCAAATCTGATTGCTTCTTTTGACTGGAATTGGACCAGAGAACTAGATCAAGGGCATGCGATGGAGGTGATCTACAGCAAAGCCCTTTGATACTGTTCCTCATAGAAGGCTTTAATACAATAAAACTAAACAGATGGGGAATGGGTCCCGAAGATGGAAAACTGGATCAGATATTGTTTGATTGACAGGACGACAAAATGGTCTGATGGTAATTAAACGGAACTCACTCGGATGAAAGGAAGGTGATTAGCGGGGTTCCCCAGTGTTCGGTCCTGGGACCGGGACTGATTTCAATGGTATTTTGTGAGTAATATTGCCTGAAGGACTGAATGGAAAAGTTCTGTCCTTGTTTGCAGATGACATGCAAAAGTTGCAACAGAGTGGACTCTCCTGAGGGAGCAGATAGCATGAGGAAAGAGCTACACAAAAAGCTGGAAGAATGGTCTAATGCTAGGCCATTATGATTTAATGTGAAAGAAGTAAAGTGTCATGTACTTGGGAAGCAGAAATTCCAAGGGAATTGTATACAATAGGGGGCAGAGAGGTTGGGTGTGCAAAGGACCAGGAGAAGGACCTTGGAATCATTGTGTTTGCGAGAGATCTCAAGGTGGTGAAACAGTTGGTGCAAGGCTGTGGCCTAAGCCCGAAGGGATGCTGGGGTTTGCATACAGAGAGGAATTCACCAGCAAAAAGGAGGGACATTACTTAATGTCACTACACAAGTCACTAGTGAGGCCTCACTTGGAATACTGTGCTCAGGTTTTGGAGACCCATAAATCTCACAAAGCATATAAAAAGTACTAGAAAAGGTTCAGAGGCAGGCAACCAAAATGATTTGGAGCCTGAATCAGAAGACATATGAGAAGAGATGTGGAGGATGTGTACATGCACGGAGCGGCAGGTGCACCTGCACTTGCCGCCTTTCTGGGCAGACTCAGATGATCATACTGGGTCTTTATCTGCCGTCATATACCATTTTACTATGTGTACCCAGAGCAATTACATAGCACACCAGGATCATAGCACTGGAAGCACTGACCTGTTCCTGTGGGAGGAGGAGCCTATTTCTTAAGTGGCTTCAGCTAACAGATAGGCAGATTACTGGGGATGTGGAGAGCCATCCTTCTCTATGGCCCTCTTGATGTTTTATGGCCAAAACAAGCACTTTCCTAATGTTCAGTTCTGCCTGGAGCAAGTATAACCTTAGACCTCACTCCAGTCATCCAGGACTTTTCTGGAGATCAGGCAGGGATGTTCCAGGTTCTTGGGGACACCGCCCTGACCAAAGCCTCTACCAATTCTCTGCTCAAACTTGGGACATCCTCAGATCCAGCTTCTGAAATGGCTCTCAGAGGATGCTTTGGAGATCCCTACATCTGTTTTTCATATGTCCAAAGAACAAATAGAGCTCCTAAAAAACCCTCCTTAATAAGGAATACTTTTTGCAAATAAAAAGGTACATCTATGGGAGCCTTTTGTTGACTCCCCTCAGTATGTTTTATATGTGGCCTGGATTGAATAAAAATAGTTTATAGAGGTCAGCTTATTGGCCCCATATCCTCCATGTGGTCACATTATATTGAACAATGGGGCATATTTAACTAAACATGCCTAACGTGCGGGGCCGCGGTTAGGGTTGCGTGTGCCATATAAGGAGTGGGCGTTCCGGCCCGAAAAAGAAAAACCCGCGATTTAACATATGAGCCAAGCGTGCGCGGCGCCCATGTGAGCCCCGCCACATCAGCGCGTGGGAAAGATGCGCAGGAGGACTAAGGGGCACGATGATTGTGGGAAGCAGAAAACGCAGAGACACAGCACCAATGGTGACGACGCCTACCAGTGGTGCAGGGATCAGGGGTTCAATGCCCCCGCAGTGCCCAATAAAGACAAGTGGTTTTTCAGGCACTTTTTTACGGGGGGGAGGCACAGAAAGAAATGGGGGGGCCAGCAGAAGGCGGCGCGCTAATATGTGACGAGGCATATTCAATAGTGTGCGGCATAAGGCGGCGCGCTGGGGGATGGGGCGAACAGGAGCAGAGCCACAGAACAATGGGGAAGACGCCGATCAGTGGTGCAGGGATCAGGGGTTTAAATCCCCAGGCAGAGTCTAAATGAAGAGGGCTGGCTAAGGCACTATTTTTACGAGGCACAGAAATAGTGGGCAGCAGAAGGCGGCCGCTTATAGGTTTACGAGGCATTATCAATAGTGTGCGGCATAAGGCGGGACGCGTGATCTGGAGCACAGGAGCAGAGCCACAGCACAATGGTGAAGACACCAAACAGTGGTGCAGGGATCAGGGGTTCAATCCCCTACAGTGCCCAAGTGAAGATGGCTGGCTCAAGCACCATTTTACGAGGCACGGAAATAGTGGGCAGCAGAAGGCGGCGCTGCTAATAGGGTTATGAGACATATCAATAGTGTGCGGCATAAGGCGGCCGCGCTGATCTGGAAGCACAGGAGCAGAGCCACAGCACAATGATGAAGAAGCTGACCAGTGGTGCAGAGGGGATCAGGGGCTCATCCCCCGCAGTGCCCAATTGAAGACAGCTGGCTCAGGCACTATTTTACAAGGCACCAGAAATTGTGGGCAGCAGAAGGCGGCGCGATAATATGTTACGAGGGCATAATCAATAGTAGTGCCGGCATAAGGCGGCGGCGCTGATCTGAAAGCACAGGAGCAGAGCCACAGCACAATGGGTGAAGATTTCAAGACCAGTGGTGCAGGGATTCAGGTGTGTTCAATTCCCAGCAGTGCCCAATTGAAGACAGGCTGGCTTCAGGCACTATTTTTTTACGTAGGCACAGAATAGTGGGCAGCAGAAGGGCAGCGCGGGCTTAATATGTTACGAGGCCATCATAGTCAATAGGGTGCGGAATAACGGCGGCAACGATGTTCTGGGGAGCAGCAGGAGCAGAGCCACAGCACAATGGGTGAAGATGCTGATCAGTGGTGCAGGGCTCAGGGGTTTCAATCCCCCACAGTGCCCAATGAATGGACAGTCTGGCCTCAGGCACTATTTTACGAGGCACAGCAATAGGGGGCATTCAACATTGCAGAAGGCGAACGTTATTAGGTGTTGCACGAGGGATAAGAGTTTCAAGTGCCCCGTTTGTGCGCAAGCGAAAAGTCGGCATGTAGGCATATGAACGTTTGTCTGTTCGGGTAATATTGCCCTTCGGGAGGTCTCTTGTCCTTGATTTGGCCGGCATTAAAACAGTGTTGCTGTACGTTTGGGGATGGTGTTATGATGGCTCCATTTGTTGATGATATGCAAGTTCACAGAAAATGAGATTGAGCGTCACAGCAACAATTGGCTTTCAAGACACTGACCAATGTATGATGTGGTTGTGAATCACTGCTGGTGTCCCAATAAATAGCAGGATGGCGTGAGCCATTACCCTATTATCGGAGGGGGGGGTGGGATAGTTGCATGCCCAGGCGAGGGCGGGGGACAGCTAACAAACATGCATATTGTGGTCTCGAGGACGGGGAGACCCATGTTTACGGGTGGTCCTGTAAATTTACTAACGATGCTAGCAAATGCACTCTCAATGCACTTGTAATATAATAGGTGAGGCAGAATGGCGCCCCACAAGGTACCCTAGAGGGCCACATTTGGAAGTCCATTGTTCCACCCATTGGCACCCCAACAATGTTGTGTTTATTGGGCCCATCAAGATAGGGTGCTGTATGAGGCAGGGCAAGGTTCTAGCACTGTTTGTGCTGTCAGCCAATATGCATGTGTAACTAATGCAAATATCAAGTAGCGTTGTGCAGGGACATGCAAGAAGGGGAACAGCAGTGTAGCCCAATGTGTAGGACATGGAACGAATGGTTGCAGGGGTCATGGATAAGAGAATGAGCAGTGGAATAAGGCTGGCATACGGTTAACGTGTGTTGGGCTGCATTCAAGTGTGCAGCAATCTGTGATGCCATCTAAAAAAGATTGAACACCACCTAGGTGCCCATCCAATTAATGTAACCCATGTAGGGGGTTGCACCAGAATGCACATCGTAAACAATCAACGACTGGCAGTAAACGGCGAGTTATAATGTTCCCCCAGCGAAAGATAGATATTGAACAGGTTGGCCAACTCCCAGGGCACCATAGTTGGTACCCCCATAAAGCTGACGGAATACAAAAGGTGTGATCATAATATGACCCCAAAGGATGTATAGGGTGAACTCAAAGGGACGTTTTGCCAAGGGCAGGGAAGATCCACTAATGTGAAGGCCAACACACAGGTATGTCGCCAAACAAACATGTAGGCCCAAAACACTGCACAGAGCTGAAAGGATAAGGACATAGACTTGCTGAAGTTACAGAAGCATGTAGATCACAGCTGATGGAGCACACAACTCAGACTGAGGCCATGTTGTCAGCTCAGAAATGGAACAAACATATATATGGCAGTGTTATGTCTGTGCTTGTATTTATTTCCATGGCTTATATACTGCAGTATTTGGTATCAAATGGCGGGTTACAGAGAACACCAATACAAGACCAGTACAACAGGCTGTTGGTGTTACATATAACAGGAGCAATAAACAGGGAAAAACATGGATGAACTAATTTACCATGGAATATATGATCAGTTGAACCTGATAACATACTCAAAACTAGTTGGACCACACATCTGACTGAATGATACGTAACGATCAAGGAGAAAAGCATGGTTTTAAAATTTGTGCTGGGACTGTTTCTGTTGGTGTTACTGGGTCAAGCTGGTAGCTAATACGCACAGAGGATTAGGATTAATGTAACCATGCCCAGAATGATAGTGTGTGACCGGCGGATGGGAAGATGTGGGCAGCAGAGGAGGCAGGAAGGGGGAAAAATGGCACAGGATAGGTGCAAATATCAGGATGAACAACGAGAGTAGCAGTGCTATGCAGAGCACAACACACGAGAGGCAATCAAGGGAGAGATGAAGTTGCAGGGAATGTGGTAGGGAGTGCAGGAAACATGGGGTGTTACCAGGCATGCACATGCAGGGTAGGATGGCCACAACAGGCTGGCCAGACATAAGATGGACAGAAGGATGGGTACCCAACTCTGATGAGGGTACAAAAAGGTGCTCACAGCCATTAATCTGGCCACACACATGTGCCGTCATAACCAATGCAAACCAACCTCTGCAGGACAAAGGGATACAAACATCAAAGAGAAACAGGAGAGGCCTAACACCTACCACCACTAACACCAAAGGCCAATGCACCAACCGGTAGGACCACCACCCACCACTGTGAAGCTCATTAGCCAAGGCTGCATACCAAAAATAGTGAAAGGCCATCATACAAGATGCCTGCTGGCTGGCCGAAACAGGCAAACCCCACAACAGTAATTCATGGACCAGAAAGCCACATGCATATCTGCTGTGTTACAGATCAGATCACAAGGTCTGTATTATGGACCAGGGGAACACATGCACAAACACACACACCCCACAACACACACCCAAACCACACCACACATCACATGTTATGCAGTGGAGACAGCATTGCAATGGAGGAAAGAAAACTAAACAACCCCAAGGGCGTCAAGGAGGATGCTCGGGGGAGCTAGTTAGCAAAGCAGGGACGGGGGACAGCAGATAACGGCAACATGAAAGCAGGTGTACCCAAACACCAGCTGAAAACACCAGCACTACCAAACACAACAACAGGTGCACTGTCATGTAAACCCTATAAAGAAAAGCCACACTATTTGAACAGATAATACCTGAGGCCTAGGGCAAGCAACAGGAGTGCCACACCTTGCTGTAGAGTGAAGAGAGGGAAGGGTGTGTGTAGAGGTGATGAAACAGTGCTGGTACCTAATGGTCCAGGTAGCACAACAGAAAAGAAATGGGGGACCCACATGTGGGGATCAAACCTGCAAAACTACTGAATTTAAAAACACAACTGCTAATAACCACTCTCCACAAACAGCAACACTGAGCACAAGCCAGAACAAATAAATCCAAATGCAGGGGTCTGTATGGGAACCTGTTAATTAACCCAGGATGAATGTTGGCCCACAAATGGGGCAGACATATACACAGCTGCCCACTGTTACAAGGATGTGAAAGGCCCAGGTGGTAAACTGACCCTTTGTACCATGAACCTGTTCACTGAACACGTCGAAGTCCCCTACTACCCTCATAAGCTACGCTCCAACAAGACCCCACAAACGTGGTCACACCATGCAACAAGACTCCCTTAATCCAAACAATGTAAACACAAGCCTTGCCCCACCTCCACCACACACAAGCCCCAAGACGAACATAAAAGGGAAAGGAACTACATGTCCAAAAAAAAACACCGACACCAAGTACCTGGGCCCACACAAACACACCCACACCACACACACATGTAAATATTACATTTGTAAAAAAGTTAGATGTGTTGTTTTAATACTTACTACAAAGGTGATTTCATATTTACTGATCAATGTAAAATAGTTGAATTCTAATTGTTCTATGTAAAATGTATTACAAAAACGGTGTACAAGACTGTTAAAACCTGTTTATATGTAAAAAAACGCTTGATCTCTGGAAAGGGGCGGGGTATAAAAGAAAATAGTTAAGAGAAATAAAATAAAGAAATAAACATGACCAAATCAAAAAATAAATAATAAAACCATGGACAAGAACAAATCAGCAGATACTGGTGTAAAATGTGCGCAAACAGAAGCAGAGGAGTGACTAGTGTTGCGGAAAAATGGCCCTTGGACCAGACCAAGCAAAAACAGGCTCAGAATCACACTAGCCCCTATGTGGGCTTACGCAAGGGCACGGTGTGGGAACCCCCCCCTGTGACCTTGGAGGAAAGAGCCGCCGACAATCTATTTACCCACTGACATTGCCTAAGAAAAACCATGGGCTTAACAGGGTCACACGGAATCAGGGGGATGATCAAAAAGGGCACCCACCTTGCATTGCATGTTTGTGAACATGATCAAGCAGCAATAGAGACAAATGTCTGTCACATTACACTATCTGATGGGTTAATGCTGCACAGGTTTACTGTAGACAGTGCTATCATGATATCAAGGTGAGTGCAATTCCTGGTCAATGAGAAAAATAACCATTGTAGCACTGGCAAAACACAAATAACATCCCCAACAGAAAGGACACTGCATTCGAACCCAAATGAGGGACCCGACGAGATATAATGTGCATCAGGTGCATTACTATGCACCTGGCAGGGCCCAACACCCGCACCACCTCACAGCGAATGCATGCCTCAAATTTGTAATCGCACATATATGAGGTCATGTAGGGCTGTAGGAGTTGTCATCATGTGAGGATCGGGACAACACATTTACCTGTCCACCCACAAACATAGCATATCCGGCAACACAGGAGGGCACACAAACTAAAAAAAAACATATGCTTGTCCACAATGTTGTAATGGTTGAAAAACAACTTATGGAAAGTACTGTCCAAACTTCCCACCCCAAGCCTGATATACAAATCAGAAAGGCTACAATGTAGACCCAAACAAATTTCCTCCAAAAGCACAATGAGCATCTGCTAAACAGGCTAGCAGAGGTACATGAACACAGAGAGGCATACAAACAACACAACCTGGCAGAAAAGCTGCAGAAAGATGAAACCATGACGGAAGGTCCCCTGCAGTGGTTTGTTGGGTAGACAGGTGTTTTGGACCAACATATCGCCACGGGGACATGGAATGAAGGAATTGAGGAAGAACAATGGACAACCCACTACTGACCCACACAGGCAAATATAATTGGGGGCAAATGAGAGGGTCATTCCTTGCAGGGGATAAGCAGGAACGTACAGACATGCAATACAAGGTATGTACATACGTTTGCAGAGTGTCACGTCTGTCATTTGAAAAAACAGCAATAACCAGCATGTTGATATGGGCAAAACATCTTACAGGGACCACACCGAAGAAAGAGGTCCCACATGCTGTGGCTCACCAACATAGTTCAGTCATAAGGCACAACCACCAATCCGCAGACCAACATGATACATGTGATGCCACACATGCATGTAAAACCACCCTTTGGCCACTGCAAAACATTAATCAAAGAATGGTGAGTGGGCATGAAAAGCGTTGTTGGGGCACAAAACTCTATCATGTTCCGGTGGAGGGCAGGTGCGACATACCTAATACGACCGCTACCATCGGTTGCCCTCTGCAGGGCACAAATATGTCTGTATGCTTGTGTTAAAAAAAAAGGTGACTGTATCCTGTGTGCCATGTCACACACATGTCGAAAAACACCACATCTTCTACCAAATTGGGAGGTTATGTACAACCATACAGTGACAATGTCACTCCCTGCTACACACCAGCGTCCAAAGAGCAAAGTGTATCTGCAATCAAAACAGGTCAGGTCACAGCTTCCCAGGCAATCCTGGCCATTCATAGTCAAGTGTTACACATCGCCCAATTATGCCACAGTCCGTGACAGGTCTCTGGTGTCCCCTGCCAATGAGCCCAGAACCACCAACAGCCACAGCATGGCATAAACAGTGTGTTGTACAGGTTTGTCATGGCCCAAAGCAGCAGTCCAAGGGAAATACTGCCATCACAGGGCATGTGTTCCCACTCTCATACAGTCAAACATCCAATGGCCCAAGGTATCCAGGAAAAAAATTCCATGGCTGGTTCATTCCCCCAACAGGTGTTGTGTATGGGGAGTTCCAGGATGCACTGTACGAAATGTGTTTGGTATGTTCTTCTGTCCTGTCTGTCAGGATGAGGCGAGGGGATAAGTAGGGTCACATTAGACACCTTGCAAAAAGAAACCCAAATATCCGAGAGTTACACCTTACAAAATACAGAAGAAAGGGATGCAAGGGCAAACGTGACATGGATATGAAACAGAAGAAACAAAAGTGCATTACGTTAACATCATGACAATACAATGTAGACACGGGTTGTCACATAGATGATGGTCCTGTCCTGTTCCATGTACACACAGGGCATCTCACTGCTACACACTATATGCATCTGTTTGTGTGAAACAGGAAGGCAACATGGACATGTTACATCAGACACACAGTAACACATCAAATGGTTACAGCCAGGATTTAATCCCCAAATGACAAAGGTGCAACATACCCTGTGTGTGGCATCAGGTGTATGTCATCGAGTCCTTGAGCCGAATCCACAGCCACATCAGGTCACCGTGAAGGGAGACAATGTCAGCCAAACATTGTTTAGAATCATCATGTCAAGTCACTGTTGATGCATAGTCCACATCATGCTGATACTGGAGATACAGAAATGTTAGTTCAACAGTGGTCCCTCCAAAACACCAGACATAGTTTCGGCTCCACAGCTCCGCAACACATGTTGAGGAACTGTCGACAAGGTAACCAACCACAAATGGCAGAGGTAGCACAGTTCAACGCTGCCACACAGGTGCTTAAAACACCTCACAGCACATGATTATGGTTACTCTGACTGGACAGCGCATCGCCACACAGTCAACCCACAAACATGCACCCACCCAGTAGTGGTGCAGGTCAGGGGGACAGCTGTGAGGAGACATGGCCTTTATGTGCACAAGGTGTTTTTTTTTTTTGCAAATTTTGTGGACATGAAAGGCCAGGGACATGCAGTGATACCCTGCTGAGAGCTGATCTAACAGTGTTGGGGGAGGCAGCAAGTGTTGGTTCCCTCAAACAAACAAACCCCAATACCACAAAAAACAACATGTATCTAGCCTGTAAAAATGGACTGAAACAGTGTTGCAGCGTACATAATGGACACAAACCACATGGGGATATGTGTGACAACAGGGAAAGATTATGGGTAAGGGAGGGCCTCAAAGGAGACAAATTAACAACAACATCTGCACAATAGGACACATCCCAGACGACATGTTCTCCCCCATGACTGCAGGCAGAGACAAGGGAGCCCCTGTAGATCCACCTACCCCGGACCACAGCATCCTGCTGGGGCGGGGTGGGGAATGTACAGGCATGGTGGCAATGCACCACAGCAAGAGCATCCTCACGAAGTATGTCCTTGTGCAGGGGGAAAACACAAAGGAGAAACAAAACCAGATGTAATGTCGCGAGGTCTGAAACACACACTGCACCTCCCTAGTGAGGCAGCTGTCAGACCCCACAACAGGGCTGGACCCTACGGACCTGACTGTTCACATATCACACTGTATCTGATCATCTCTCATGGAGAGAGTCAGGACGGAGGTAATCTGTTTGCTAAATAAAGGTCTCTGGAATCCCTCTGTCGCCTCCCTTACCTCTGTTGTTGTACACAATGGTCTATAGAGGTGTCTGCTCCCACCCTGTTTATGGCCCATCCCATGGTCACAATACTAGTCTGTGTCCCCCATTATGCCACCAATACCCCCTCCCCGTGGTAGGGCCCTCCCCATGTTGTCTGTCACCCCACTATAAATTGCTGAAATACATGGAAATATGCATGAACAGCTCCTGTATCCACGGGCCACAAAACATATCCTGCCGTGTACATTTCAGACCCCAAATAATATTGACAGCTGTGATGATGATGTGTGGAAAATATATGGCAAGGGCAGCGCCACGTCCTCAAAACCACACCCCAATGTGTGTTTGTGACCGGACCATGATGGCTGCATGTCAGCCCCCTGTGTGACAGTGAGAATGTGAAACCATGGAAAGCCTACATGTGCGCCTCAAACAAAATAATGCTCATCTAGGTCTCTGTGTGTATGTGGACATTACAGCCCTCGCCAGGGTGCGCAAGGTAGTTGTTGATGTGTACTGTGTTCCCTTGCCCCACAACACATCCACAGCATGTAAGATATGCCATACGCCATACTGTGTCAGACAGAGGTCCATCAGGCCCAGTATCCTGCCTCCAACAGTGGTCAATCTAGGTCATATATACCTAGTAGTATCCACAAAATACTCAGGTTCCACAATGCCTGAGCAGGGTCAAGCACCGATTATCCTGGCTCCCTTTGTAATAGTCCTATATGGACCTTTACGCAAGGAACATGTCCAAACTGGTTCCTACGCACAGATAAACTAACAGGCCATAAACATCTCTCTGGTAACAAGTTCCAGAGTCTGATGACACGTTGAGCCATGTGGCATATGTTGAGATAGCATCAGCTACATATGCCATGTCCCCATGGACAAACCACTAGACACAAAACACACCTACACATGCAGCATAGCACTTGGCCACTGTAACCCACCCCTTGCTGATCAGACGTGCATCACATCTGTATGTGTGTACATATGCATCAATGCACGCACTGGCTATATTCCAAAAAACAACAGTAGCAATGATATGGCCCCCTGGCTGCACACTGCACAGGTCCCCATCCCTCAATATAGCCATGTCAGGCCTAGGTGATGATGTATACATTAGGGCACACTGTGGGGTTGCAGTAACACCTGTCACCACTAATTAACACCATGTTTGGAAGGTAGTCATGGCCATGTGTACTGTGCTATGTATGACATTGTGTCACCACACACAGGAAACATACACACATAGCAGTGACACGAGCAGAACAACCACACAAGCAGCAAACAAATATACAATATAAACAAATACACCGCAGGAGAACAGTACACAAACATGGGAACACTGGGAACACTGCACCATATGCCTTACACCTTGCCCCACACAGACCATCAAAACCACAACTGTGTTTACACAGCAGCTGCTGTCGGAACCAGCCATTACCTGGGAATGTGACCCCCAAAAGCTGTGAAAGGCGTATCAACACCCACCCACATAATCCACCAACAGATGCTGCTGTGCCCTGTCCACATTGTTGGTCACACACTCATGGCTATATGTGTCCTTGGGATGTTAAGTTTAATCACAATGCATTGTTGCATCTGAGTGCCATATGTCCTGCAACATCAACCGTTATAAACATCACACACACATAACAGCACATTTATGTGGGAATATATGCAATACGTACCAGAGAAGATGTCTGCAATTAACCTCCGCCTGACCGCTGTGACCACTAGTGTGTCACCACTGGCACGCACAGGGGGGCACGGTGGATCCTCCTCCAGATCCTCATTAATCTCTGCAGGAATATCGTGCCTGAGAGCAATGTTGTGCAGGATGCAACAGGCTATGATTATCTCTGCCACAGTCACTGGCCTATATTGTAAGGCCCCGCCTGTCCTATCCAGACACCTGAAGCGACTTTTCAACACGCCAAAGGTGCGCTCTATGACAGAGCAGCTGGAGGCGTGGGCCTCATTGTACCTCCGCTCTGCACATGTCCGTGGCTGACGCACAGGGGTCAGCAGCCAGGGGCGACACCCATACCCGGCATCACCTGCAGAAAGAAATGTTGCATGTGAATGCATGAGCGCCTGTACCCCCAAATTGACACAGGTATAGACGTGAGCAACAAATGCAAAACGCATCCTGACATAACTTACGGACATCACAACTATGTATTTAAGATAAACAGATATATGTTTGGTTGAAATCCGACACATGGCCCAGGGAGCCTGTACATACATGCCCAATAACCCAACTGTCACAGTTTTACTTCTAGAGATCCGCTATGTGTGGCACATAAGTATGTGTGTACTGCAGTTGTAGTCCCCATCTCAAACACCTCCCAACGTTAGACTAGACCACCAATACACTGATCACATGTTCAAAGTATATGTCAGCATGGTACACAACACAAACATGTGCTGTGCTGCAATGGAGGCTCACGCCCAGAACATGTATGGCAGTCAGGTGTGAGAAGATCAAAACCACATCAACTCTATTCCCCCTGTCCGCTCAAGGTCTACATATCAACATTTATCGGTCTGAAACCATATGCTGTATACTGCTGACCAACAATCGTTTCAGTAGACACCCTCTGCACTGTCTCCATCATGTTCATAGCCTTTTTAAGCTGTGGTCCACAGAATAGCACACAATAGCCCATATGAGGTTGCAACCATTAAATATACAGAGGAAGAGTCTCTACCTGGGGATGCGCAACCAACACCTCTCTGTATGCAATCAAGTAGCCCCCTTGCCCTTGCTGCCACCTTCCCACAATGCTCAGCAACAGCAGGATCAGCACATACAACGATGCCTATGTCACGCACATCTACAGTGGCCCAGGGCCCTGCAAACCCCTAGACTGTGTTGCTCCCTTGCCATGACACAGGCCAAATCCATGCCCATACTTATGCAAACATGTACTCCTAGTGGCAAAGTCCAGGAACATCCATTGTAGTTCGCCACACCACACCCCATGTTATCTACTGCATCCTGTGTGACAACCCCAGTACTGATTGACTGTGTGAACCTCACACACACATGACAGGGGGTAGGTGTATGGATTTCCACGAACATATATGTTACATGACATACCAAAAATACCAGTAACAGACCGGCAACCACAGGTGGGTGTGAATGGCAAACCCCCACCCCCATGTGGGGCTGATGGCACACACACACACTAGTGGAAATCTGCTACCAGGACACACATTTGCACACGTGCGTTGTTTCAGGAACACCATGATATGGATATGATCTGAACTTGTTACAATCCTGATGTCCACATTCCTATTCATGTACCCTGTTACACTACGTTCTCACTCATGTAACAAGGTAAAAATCTGAACAGTCGTCTGTCTGTCTAATGGTAGTTACGTTTCAAAACGCACAGAGAGCAAACTGCCCCACACAAGAGATGCCACTGAAACAGTTACATAGATGCATACCTACAGAGGAGATATGGAAATACTCACCCAGCCAATACACAGTCCCCATATTGTCCCTCCTCGAATTGGCTGAATAGTGCTGAGTGATGCAGGATATAGGAGTCATGGGTGGACCCTGCAAACATCGGGACCACATTCAGAATATGCAGATTAGCATCACATACAACCTGAAAATTCAGGGAGTGGTAGTGTTTGCGGTTGCGGAACACCACCTCCCTGTCTCTAGGCGGGACCAGGGCAACATGTGTGCAATCAATAGCTCCCAGCACGTGTGGTATCCCGGCTAACGCCTCAAAGGCCTGGTTCAGGGTCCCCCCACTGTTGCTAGTGTGAGGAAGGGCTATGTAATTCCCCATCCGGCTGACCATGGCCCGCAGTACTTGGTGGAGACATCTTGAGAAGGAGGGGCGGCTCATGCCACCCACTGCGGCCACAGCTGACTGGAAACAGCCAGAGGCAAAGAAATGTAAGGCAGCAAGGAGCTTGACTAAACCTGGTATGGCATGAGGACCGATCAGTCAGGGGCTCGAGTGTCAGGTCTTAGATCCTCATAGAGCTCCCTAATAGCCCTTGTGCTCAGTCGGTAAAGGGAGATGACTGGTCCTCACGCATGCCCTGGAGCTGGGCCCTAGGCCTGTAGAGGCGTGGCTGCCGAGCCTGCACCTTGGCACACCTCCTGTGCCGTTCGCCAACAGCACCTGCAGTGACCGCCCCCACAGCTGCAGTTGTGAGTTGCTGTGGGACTACACCCATGCCCTGTGGCCCAGCACCATGGACACCATCTCCCCTGTCCGGCAACCGCAGAATCTGCCCACATGTCAGGGCACATGCAGACAACATACATCCCTTCCATCACCTCCTCCATCCCGGCTAACACAAACACACACAAACACACACACAAACCTCCTATGACAGTGACCAGGCCACAAACCCAACACACACACAAAACAAAGGGATAGAACCAACACACAGAATACAATCAACAACACCTCTTGCCTTGCTCACTCTGTCACCCTCCACAAACACGCACTCGCCTACAAAACAACCCTCAACGTGACTCATCTCTGCATGACAATATATAGATGTTTTTAACGTTTGCTTTTGCCGCGCAGCGCAGTTCTGCGCATGTGCTGGCGTCTGTGCGCGGCACGCAGGGGGGGCGTACATCCATGGCCAGTGCGTCGGTGTGCAGCACGCAGGGACATGTATGTGGGGCTGCGCGCATGTGCGACTCAGTGCACCGCCCACATACACACGCCCATGCACAGCATAGCCGCACCTGCGCGGCGCACAGACGCCAGCGCATGCGCCGTAGTGCATCTGCGGCGTGCCAAACCACAGGCCGCGCACAACAGCGCATGCGCAACGTGAACAAACCAAACACAACCTATAAAGGACCCTGTACCCCTGGTACACGTCGAGGGTTGTGTAGAGGAGAGCTGATGTGTGTGCGACAGAGCTGTGTAGTTCGTGGCAGTGGAGGGCAGGAGTGTAGGAGGCTGTGTGTTTGTGGTCTGTGGTCTGTGCCTGTGGTTTGTGGTGTCATCGTCGGAGTGCGTGTTTGTTGTTTGTCCATCATTGTGTTTGTGTGCTAGTCAGGGTAGGGTAGGGTAGGGTGCTCTGGGTGGTGTGGGGTAGGGTGGTCTGTTCTGTGTGGGGTGGGGTGGGGTACTCTGTGTTGGGTGGGGAGTGGTGAAAGGGGAAGGGAGATGGAGATGGAGTGGGAGAGGGAGAGGGAATTGGAGGGGGAGGGTGATGCTGAGGGGGTTGGGGAGCAAACACATACCTGTTGCTGGGGCAGCTGGTGGTGAGGGGACACAGGAGCGTGAGGCCAGTGGCAGGCCCATCTGCGGGGCCACAGGCCCCAAGTTACAGCCACACGGGCAAACGCAAGCGCGTTCCAGTGCCGGAGACGCAGAGGAGGAGGGCCCTCAGGTTCACAGACATGGAGAACCACAACCTCCTGTCTATGGTGCTGGAGCATACGACGAGCTGTTTGGCAGGATGAGTACCAAAACCTCCGTCGCTACCGTAATGCCGTGTGGGAGGAGGTAAGGGTGTCCATGGCTGGGGCTGGGGGTCCACATAGAGACATAGAAATTTTAAAGAAGAGGTTCTCCGACATCAAGCAAATGGTGAGGCTGACGATGTATGCCGAGAGACAGCATGCGCAGGGGACAGGTGGCGGAGGCCCCCTCACCCTCCCACTCTCACCCCTGGAGAGGGAAGCTTGCAGCCCGTCTAGGGCCAGATATACACATGTGGCCTACCGGAGTTCCCGGACAGCGCCCACCCGTCGGCAGGTAGTATGATACGTAGTGTTGCAAAAATGTATCGGCAACAGCCTACATGTAGCAATGTGCAATGTTGTTATTGGTCAAACTGTCCTGTACCAGAGCATGTTCAACTGCAACCTCTGAGCACGTTGGGTAAATAGGTAATCCGCATAGTGTAGGCCTACCAGCCCTGAACATATGGCATATCTGTCTAACTTGTTAAATGGTATACAGTCAACAGCTTACTGTGACATCAGCCAGGTGCCACACGACAGCGAGGTGCAAGTAAGAAAGCTCCCCAGTACAGACCAGCAATCTATGCCGTACACAGTGTCTGGAAGGCTATACCTGCAAACCTGTCCCAAGGATACACAACATAACAAGCACATCTAGGCAACATCTCCCCTCGCTCACCTTTCAGCCGTCACCTCTGCTGTCCACCCCATGAAACATGGGCTGTCGAGCACTCCATGAGAGAATCAGAGACAGGGGTATGATCCTGAGGCATTGGTTCCCATATGTAACATCCCATCCCACACCATCCCTGGTGTGCTACCAGCCCAATCTGCCTTGACCTGGTTACAGGGATCGAATTACATTATCCCAGGGGGTTATTGTTCCCCACACATGCATTCCAGATGCATGCCAAGGGGACTGTCCCAACAGACAACACCTGACTGGACTCTGCTGGTAACTATGCACAGGTTTCCGCTCTGTCCGCTGTGAGGTCTACATCCCCACCTCTGGGTCCTCAGCACCCCCCTTACAGTGTGAGCACGACTCTTCAATGCTCGCTGAACCTGTACCCCCCCTCATAGGGCCCTGCAACACCAGGGGGCAGTACCTGGTGGGATACCCGCTGTCAGAATACTGTCCAGACCAAGGGTCCGACCTGTGCAGCCCACACCTTGGCTCTGGCCTCTGAGCCCCCTGCTGTGGTCCCAGTGCTTGTCCTGTCAAACATGTCTGTATGGACACTGGTGATACATTTCCATATGGCAATCCGTGTGGTGACCTGTGCTCCCTGGTCTACCCGTGTCTACCTGCCCTGTACCCATCGTGCCACAGTCCCATCAGACCCCCGTTGTGTTCAACTACTGAAACCCTTTGTTGTGGGATGTGCTACCAAAACCCCTAGACAAACGTGTGTCCCATGTGAATCATGTGCTTGTAACTGAGCCAGGGTAAGGTCTGCGCACAGCCCCCCACGCATGTGGCTGTCATCCCCCAGATATGATGTCACTGTTTGCTTGCATGGCTCAGGTTGCGGCTAATGATATGACACTCTCCCAAAGACAACCTTACGATGCCCGACATTGTCCTCATTCCCACAACTGACACCTATGAGCTCCCAGGACCTGGTTCCGATCAGAACTGTTTAGAAAGCAGCCCCCTGGTACCACCCCCCCCAATCTGTCTCACATGCCCCACCATGTAGCCCTCCCGTTCTCACCTGTGTGTGCTGCACCCCCACAAACACTGATGCATCGCCATGTTGAACACCATAGTCAACATGTGTCCCGCATCTCAGTCCCCCCCCACCTGCCCCAAAACTGTCTGCGCACACAAGCCAGCATCCCACCCCCCACAACAGGGTTGGACATCACCTGTATGAATGTGAGGGGTGTGGCTCAGGGCATGTACATGTCACATACACACTGCCCAGCTCAGCATGTGTGCAGCATTAGCCCAGAGATGATAGACAAGATAGGCGCACAGCAGAGTGGGTCACAGACTCGCACAGTCAACACCCATACAAGGGTAGCTTGTAACAAAACATGACCTGATAACTGTTCCTGACAGTCTGAAAGGGAGTGTCAGTGACAAGTTTTGCAACTGGTACAAGCAGGGTCAACAGTGGCAGAGGTATTGCAGATGCCACGAGTCATGGGATGGGGCCAAGATGCGCATTGGGGACATGAACACCTGGGTGTCAGACCAGACAGGGCGGGCAGGGGCAATGCACTGACATGTACCGCTGGTGTCTATGTCTGAGTGCAAAATATAGGTATGGGAGGGTGTAGGGGAGTGTGTAGGTAGCACACATGCACGCCCCTCACCCCCTCATGTATGTGTCAGCTGCAGCACACACGTAAATATATGTGGTAACTAGAAACAGATTTGTGCTGTCACAGATTGTTATCATTACAGGTGACGACAGCAGCATGGGGGCGCAGGATTGCAGGGGATGAGGAGGTGGATGAGGAGCCAGAGGATCAAGCGCCACCAATGTTCCAGGAGGCAGAGGAGGCCATACCAGAGGGGGACACCTGTGCATCAGGGGATGTCCCCTAAACCCCTAGCACAGGTGGCACAGCAACAGGACCTGCAGGTCCGCAGCCCACAGCCTGGTGGGGGGCCAACGAGGGAGCCTCATCCCGCAACTCAATGCAGGACCCATACACCCCAGACTGGATGTGCTGATGGCTGATCTCCGGGACGTGCCGCATCAGGGGAACGCCATGCTGAAGGTGGGTGGCAACAAGGCGTCACACACACAATGCCCTGGAACAGTAGTCTGTGTTAGGTGTGTGTGTGTGGTGGATGTGGCACTGTACCCCACAGCTCCTACCTGTAAGGGTTAGGTAGATGGCAGTCAGTGGAGAGAACACAGGATATGGTGTAGGGTGGAGGTTGTCAATGTGACACAACACAGACCGGTTCAGGGCCGGTTGTACTCAGCCAGATACAGACAGACACAGCACTGAGTTCTCACCACCAACACGGTAACAGCCAGAAAACTAGATACAGGCAATGCCCTTGCCACAGTCTGCCCCTTGGTAAATAATCAGAGGACCTGCAGACAACAGGGTGCCACCTGTCACATCGTCATCGGGCTAATCGGGACACACACCCCAAACCCAGGCGGCATGGGTAATGTCATGTCACGCGTCCCCCAGTCACCGCTGACAGCAGAGCTGCAGGTCTACAACAAACATAGGATAGTACACAGCAGACATCCAGTGTGGGGACACCCATATACCAGCACTCCCCAAGCTGACAGGGCCAAGAATCATGTTGGGTTATATCCTGGTAAGGTACTGGTACATAAATTGTGTGTGTACGCCACCATATGAGATGGCCTGCCTGACATAAAGAACATGACATGATCGTGTCCCCGTGCTGTGGACCTGACACTGAGTCACCTGATAGCATAGCTTCGGGAATCACCCACATCACCACACAG
The DNA here is from genome assembly GCA_033557465.1 of Ichthyophis bannanicus. NCBI lineage: Eukaryota > Metazoa > Chordata > Amphibia > Gymnophiona > Ichthyophiidae > Ichthyophis > Ichthyophis bannanicus. Next base: position 42,841,501 of record CM066031.1, read on the forward strand.
GTCAGGGAATGACCTCTGTGTTGTGATGAGTGACAAAACACCCCTGACCCGCATCCACCGCTGTAAACCACAGTCTGGTATACACCCCCCCCCCCATCCCTGGAGACCCACAACCTCCCCCATGGTGTACCACGTGCTGGGGAACCCCCGGAATGTCACTGGTCATGTGTCACTGGTGTTTCCCCACCTCTGCTGTGCCAACTGTTGGCCCCCTCCCCTGTCCATGCCCTCTACATGGCTACAAGGGTGGAACATGCAATGCTTTCAGACCCCTCCCGCTATACACAAGGTGTATGTGAACCACTCTGTCAGGCAGACAGCTCACACGGGAGTGAAACATGCGCATGTAACAGTTGGCGGTCTGATGCTGCCACCCCATCTGCGTGATTAGCACACGCTGCAGCCGTGCCCTCGTCCAAACTGTGTAGAACCACCCACATGTGGCCGCCCCTGGGGTGCCTAGCTACAAACCACATCTACTTGCCACTGATGGGGTGCCTCTGTTGTTCCTGTCCCTGTTTCACGCCTCCCCCCAAAGGACAGTTAGACATGTGCTTGCTACCTGTCTGCAAGCCTGTTGCAACCTCTGCAGTACGTGTGTGTGTTAGCACAGCCTGTGGAGTAATGTGTCTGCCTCATATATCACACTACCATACTGTGTCGAGTGTGTGGCTGGCTGTGCCCTACACTACTGTGATGATGAGGCTCGTCACCCTAGCCATGTGTGTACCAGAGTCCCTCCCTGTCACTGTACTATCAATGTTGGACTATGTGTGACGGTTTGGTGTGTGTCTGTTTGTCTCACAGAGAGGTATCTCACACACAAACCCATGTGTCTCACCAACAGGCCAGTCTCAGGCACTGGAGGGGATCCAGGCATCACTGGATCAGACAAACAGGACAGCTGGGCGATATGTTGTGGTGGTCTGCAACGCCTCACGGATGTGGTGGAGGCAATACCGTACACCCGGATCTGCGAGGCCTTGGAGTAGTATCGCAGCTGCATTACAGCAGCAAAACACACCACCACACCAGCGGCACAGGCACCACCGGCAGCACCCGGCCAAGAGGAGCGCGTGGGCAACCAGGTGGGTGGGGGGGGAGGAGGCTTGCCGAACAGGGCAGGCCTGTGGGCAGACCCACGCCACAGTCAATGACGCCAAAGAAATTACCTAATATGTTATAAATCATTGCAATGTGTGTTTTTGCAAGGTGTGCAAACCTGTGAACCCCTATGTAAGTGTACACATGGATGGTTTGTCCCGAAACCATGTTTGATATTTATTTATTTTTATTGTATTTATTTTTAAGCATGTCTTCTATACCGTGCGCTATTAAAAATCAGCGCGGTGGTGTGTACGATCGACAAGAATGTGGCCAGCGGACAGAGGACACGGTTGTCACTGTGTTCATTTGGAACCGGCCAGCGGCATGTCTGCACCAATGCCAGACACAAGCCATGTTGCGACCCTCACAGTGTGTGTATGCTTGACCCCTGGCCAGGATCAAGGGCAATGTCACGCACACAACCATGTACTGATGAGGGCGTGCATGTTGCAGAGGACTGCAGTTGTGGCATTGTTATGTGTCTGCCACCATGTTGTCCCCATCTGACCCTTGTGAGTGGGTGCTTATGTTGGAGACATGTCCCTGACTGCAACACAGGAGGCATGCCAGGGTGCCCAACCCCCCCAGGAATTGTATCAGACCTGGGCAGGGCAGTGGGTGTCATGCAGCTGGCAGCCCATGCACTGTGAACAACACATGTGTTTAGATCACGGCCATACATCCATGTGGTCACGTTAGCCTCTCCGTCCCCCTTACATTGCAGCATCCCATGGGTCATACCCTTGTCCTATGGCCCTAACGACACGCTCTTCTGGCCCACCCTGAACTGCATTCAGGTGCCGGTAAGGACTGGTATGACACCCAATGGTCTACCCTACAATCGCCCCATCCACTATGCACACACATATCCCTGGATGCTTGCAGCCATAGTGGGTGGGTGGGCCCGTAGTTTGCAAGACAAAACAAATATATACACTTTATTGACACAACAACAAACAATCTGAACACATTGGGCAACATGCCCCACCAAACCCAGCCCTCATGTGTGTTGGTGGACACACAGCACAGCACAGGGCACATGGGACGGTCACAGGTGCCATCAGTGGCGACTGTGACCCCCCTTCGGCAGATTGGCCCCCGAGAATGCCAGCCGGCGCCAACAATCGTGGGCCACCCTCCCGAACAGCCCCCGTCAGACACTGCAGGGCGTGGTACACAACACGGACGTCCTGGCCGTACGTCATCCATGGTCACAAGCCACGTCATGCATGCATATGCCAGCACACAGACAACACAGTGTTGGGGCCCTTTGCGTTATCGTCTGTTTGTTGGTCGGTTGAAAGTGACATGTTGCTGCGTGGGGTGTGCTGGCATCTGGTCATGGGACTGTCCAGCGCATGTGGCCATGGATGACGGCTGTACACGCTGAGCCCGTCCCGTGCTGCCACCTGCCCAGTGTCTGACGGGCCCCCCCTGGGGTGCCGGTGGGATCGACTGTTAGTGACTGTGCTGTGCTGTTATCTACAACACACCCACTAACCGTCCTGACTCCCTTCCCGCACACCCTTCCCCCACCCTCCCAGCAATCGACACTGCGGAGACCCTGCGTTTTATTAACCCCTGGCTACCAACGCTACCGCGCCCCACCCTTGCCCCCTCTCCCCTGCACCCCCCATTGTTCACATCCACATCCCCCTGGTTGGGGGAGATGGGTGGGGGTATATGCGCCGGCTTCCACCTCCCGGTCTGCTACATCTTCGTGTGCCTCACTTCCGGTCACAGACATCCTCCTCTGCCTCCATCTCCTCCTCCTCTGTGTTCCTGGTGCTGGGGCTCAGGACTCTCCTCCACTACCCTCCCCCTCCCCCCTCTCCGCTTGCACGGCGGGTGGTGGGGGTCGGCGGGGCATATCAGGTGGAGGTGTCTGGGCCCTCCATCGCCTTGCCATCTCCATCTGTGGAGGACGACAGACATTAGTGGCACCATCCATGTTGTGGCACATAAATAACATGTTCATAAGCAGAAAAAAACTTCAGGTCTGGCGGGCCCCAATACTCACCATCAGGTTGGGACTGCAGCCTATCTGTGAGTGCACTGCTCAATAAATGCCAGGGTGGTGTAGGCGGAGTGCCAACCTCCCCAGCCACCTTCTTCCTCAGGTCCTCCACCTGTTGATTATGCAAAAACATTGACTGGGTCATCACCTAACGGTCCTGTCCAAAGGTGGTTGGACAAGTCTAGACATACCCCTGTTGTGGTCAACGTTGGGCTGCTCCCCTCACCCCTCGCTGTGTGTGGCACACACCGAATAGTGGCACCACACCTATAACAGTTGGTCCTTGGAATATGTTGAACTATGTTTTGTGCAGGTGTTGTGTCACAACGGTATCAACTGAGCCTGGCTGGCATAGACAGGAACAGTCACAGAGGGCAGCAGTCAGCAGCATCACACATTGCCTGCATGCTGCCCCCCCCCATAGCGCGACTCCCCAACAACACACTAGGTAACATGGGGGGTGGGGACAGAGACAGACAGAGGGGGGGCGGGGGAGGGTGAGCGTGACAGAGACACAGGGAATGAGTGCAGGGTGACACATCCCCGAGGGGCAATGGTTCTTTTGTGTGGGCCAATCCCTGCTGTTCCATGACAGCAGATGGTTCAGGAGGGTATGGCTGCGGTCCCCTGAGGGAAACGGGACCTACCCACCGCTGGTGGGGACCCCCTAGGGTCATTTGACACTGGATGCTCACCAGAGTGTGTGTGCCGGGGGGGGGGGCCGCCAACTACCTCACAGGGATCTCAGACACCTCCCATGATGTACATAGTCCCGGTTTACGATGGTATGGCCACCCACACATGCATGCAGTGCCATGGATCCTCATGGGAATGTCGACATGTGGTTACGTGGATGGTTGAGGGGGGGGACATGTACCTCATCAGGGACTGTGAGGCCCTGTGGATGCTGGCGCTGCAGATTTCAGCTACAGCTGTGTATCTCTCAGATGTGGTGGATTTGAGGGAGGTGGACAGGTTCTATTAGCCTCCGCTCGTGTGTGGTCCATGATGGCCTATATGACTACTAGCATCCGTTCGTTCTGGGCAGGGAGGGGCCGTTGCTGGCTTTCACTCTGCAGCATCGCAGATCCCGGCCCGCCTGGTTGGGAGGGGCTTGTCAGCTCCCAGTTACGTGGGCCATTGCTGCCACCCTGTCCCTGACAGATTATCAAGGCGTACAGGGGGTGTGGCACGGTTTATCCTGTAAACAGTGTTCCAGTTCTGCAGCCACTAGGCCGACACGTGTCCATGACACAATGGCAATGGGGGTGACTCAGCCTCTGGCCCTGACACCTGTCCAAGGAACCCTGCAGGCAACAGTTGCGTTTTGTCTGGAACATGCCTTGACAGGTGCTACATCTTGTCATGCGGAAGTGGCCAACGTGGTGTTGTCGATGTTTTGCAAACACCATCAGAACCATTTCCATGAACAGGCTAATAGGCACTATACTGTCTGACAGCAAGGATGCCTGGATACATGGCAACCCACAGCATCCACGGTCATACGCCCTACCAGATGGCCTGATGGCATGTCATTGGTGACATTATATTGTCAGAATAGCTGACTACACAACCATGGAGTACAGTGGGGGGCATCTTTTTGGGACAATGGAGACGTACAACACAGTATAGTCACTGTACAGCTAGTTGGGCATGTGGGGGGGTGATGCGAGATGGATCCCATCCTTATCAGGAGGGTATCCTGTACATGCTGATATACTGTCAGGGTGGCTGGCACCCTGGCGACTGTGGATATTGGTTGTTGTCTGTGTCGTGTGACATGTGCTCTGCATAGGTTGTGACTGGTACAGAGTGGCCCTGACTACCTATCCTAGTACCTCATGGTGGTAACACATCCACAGACCATCTGCTTATCTCCTTTTGAGACACATGCAGGCTCCGCCTGGAGGGTTACCTTCTTACCCTCAGAGCTGTCACAGTCACCAGGCCCGTCCGACATTTTGGACGTTATCTTGGCCTTGTGTGCTGCGGCTTGTTGCGGTATGGGACCGAGGTGCAGGGCTAACATGGGTTGTCCTGGTTCCTGGGTATCACAGATGTCACCCATCTGCACTGATGGTCCAGTTTCCCATGCTGGGCACCAGATCACCGCGGCTGACAATGACACATGGTGGGTGGTGTGGGGTGGTATCAAGGACCCTGATGGCCCAAGGAGAGCGTTTGGTGGCCAGCATCCTCTGGTCTGGTGACACTGGTGAGGCCTGTGTAGTTGTACTGGTCACAGCCCTTGCCCCACAGCATGGTCCAAGGGTGCTCAGATGCATTTGTGGACTCCAGACCTTGTTGTTGCCACAAAGTCGCCTGTGGGGCCTGGTGATTCCACCCGGCCTTTTTGGACTGTGTGCGTTCCTCTGCCACAGCCCTGGCATCCTGAGGGTTGGGGGGGGGGAACCCGTTGGAACCCCCCAGCCCACTGTTGGGTTACATGGGAGCCACAGGTGCACCGGGACACCCCTGGGTCCAGGGGTGACACCACAGCACCGGTGGTGGGGTGGTGGGTGTTGGGTTTGTGTCCTCAGTCCAACCTACCGCTCCTGGCTGCAATCCCACAGGCCAGACATGGCGACAGGGCGTGAGTGTGGCCTGGCCATTCCTCACACCAGGCATGGTTGTCAGTGACCATGGAGCTGATGCCACATTTTGGCCTGGTCTGCAAACACATGGTGTGACGTCACATTATGGGTGTGTCATTTTTTTGCCTGTCCACGAATGGGGGGGTCATGTGCAGGGGACGTTCTTCACTGTTCCCCTGGGATTCTGTTTGGTTGAGGTCAGCACATCTCCCAGTGATGGGATCACCCATACACCTGTGCTACCTTTCGGGGAGACGTCAGCAGGCACAGACACAGGGTGGCAATACCATTGAGGTGGTGTTGCACATACAGGGACACAGACCTGCTGGTTTGGCATAACTTAATGAACTGGGGTGCACCATTTGGGGAGGCGTCAGGGCAGCACACAGGAGCTGTGGCTTACTCCGAGATTCCTCCCTATTGGCTGCTGGGGATCGGCCACATGCAGGCTGCAACAGGGCAGACAGTACCAACATATGACAGCTGATACCTGCTTGCTCCTGGTGATTAACTGTGCCCAGTGCCACCTACATGCAGAGCTGTGGTGTGTGGGCATGTGTGGCTGTGACACCTATGGCCATTGTGAGCCTCACCCTGAACGCACAGCTCATGTTCCCTGTGGCCCCCTTCACAGGACATGGCTCTGCCATACCACATCATGATTGGCAATGCTGATGTCCATGATCTGACCCCCAAACCATGTATGTGTTATGTGTCAGACATTCGTGGTGACATCATCTACACATGGCATGCAATCCACACCCACGGGAAATGTGATATAACAGCACACATGGGTGAGGTCATCATAGATGTGACATTGGGTGGGTTGCCCTATGCATCCTTACCAGGGGCCATGTCCATGACATGTGGGTTTGCTACAAAGGCCATGGGTATAGCAGTGTGCGACCACACTACAGGGATTGGGTGACCTGTCTGTCCTGGGGCTGTTGATAGTTACATCAGACCTGGTTTTGCGTCTTTTGGATGAAGCATGGTGGTCATGGTGGGACATACATCTGTCCCAATCTTGACCTATCTGATGGTGTTATTGCATCAGACCTGGACACTGGATGGTTCTGTGGGTTTAGCACGCAGACATTATGTGCCAGGGCCCATTACACGGGTATGGGCTATTGCCACCTTCTGCTCATGTGTGAGTGATAGGCTGTGTTGTGCAGGCCTGGGTGGGTGCATGGACCTCTTCACCAGCATCTGTGCTCGACATCTGCAAACAGGTGTGTGATGCCTTGGGGCTGTGCACCTTTGCGACCAGACTCAACAGGCATAGCTGGGGACATGTCTCTGTTACAGACCTTTGGAAGTGGATCTCCATGCTAATATGTGTGATGTGTGGCTTACGCACAGCCACATCTGCAAGCAACGTACCATCTGGCTACATCTACAGTGTGTGTGCTGAGCTGTGGACCCCATGGACTGTGGGTGATGTGCAACTCAACCTCCATTACCCTATGGGACATATTAGACTCACATAAGCTCCGTAACAATCTGCTCGCCCTCCCCCTTGGTCTTGGGTGTCCAAGGGCACATCCTCACCAACATACACCAGGGCACCATGTTGACACCCTGAACACCATACGCAGGTGTCATGACTCCAGGAGATGGGGAGGATGCACTCAACAGCATTGAGACACTGCACCATATCCCCAGGGTGGATGGGCCACACCCTACTGGTGTGTGTGGACACCTGGAGGTATGGGGATGCTTCCAACTACATTAGGGACACAGCCATATCTCCAGGGTGACAGTGACCCACTTGGATGTTCTCTCTGGACTCCTGGAGGTAGGGGGGATGCTTATAACTACAATAGGACACACAGCCATATCTCCAGGGTGACACTGATCCCACTTGGAGGGCCTCTCTGGACTCCTGGAGGTAGGGGGGATGCTTATAACTACATTAGGACACACAGCCATATCTCCAGGGTGACACAGATCCCACTTGGAGGGCCTCTCTGGACTCCTGGAGTAGGGGGAAGCTTATAACTACATTGGCACAAACAACCGTATCTCCACAGTGACTGTGGGACCACTCTGATATGCTGTCTGGAGTCCTGGGGATAGGGGGGGATGTATTACACAACATTGGCAAACAACCCCATGGCACCTGGTTGGCTGGGACCATTTGCTGCACGTTTCCGAACACCAGAGGGTGACCCCTATGTGTTCCCTGCATATACAGATACCACCAACAGCACATGATGTTACAGGTCACTCCATAGGCATATGTGAGGCCTAGCTTAATTATAGTGTGCTGTAGTACAACAACAGCATCAATAGTCAGGTCTCCAGGGTGGCATCATGCCCTATGTGACCACTCTGTCAGCACCTGGGTACATGGCAATCTACTCAGAGGTGATACATAAACAATATGGCGTGTGCCTTTAACTGGTGCACGTTCGTGATCTGGAGTACCTACACCCAGCATCATGGACAGCTGCCATCAACCCTGTCTGTGTATATGGTTATGATTACCGGTGGCCATTCACTTACCTCCCTTGGGTGGTCAGCCATGCGTTGAAGCGCCTGGTGAGCCTCTCCCAGGCCCTCCTCACCTTCCCCATGTTCCTTCGCCTGGAGGGGCCATGGAACAGCCTTGCCTGCTTCTGGCCAATGAGGGCTCCCAGGTAGCGCAGCTCACGAGGCTAAACGCCGGCTTCCTTGTCCTGGACGCCATGTTCCTGTATGCGCGTCATGACATGCGCGGCGCGTGTAGGGGCGTGCCGCATTGCTGTGCGATTACGCTAATCACGCTGGTACGTTCTGCATGGCTGCGCGTCCAAATAAAGGCACATTGTAAATGCACGCATCATTCAGATACACTGGTTATGGGGTCGCTAACATTATATCTACTGGTCTCTGCAGACACATATAGCAACGATGTATCTCGCATGTCCCACAACATACCATGATTATTATGGATCAATCTTGTTTAGACAGTGTGGTATTGAACCTCTGGACACATCCAATGATTCCTGGTGCATTGTCAGATGAGGTGTGCTATTTGTGTTACCTAGCAGGTTCTGCTTTTGCCACTGATAACAATGGGTGCTGACAGACCATCAACGTCAGGTGTCAGTCCCCCTGGTGATCTGGGGGTGTGTGTGCCACTGGAGTCTGTTCTGTGGTGCATCTCCCTGTATGTCCAGCAATGATGTGGTGGTTGCCATGGGGGTGGGGGATGTTCATATCTGAGCATTGGACATGCACAGTAGGTTTGATGGTGCCATTACCAGGACATGTGCGTTGGGCATGCCACCTTACTGCATGTTATCCTTTGTTATGTGTGATGGCATGCAGTCCTGGTGGCAGAGGTTTTTGCACAATGTTTGTAAGTGGACTGCATAACCTGTTGTCATTGGGTTACATGTTCCAGTTGGGCTCTTGTATACATGTCTCACGCAGCACACATTATTGTACAGCAGTACAAGATTACGCATGCTGCCTTTGATGTACATCTGTGCTGCACAAGATATATATCTTCTTACGTTGCAACAGTGTTACCTGCCCCAGACCTCTTTCTACAATACAGCAGTGCTGCCAGTGTCAATACCCTTACAGTGCTATATACGTCATGTGCTGTACAACAATCTCACTAGTGGATCCCACCCCCCTGATAACCACAGCACACAGTCTGCATGATTGCCTCTTTACAAAGGCAGGCATCTGTTCACAGCTATTGAGCTGTGGCCCACAGATTACCTCGCTGACTGTGGAGCCAGAGGTTGTGTATTTCCATCCACAGTGAGGTTATTGGTGAGTACAATGACCGGTTTCAAAATGTAAAATAGTGGTGGCAGCTATGAGATCCTCACAGTGCTGTAAGCATCAGGTGCTCCATAGGACACCTTATAGGGCATCCTAGGGTTAATGCACTGTGATGGTTTCTGAGTTGGCAGTACTACAGGACATTACACACTTTCTGGGACAGACAGCCCACAAGACCCTTGAGACATCTTTATCTCCATGTTACAATGCCCTGTGCAAAACATGTCCGATTTGTGCAATGTAACCAGCAGTGATGCTGACTGACGCAGTATATGTGACAATGTAAATATTCAAAATAACTTTGTGTGGACAACCACAACAAGGATTTGAACCAGCAACCTGTCGCTTACAGAGGCATTGCTGTCACCAGTGGACTACAGCTCCATAGCTATGATGAGACGTCTGGCTGGCTGCAATATAACCTCTGCAGACTGTGTGCTACGTTTAACAGGGTAGGGTGTGCCCACTCACACCCATGATGCACTGCACATGCAAAGCAACGCTATACAGATGGGCAGACCATAGGGTGTGAAACACAACGCACCTGGGACTGTAGTGGGTAGTGACCTTCCGTGGTGCTGTTACAGAGTGGCTACAGACCATCAGAGTGTGTGTGGCCTGTGCTCACCCTGAGGGTGAGGTGGGACACACAGCACCTATCCTGGCGGGGATGGGCCTATACATTATGTCAACTTGTCTGCCGATGTCAGATAGTTTGGCATATCAGACACACCTTTGACCATCTGGAATCTACCAGTCACCTCTGGGCTTGGTGGGCTACAATGCTCACAGAGGGGTGCATCTCGTGTGTGGGTGACCTGCCCAAATGATATATGTGCAGTGTGTGTGTGAGGAAAAGAGCTGTTTGTACACATAGGCGAAGTGTGTCAGACCACCAAACTGGCCCTGTGGAAACAAGGTTCCCCCAACAACATATCCACATTCAATATCCCATCTACACTGGTAGCGGCTGGCAGCACCATGAGACAAAGTCCAGCTGTGTACTGACAACCTACAGGGAGCTCTCTGCAGTTCTGTACACATCCATATTTCCGGAGCCCCCAGACACTAGGGCCTGATCCCCACAGCACCATCTTACATTTCCCAGCAGCAGGCACAGTGTGTCCCCATCTACTGAACCCTGCACAATGTACCAGCCAGACACATGCTCACTGCAGTCAGGCCACTAGGCAGTCCATAGTGCATGCTACCAGGGGAAATGTGTCCACCCATAACTGGGATGTTAACACACACCCACCACGCACTTAACTCAGTGATTTGGCCCCATATATACAGAACCCATATACATCACATGAGAGACCTACTATATGGCACTCTGGTGGAACCTAGCCAGGCCGTGTTCACTAATCGGTCGGGTGAGAATGACCTCCAAGCAAGGCATTCAATGGACACCATGTCTGTGGAGGTGACCCGCCAGGCACTACATCGTCCCAGGCAGTCATGTGTGCCCTGTGGCAGATGCATCCTGCTCATTCCGCCCTGTCTGTTTAATTTAATTTAATTAAACAGTTTCTTATATACCGCACCTTCCAGAGATCAGGTGCGGTTTACATAGAACAACAATGTAACAGGTCAACATCTGTTAATACAGGGAACAATTTGAAACAACTTATATTACATTACATAGAACAGCTTTAAACCATAACATCTTAAATTACATTACTTGAAACAATATGAACTGTTTACGTGGAACAGAGAGAAAACTATATACAGCTGTAAGTGAAACATGGTTAGAGTCGTAATATATAAGCATTTGTGTTTCAGATCCTATGTCAAGACCGAATTGACTTAAGAGGACTGGCCTTGTATTATCCGTTTTCTTGTTGGGTAGGTGTGTTTGATAGATGTCCGTAGTGTGAGGTGAACAGGTGTGTTTTAAGTTTTTTGCGGAATTCGATGATCTCTGAGAGAGATCTAGTTTCGTCTGGAAGGGCATTCCATAGAATGGGGGCTGCATGTGAGAATGCTTTATTGTTTGTTGTCTTTCTGGCTTTTATAAATTCCTTTGGAGTCTTTAGTTTGTTTGTGTGATCTCTCCTGTGTTGGAATTTGGCAGGTTCTTTAGTGATTAGGTTGAACAGAGTAGGTGGAGCCATGTTGTTTAGAGTTTTGAATGTAGTTATTAGGGATTTATATATTATTCTGCTTTGTATCGGTAGCCAGTGTAAGTACGCCAGGATCGGTGTGATGTGTTGAAATGGGGGGGACCTTCATAATGGTTTCTAGCCGCAGCATTTTGTGCAATTTGGAGTCTTTTCAAGTTTTGTTTTGTTGTGCCTAGTAGTATTAGGTTTGCAAAGTCAAAATGGGGAGTAATTATGGCTTGTATTATGCGCTGAAAGTCCTGTAAGTGCGTTAGTGGGCGAAGTTGCTTCAGGACTTTAAGTTTGAAGTATACTTTCTTGGTTGTGTTTCTTATATGTGTTTCCATGTTAAGATGTGTATCAAGTATTACACCTAGATATCGTACCTCATTTTTTTAGTTTGATTTCTTGGTTTTGTAGAGTAATGTGTGTGGGAGGTGAGTATGAGAGGTTTTTTGTTACAATAAGGCTTCTGTTTTTGCATGATTGATGTAGAGGTTATTTTCATTTAGCCATGTAGAGAGTTCATTAAAACACTCTGTGAGCAATTGGAGTGGTATGTTGGGGATTGTAAATGGGATGTACATCATTATGTCGTCTGCATATAAGTGGTAATATACCTTGAATTTTTTAAATATATTGCAGACATGCTTTATATAGATATTAAAAAGGAGTGCTGATAATGCCGATCCCTGAGGGAGACCTAGTTCCTGATTGTATGTCTCAGATGTCATGTTACCAATTTTTACTGTTTGTGTTCTATTGCTTAGATAAGAAGAAAACCAATTAAGAACTGTAGATTTTATTCCTATTTGATTGAGTTTATTGAGCATTAAAGCATGGTTAACGCTATCAAATGCCGCAGAGATGTCTATGATAGAAGTAAGAATGCTTGTTTGGGATTGTCTATTCCTCTTACAAGGGTGTCAATGAGTACTGTTAAGAGCGTCTCAACACCATGTCGTGGGCGAAAACCATATTGTTCATCGAGTGGAGCTGAGGTGTCAATGTATTCTTGGGTCTGAATTTGTACAACTTTCTCAATTAGTTTTGCCATGAAAGGAATACTTGATATGGGTCTATATGAGTTAGGTATGTTTTGTCAAGGGTAGCATTTTTAAGTATTGGGCGGATCTGAGCGTGTTTTTAGTGTTGAAGGTAGATATCCAGTTTTTAGTGATAAATTGATTATAGGTAGGATGAAGGAGGATAAAGTTGGGAGTGATTTCTTTATCCAGGATACTGGACATGGGTCTAGGTAGGCTGGTGGTGAGTTGATATTAGTTATGGTGTTCTTAAGAACGTCCTTAGATATGTGGTTGAACTCAGACCATTCATCTATATAATGGGTATGATCTGTGTGTATGATGTTAGGTAGGGAAGGGTGGAGCTTAGTTTTATTTATATAGTAATTAGCCAATGTTTGAGGTGAGATTTCTGTGATGATATTGCTGGAGTTGTTAGTGTTGTTCGTTAGTTTTTGAACAATTGAGAATAATTCTCTTGGTCTGTTTAATGAGTTTGTCAGGATAGATGCATGGTGATTTTTCTTGGCATTGTCTATTGCTTCCTTATACAATTTAAGCTGATTGTGGAAAATCTCACTATTAATGGAGTTTTTATGTTTCCGCCATCTAACCTCAGCTTTTCTTAGTTCCTTTTTCAATTGTTTTAATGTGTTGTTGAACCAAGGGGCATTACCGACTCCAGTATGTGTGTTCTTTCTACTGACATGGTTATTAGAGGCTGCATGATTGAGAGTTTTATGCCAGTTTGCTACAGCATCATCCAGATCAAGTGGCGATGGGGATAGATGAGGGATTATTAGATCCAAGAACTCTTCTTCATTGAATTTTCTGAATCTTGAGGTTGGGATGTTTGTTGTTCTATTTTTATCTGTTGTAATGTTGATTGTAATGTTGAAGTTAATGAGATGATGGTCCGACCATTGAGTTGGGGTGCATTTGAGTGTGGTAGGATTAAATGTTTTGTGGAGTACTTCAGGGAGGAGGACAAGGTCTAGTGTATTTCCTTTGTTATGTGTTTCAGTGTTAATTATTTGGTAATAATCCATGTCTGTTATTGCTTCTAGGAAGAAGGTAAGAGTATGATGCTGGCAGGGAGGGGAGATTACAATCACCGAGCAAAATTATTGGATTGTTGTCAGTGGAGGAACTGAGGAGTTCTATTATGGTGTCTAAGTTTTCTGATTGTTGGTCAGCGGTCCTGTAAATTAGACAGATTCTAAGATGGCTTACTTTCATAATGATAGCGTCAATGTTTGTAGATAAGTTAGATGGTTGTTTTCTAGCTTTTAGAGCTTTTTTTGTCATCATTAGAACACCACCTCCTTTTTTGTGGTTTCTATGTGTATATGAGATGTCGTAGTCTTTATTATTTAGCTGGTTTATAAGGACATTATCTGCATCTGTCAACCATGTCTCTGTGACGCACAGTATGTCTGGTTTTAGGTCAGTTAGAATGTCTGTGAAAATGGGGAGTTTATTTTTCATTGATCTAGCATTTATTAATATGAACGATAACGGTTTTATATTTTTAATGACATTTTGGTTATTTGGTTGGGGAGGTATGGTATAGTTTATGTGGATTAGTCTACTGTGGTTCACTTTGGGATGATAGTAGTTCCATGGGGTTGGATTAAATCGAGGTAATCTATGTATGATTGGGATGTTTTTGAGATTGTTGTTATTTAGGCTTTTGGTCAGGTTGATTTATGTTGTTTTAGTGCTGCTGATGTAAAGTATCCTTAGTGTGGGTGAGATTGTGATAGCCAATTTGGTCTAGAGGCTATTGGAGAGTTATCTATGCACAGTGAGAATATCTGTATAGACAAATAGAGCAGTGGGAGCTAGGGTGGGGTATTGCAGCTTTAGTAAGTAAAGTTAGCACATATTATAAATATGATACAGTAGCAAAATAGGGAGCTATATTACCTCTAACACTAGCTATTTGTATTTAACAATGTTGTCTTGGACAGTTTGTTAGAAATAGCAAACAATGTTACCAACTTGAGCAGTATCTGAAAGCTGAAGACACTCAGGCTAAACCGGGAGTCAGCTGGATAATTAGGTTAGCTGGAAGCTTGGTGCAGTTCATCTTGTTAATTAGCTGAACTTGTTGGGAATGCTGGATCGAGACGGATGCATCAAGGCTGGTAGCACAGTTGGCGTCTGTGGGAGGACGAAGGGGCTGGAGAGATTCCGTAGGTGGTGAGTAGAAGATGGGAATGCTGAATTAGAGAGCGTTGCTGGTAATGCGTGAGGGTGCTTAGGACATAGCAAGAGTCTGTTGCTTCTCGTCGCTGCCTGGGGCGTCTTGCATCAGCTGTACAAGTTTACATAGATGTGAATGGTGATCCTCTGAGGATATTTTATCTCATGTGGGGCTTTATTGAAGGGCTGACGCCTAAGGGCCGAGCCAAAGGGCCCTCTTGCGAGGCCCTCAGGCGCGGGCCCGCAAGGCGCGGGCGCGCCAGATGGCGCCTTCTTTTTCAAAGTGTTGCTCTGCCCCGATTGGCTAGAGCACATTGCAGGGAGTCCTTTGGTGGCTCGATCCCTCTCTGGAGAGCTGAGTTGTCGTGCTGGATGGAGGGCAGCGCTAAAAGGACTCTTCTCCCGATGGCGCCTTCTTTTTCAAAGTGTTGCTCTGCCCCGATTGGCTAGAGCACGTTGCAGGGAGTCCTTTGGTGGCTCGATCCCTCTCTGGAGAGCTGAGTTGTCGTGCTGGATGGAGGGCAGCGCTAAAAGTTCTATACCCACAGTACTTTGCTCCTCATTATGCGCATTTGCAGGCCAATACTGGCAAAGGTGCTATCAGTGTGTGCTGCAGAGGGTGTGGGCAGACACCACTCACTGGATAGACGGACAGACACTCCCTACACCTAGGGCAACATTGAGCAGATGTTGTGTTATGTGGCAGCCCTGGCCAATGCACCAGTAATGGGCACATTGCAGGCCTGGCAATGTTATGGTGTACTGTTGGAGTCATTCTCCACGGTGGTGGACACTGGAGGACACATGACCTGACAAACATTGCACATACCTCAGAGACATTGCTATGGTACAGCTCAATGAGCTGCTTGTGCTTAAAATAGCCATCTCTATCTGACAGTGGTGATAACAGGCTTTTGATATCTCTGTACCATATCCCCATGTGTACTGTTTGCATTGGTAATGTATGCACATGCTAGTATTGGGAGAGGCACACAGGGCCCAACATCCTGCCGCTGCATTGGTCTTTGGATAATGGAGCCTGCAGGTGCAGGTGTTTCTGCCCCTGTTGCCCAGTGCTATTGGGCAGAGGTTACCAACTCCAGTCCAGGTGGCACAAACACTGGTCTGCTTTTCATGATGTCTGTAATGAATATGCCTATGATACATCTGCATACCATGGGGCCGTTAAGTTACATTGAGGCACACGCATCTTTTTGGAGACATCATCCGACCAGAGTAATTTGTGACACTCCATGACTGCATTTGGGGATTCTGCTGTAGTTGATGCATATGTTTATGTGCTGTGTGCTGTTTAAGGACAGGTATGGGCTTTTGCCCGACGCTTATGTCCTCTGCAGGAAAGTTTCGTTCTTTACTACCATGTTTCACTCATGGGTAAAATGTGGGTTTTGGGATGGAAAGTTCAACAGCTGGGATTGGAACCTGTGGCGTTCTGGTCTTAGACGCACTGGCTAAATCAACTGCACCACCATCTGAGCACAGCAACAGTGCATTCCCTGCGGAGTCCATGGTGTGTTTGTCACACAGGTGCTGTCTGTTGGAGTGCACTGCACCCACATGATGGGGGCTAGGCCAGCATCTTCTGTGGGCAGCAGCCACTGCCCCCTCTCTCACCAGGAAGCCTACGCCACCATGATGACATGGGCTTATATTGGTTACCGTATCACAACTGAGTGAAATGTGGCCCTAATGGACAGCTTTTTGTGTTCTCTGCTGTAGGTGTTGCACATTGTTCTGGTGTATGTGCTCCTTAGGGTAAAATCGAGGTTTGGGGAACATGCTTTTCTCCTCTGCAATTATGGTTTGTCTTTACTATCAGGGTTTATTGGTGAGTAAAATATGTGGACTGTGTTTCTGGGGGCCCCAGCTGGGAGTTGAACTGGTAATCTTTGGAACCTGAACACAGTGGCTGTGTTCACTGCACCACACTGCGGCCACAGAGGCAATGTACTCCCCGGTGGTACCATGTGTGTTTGTCAGGAGGTGCCCTTTCTGTTGGGGTGCCCTGCACACACGTGAAGGGGTGTCTGCCTCCGTCTTCTCTGAGCAACTTCCACTGCCCCCCTAGGAAATCAGGACCCCTCCACAAACATGCTGCATGTCCTTCTGCTGCTGGTGCTGGTGGTGCACAGTTTTGGGCCATCCTGTGTGCATATAGGCATCTGCCTATGCTGTGCGTTCTGGGGTTTGGGTGCCTGCATAATCATCCACCCATCCCCCCCCAACTCAAACATACTGTTGTGGAACATGGGCATGCTATAGGGGAACTGTCCATTGGAGTGGCGAACCCTACTATATACTATCTCAAGGTGTGAACATGCACCTTGTATGCTGCAGGAGCGGGACCCTTCAGAGATTCATATACTTTCTTCTGGCCTTTATTGGGGGTGTCTGTTTAAGTTTTCCCATTGCTGTCACCATTACCCAGCTTGGTCATCTTTTGTGCCTACAATCAAGGGGGTTTAGCTGCCCTACCCAACACACCAGTCCTGAGAACAGTACAGGCATGGATATGGTACGCAAGGCTGATGGGGGTCCCTCCCTAGGGTGGTAAACACTGTCGGACGCCAGACCTGCAGCACACACACAGACATCAGAATGATTGTTATGGTGGAGCTCAATCATCAACATGTGTTTTGCGTATAAATTGATATCTGCCAGTTTTCATAGGAGACGTTTGATAGCTGTGTACCATATACCCAGGTGTAGGGTAGCATCGCTAAGGTATGCAACTGCTCATATTGGGAGATACAGGCAGGGCCCAATGTCCTGCCTCTCAGGTAGGCATTGTCCAATGGGGCCTGTGGGTGTGGGTGTGGGTGTGTCTGCCCCTGTTGGCTGCTGCTTTATGGCAGAGATTCCCAACTCCAGTCCAGGTTTGCATCACACTGTTCGGGTTTTCCTGCTGTCCCTCATGAATATGCATGAGCTACATCTACATGCCATGGGGGTGGTGCATAGATATACAGCACAGGCATTTGTATGAGTGGCAGCATGACACCTGACTGGTGTGTGGGCCACCAGGACTGCATTTGGGGGACTCTGCTCTAGGCACTGGCCCTGTTCATGGTGTCTGTGCTCAGTGGGGTAAAAGATAGACGTATTACCATTGCATATGTCCTCACCACGAAAGGTGTGTCCTTACTATCACTGTTTAGTTGTGGGAAAAATATGTGGGCAGGATTGGCGGTAGCCCCAGCTGGGCTTTGAACCTGAGACCTTATGGTCTTGCATGCACTGTCTGTGTGCACTGCACCACCGTGTAGTCACAGATTGCCTGGATTCCCTGGAACGTCCATGACTGTGGATCCGGCAGGGCCTGTCTGTTGGCAGTGGACTGTGCCAGCCTGCACATGGCTAGACCTCTGTCTTCTGTGGCTAGCAGCCACTGCCCCCTGCACCACATGTACTCGTCCGCCAACATGATGCGATGAGCTTCTCGCATAAAAAGCAGATGACATGATTGCAATGTGGCAGTACGGGACTGCATTTGGGGGACCTGGCTGTAGGTACTGCCCATTGTTGTGGTGTGTTTTGCAGTGTTGTGTAAAATATGGGTGTTTTCCCCATGCTTATGTTGCCTGCAATACAGGGGTGTCTGCGCTATCTTTGTTTAGTGGTGGGTAAAATATAGGGACTGGGCTGGCAAGTGCCCCAGCTGGGATTTGAACCTCTGACCCTCTGGTCCTAGAGGTACTGGCTATGTCCACTGCACCACACTATGGCCACAGAGACAGTGCAGCCCTGGAGGTAGTAAACCTGGCAGGATGGAGTCACAAACCCTGCTCTACGCATTTTTTACTGTGGGCACATGCACCCTGTCTGGTGACAAACGTGCACATAAACCACGGAATGACCACAGAAACTGGGGGACAATATATCACCACGCTGGGCAACAGTGATATTAATGGTCAACCATAGCAAACACTCCCAGTAAAGCTCCAAAAAGGAAATTTGTTTTGGATGAGTCTCCGCTCCGTAGACCCTTCCAATATTCATTTGTTCTTTCTGGAGCTTTCCTGGGTGTGTTTTCTATATTTGCCCATTACTATAACTGTTCCCCAACTGAATTAGTATTTGTGATATTTTTGTTGTGGTCACTTTCTATTTTTATTATCTCCAGGAACAAGCAGGAATAAGTCCTCACATATGGGTACGTCGGAACCGACGGAGCCTGCGCGGGAAAGCTCCCAGCTTTTCAGATGAAAAGCCTTTGGGGCTTCCCACAGCGCATGCGCGCTGCCTTCCCGCCTTCCTGACCACTCACCTCAGTTTCTCTTTTTCCGCGGAGCCAGCAGTCGTGTTTCCTGTCACCGCTGAAGAAATTGTTTATTTTATTTCTTTCTTTAGACCGCGTACCTGCCTTCCCCATACCGAAACCGTTACCCCCCGCCGGTCCCTCTTTCTTTCTTAAAAATAAAAAAAAAAATTATTTTTTTATTTTCAGCACAACTTGGTAACTTTTGCTAGGCCTTCAGGCCTACCCAAATTCTCCTCATGGAGAAGCCAGCTCCTGGTTTCAAAAGTGGTACCAAGTGCAGTGCTTGTTATTTCTGTCACAGACACCCCATGAATGGTGTCTTAAATGTTTTGGGGCCTGACCACTCCATACCGGACTGCCCCATCCTGCTCCCAGATGTCTAAACGTCGTTTGCAGAACCGGGCCAACAAGTTCCATGTGCTGTTTGCTTCAGATAATCCAGCATCACCAGTCATCCAGGTCTTCCTCTCCGGATGGATCTCAGGTAACCAAACCTTCTGTGGGCAAATCCTCTAAAGGCAAATCTTCCTTCCAAAGCATCGAGAGGCCCTCAATTTTGAGTCCGAGGATTCTGCCCCAGCCAAACACCCCGGCGGGAGGCTCCGGCTTCCAAAGCATCACCTATGGGGTTACAGGTTTGACATCGATGGCACGGCCTCAACCGATCACCTGTTAGACTGCTCTGGGGTACCGGCTAACCCCGGTACCGACATCCAGGCAGCAGTGGCGTCTATGGGCAATACTGTCCAGACCATGCAGCAGGCCGTTCTGGCTTTCATTAAGGCTGCGACGCCCTCGGTACCGTATCCAGCGGTTCCGGTTCCGGTATCCATGCCAGAACCGAGGCCATCGTCTTCCAAGCGCAGATCGGTTCCGCATGTCTGATTCGGGCTTTCGCCCGATAACCGATCCCATGCCCGGTACGCCCGATGTCGATATACCGACCGGTATGCGTATCGTGCATTGGAAGCACATAGACGATACTCAGATTCTTCTGATGAGTTTCAATTCCTCTGATGACTCTGCTGAGCTTGATCTTCCTGAGGAGCCCTCTTCTCCAAAAAGGAGGATGTCTCCACCAGAGGATTTATCCTTTCAGGACTTCATTATTGATGTAGCTAAAGGGCTTTCTATTGCTACATCTTTCCTGAAAGGAACCCAGATCAAAGAAATTGGATATTTTAGGATACTCCAAGGTTCCTAAAGAGGCAGTTACCCTGCCTATCCATGAAATCCTTCAAGAACCCTTGATGGTTTTGTGGGAGACTCCTCTAACACTGTCTCCTCATTCTTGTAGGTTGGACACCATGTACCGGGTCCCTCCTTCTCCTGGGTTTCAAAAGACTCAACCTGCCTCACCACTCCATTGTGGTGAACGTCTGCCATGAAAAAGATAGAGTCCTAAAAGGCACTCTTCTACCCCTCCAGGGCGAGAATGTAAGACCCTTGACTCTTTGGTAGAAAGATCTTCCAGGCTAGTATGCTTATAGCCAGGATCAATTCCTACAGTCCTTTATATGGGCATGTTTTCTAAGGATCTTGCCCTAAAGGTACGGCATTTTGCCCCCTTTATCCCATGCGGATAGAAGGAGGACTTCACTTCTGTGGTGGCTCAACTTTCAGAGGTCTCCAAGTTTTCCAACAGGGCAGCCTTTGATTCCTTTGAGGTTGCTGGTAGGGCTTCGGGAATTGCTGTTGCAGCCCGACGCCTTGCTTGGCTCCAGGCTTCTGACCTAGAACCCTGGGTCGTGGATGGCCTAAGGAATCTGCCCTGCCACAGGTGAGAACTTATTTGGTGAAGACTGGCAAATTAAAGCTGCTCAAATGGACGCAGAAAATGCCACTTTAGATAGACTTTCTAAGTCTACCTTCTACTCCTGCCAAAAAGAAGCCTTTTAAAAAGGCCTTACTACAAGAAGGCCAGATTTTCCACAAATACTGGCCAACAATCTTGCTCAGCCTCGCTTTGCTGCTAAGCGTCAGCAATCTAAGCAAGTAAAGTCAAAACCTGCAGTGTCTGCTGCACCCCAGCAGGCTCACCCCCCTCAGGGGTTTTGACTTGCCCCTAGAGAACTTAACCTTTCTGGCTCTAGAACAACCAGAGCCCCTCACCATTCCTGGAAGGTTAGCTCACTTTGCTCCCAGATGGGAAACAATACATCAGAGCAATGTACCCTCATCTATCATACAGAGAGGGCTACAAGCTTCAATTTCTCCAGCCTTCCTCCCCATACCATGGTGAGGCAATTCAGTTCTCCCCCCATCTCTTCTGACCCTGTTGGGTCAGGAAGTCTCTTCTCTCCTTGCCCAAGGGGCAATAGAGGAGGTTCCTCTTCCTCAACAGGGGTTAGGTTTCTACTCCCCTTATTTTCTCATACCAAAAGACATGGGATTCAGACCTATCCTAGATCTGAGAGAATTGAAACAAATTTCTATTCAAGGAGAAATTCAAAATGCTCTCTCTGGGCATTCTCCTTCCATACCTTCAGAGTCAGGATTGGCTTTGTTCTCTAGATCTCAAGGATGCGTACACGCATATACTCATCCATCCATCCCACAGAAAATATCTTCGATTTCTATTCCGGGGAAAACATTTCCAATACAGAGTACTTCCCTTCGGTCTAGCCTCTGCTCCAAGAGTATTCACAAAATGCATGGCAGTCGTAGCCGCATTTCTAAGAGGCATGGGAATCTTTGTATTCCCATATCTGGATGAATGGCTCATCCGAGCTCCCTCTCAGTCAGAAGCCCCAGATGTCCCTGGACCGCACAAGGCGTATTCTTCAATATCTGGGACTTGTGGTAAACATTCCCAAGTCCCAACTCCTCCGTACTCAGTCCCTGGAATTCATAGGGGCCCGCTTGGACTCCACCACTGCAAGGGTCCGAGGCCAACGGTTAATCAGCTTGGCCTCCCAGGCTCAGTCCAGAAGTCACTTGTCAGCCAAGGAAATGCTGCAACTTCTCGGCCACATGGCCTCCACGGTCCATGTGGTGCCCTACACTCGTCTCCATATGAGGGCAGCTCAATGGACTTTGGCCACCCAGTGGTCTCAAGCTTCGGGGAGTGCTCTCAGACCAAGTACTCACCTCAAAACGTCTGTTTTGGTCTCTCCAGTGGTGGACATCCACCAAAAATCTGTTGTTGGGGACCCCCTTCCAACCTTCGTTGCCCCAAGCAACTCTCACAACAGATGCCTCCCAAACAGGGTGTGGAGCTCATCTCCAACACCTCTCCACTCAGGGCACCTGGTCTCCCCAGGAGACCACCCTTCATATCAACCTTCTGGGAACTGCGAGCAATCTTCCTTGCCCTCAGTCTTCCATACCCTCCTTGTCACCTGACAGTCCTAGTTCAGACAGACAACCAGGTAGCCATGTTCTATGTCAACAAACAAGGAGGGACGGGCTCTCTGTCGCTTTGCAACGAAGCTCTCAGATTATGGGCCTTCGCCAGAGAGCATCACATTCATCTTCTGGCAGTATATCTTCCAGGAGTTCAAAACTCTCGGGCAGACAGACTCAGTCGAGTTCTGCTTCCACACGAATGGTCCCTACATATGGACCAGATACACAGGATCTTTCAGGAATGGGGGACCCCGGACATAGACCTCTTTGCAAGTCCGTGGAATGCCAAACTTCCCCGGTTCTGTTCCAGGACTTCGTGTCAGGGAGCTCAGGCCAACGACGCCTTTCTCCTGCATTGGGGTCAGGAATTCCTGTATGCTTTTCCACCCATTCCTTTGATTCCCAAGACTCTGTTTCCAAACTTCAGAGGGATCACGGATCGATTATCCTCATAGCTCCACGCTGGCCACGCCACGTGTGGTTCCCTCTGCTTCTGCAGCTCTCCCAGGCATCCTCCCTGGACCCTGGAGCTGCGCCAGACCTTCTGTCTCAGGAGGAGGGGACCTTGTGGCACCCAAACCCCAAGTCCCTACATCTCAGAGCTTGGTTACTGAAGGCTTAAGCCTTCATGATTTTAATCTTTCCCAACCAGTGAAAGATATCCTTCACTGCCTCTAGGAAAACCCTCTACGAGGCGTTCCTATGCTTTCAAATGGAAGAGTTTTTCCATTTGGTGGGGCTCACAGGGTCTTGACCCTCTAGCACTTCCTTTGAATTCTCTACTAGACTATCTCCTGCATCTTTCCAATGCAGGCCTTAAAGACGAATTCAGTAAGAGTCCATTTAAGTGCTATTGCAGCTCCTTAAAACCTATTAATGGACAACCTGTCTCCTCTCATCCTCTTATTGCAGATTCATGAGAGGTCTGACACTAACTAAGCCTCCCCATCCGACCTCCTCCGGTAGCATGGACTTGAACCTGGTTCTAGGTCAACTTATGAAGCCACCTTTTGAACCGTTGGTGTTACCCTCCTGAAATTTCTTTCCTGGAAGGTTCTTTTCCGTATTGCAGTCACTTCGGCTCGCCGCATCAGTGAACTGCAAGCCGTGGTGGCTAATCCACCTTATACTAGATTTCATCATAAGGTAGTCCTTAGGACGAATCCCCACTTTATGCCCCAAGTGGTCTAGCCTTTTCATCTTAATCAAGAGGTATATCTACCTCTTTTTATCCCGGCTCCTAATGCATAAAGTGCAGATAGGAACCTTCATACCCTTGATTGTAAAAGAGCTCTTGCCTTTTAACCTTAGCAGGACACAGCCACATCAAAAGTCGTCCCAACTTTTTGTGGCTTTTGATCCTTCTCATTTGGGACTTCCAGTCTCCAAACGGTACACTTTGCAATTGGATTTCTCAGTGGTATCTCTCTTGCTTATCAAGAGTAAGAACCTTTCTCCTGGAAGGGCCATGGTCCCACAGCTCACAATGTGCGAGCCATGGCTACTGTCTCAGTGGCTCAGACTGCACTCTGTATCCATAGATCCAATCTGGAGGGGGGGGGGTCGAGACAGCCACTTGGGCCTCGGTTCATACCTTCACAGACCATTATCTGTTTGGACAAGGACTCCCGCCGGGATGCCTTGTTTTGGTCAGGCTGTCCTCAAACACCTGTTCCATACCTGAAAACAACTCCTGCCGCACCTTACATGGATGGATGCCAGAGATCCATGTACAAAGATGGCGAACCCTTCTCAGGAGAACACAACATCTGGGGATCTCCCAGGCATCTTTAGCTATGGGAGTCCCCATATGTGAGGGGACTACATTCCTGACTTGTTCCTGGAGATAGGAACTAGTTTACTTACCTGTAACAGGTGATCTCTCCGGGAACAGCAGGACCGGAATAAGTCCTCTCACAACCTTCCACCCACCTCCCCTAGCCGAGTTGTATCTCCCTCTATCTTATCTCTTATCCTGTTCCTCTCTCTATTGTGTCTCAGCTAGAAACCGGCGAACTGAAGAGGCAGGGGTGCAGGAATGTGCGGGAATGGCAGCGCGCTATGCGCTGTGGGAAGCTCCCACAGCTTTTCTAATTGTGATAAGCTGGGGAGCTTTCCCGCGCAGGCTCGCGTCTGGTTTCCGACGTACCAATATGTGGAGGACTAAAGTTCCTCGCTGTTCCCAGAGATCACCTGTTACAGGTAAGTAACTGTGCTTTGTGTGTGCCTCTTAAAAAGGTTTTGCTTTAGCCTTCCCTATCCCCAGGAGTGGCAGGGAGCCCATCACAGTGGGCTATCTGTCACCCCTGGGATATGGTTGTGTGTGCCTAACAAGGTCACAGCATTCTCCCTGAATCCCCAGGAAGTCCTGTGACCCGTGTAAGGTGACCTGTTCAGTCACCCCTTTGCCTAAGGTATATAAGCTGAGTGATGTGTGCTAGGACATCCAAAACCCAGGGGGCCAGGATCTGGATTGCAATGGTGGGTATGTCTTAAAGATAATGTGGTTGTTTGTGGCAGGTAGTTAGCACCGATCCCATCGTCTGTCTGGTCAGCCATCGCATCACCACATGGCTGTGAGGTACCCAGATGATATGCCTAGGTGCAGATGTCTGTGTGTTAAAAGCACCCCATCCCCCAGAGCTATTAGATGTGCTCACAAAGGCCTGGATAAGAACCCATTTTACCCCCATACCGTTATGCAGATTTTGGTTACACAATCTTCCCAACGACTACAAATGCACCAACCGTTTTAAAATCGTCATGGTCATCATGCTGATTGTGTGGTTAAGTATACATTCCAACCTGTTGTGGTTGGACAACACAGACATAAACCCACACATGAGAGATCGGTGCCAACCGCCTAGTAGGGTGGTTTTGGCCCCCTGTCCATGGTGTGGACAACCACACCTTGTGTGTCAAGCATAGAGGAGCCAGTGGGATCTGAACAGGACAACATAACATAGCCCATAATGGGTCAATCCCTACTCCCTCACACGGTATGGGTCCCTCTGCAAACAGTGTGAAAACTCATGTAGAAACCTAGACAGCACAGCTTCCCCATAAGAGTACACCTTACACCACTGCATCTAGCGGCGGCAAGTCATTGGTGATCCTGGGGACTTGGAGAAGCGCCTAAAATGTCATGGTGGTGGACCTTGGCAAGGTGAATAGGGCCAAACACACACAATGTTACATGTTGGGGACCCAAGCGCCGACGGATGGTTGGCTAGCTGGTTACCATGGCGGTTGGGTCCCAGGATGTCCAAATATCAGGACACGACACAAATGTGTTGAAACCAGAGCAAATACTGGGGTTAGGGTGGGTAGCATGGAGTTTTTTTGTTTACCATCATTGCCCCCAATCCCCAAAATGTGTAATGGTACTCCAATGGACATGCAAGGGGGCCACAGGTGGGTTTATTTCAATGATGTGCTCAGGGTGACAGGCACACGGCACACTGGTGTCCAGTGCCAACATGCCACAGACCCAAGCTATGAACTGGAAGGGGCAGTGGGAAAAGGAAATGGGTTGACAACAACCAGGAAAGCGTCGGTTACTCACCGGTAACAGTTGGTGTTCTCCTTATGCTCCAGGAGCCCCAGCAGGAATCAGTCACCCTCACTTATGGGTGAAGTCGTCCGCCGAACGGAGCCCTCGCGGAGCAATTTTCCCCAGCTTTCAAAGATAGCCTTGGGGAAATGGCAGCGCGCTCATGGGCGGGCCTCTTCCAGCCCAAGGGTGCCATCTTAGACAGCTAGATGACATAGCTAAAAAAGACAGCATAAAAAAATTTGCAAAAAAAAGAACATAAGCAGACGATTGAAAATCCAAGGGGAGGAGGGAGGGGTAGTAGAGGACTGATTCCTGCTGCTACTTGGAGAACACATGTTTACAGGTGAGTAACCACGCGTTATCCAGGACCACGCAGGAAGTCAGTCCTCACTTATGGGACTCCCAAGCTCAAGGCTACCGGAGACCCCCTAAGCACATAAAAATGAGCTCCCTCCTAGCTCCAGCAAGGCACCGACGAAGGAAAAGAATCTTCGCTGCGAAGTATCACCCACCGGTAGCCCACATCCGGGCTGGAGGGTAGGAGTTGCTCAGACCTCAAAGAGATTACGGAGGACTGCCTGTCCGAAAGAACTTGTCCCTGAGGGACTCCCTCTCGAGACAGTAATGGACCGCAAAAAGTATGGCTCGCAAAAAGAACAAGAGTAGAGGCCCGGCAGATTGCCTCGCCAGCTGGAACAGAGAGCGCCACGGTAAGCCAATGACGTAGCCTTTGCCAGAACGCAATGAGCAGTGATTAGACTTTCTAAGGAGAGTCCGGCTGACACATCAGCCCAAGAGATACAGTCCGGCAACCCAGATGGACAAAGTACGCTTGGAGGACCGGGAAGCCCCAATTTATTGGGGTCAAAAGACACAAAAAGCTGAGCAGCTTTACGGTGCTCCCGCGTACGGTCAAGTTGGTAGAAGTTCAATGCCATTCTAAAGTCAAGGGTTATGGAGGGACCGTTTCAGCTCGGCTGGAGTGTGGTCTGGGGAAAGAAGGTGGAGAAGTACCACCTCCTGATTGATGTGAAAAGGGTGGAGACCACTTTTGGAAGAAATTTTGGGTGAGTCCCGTAGGACTACCCTACTTTTTGGAGAACCGAGTGTAAGGGGGATCAGACACGAGGGCCTGAAAATTCACTTACGCGTCTAGAGGAAGTGAGGGCTATCAAGAACAGCGTTTGCACAAGACAGGGAAAACGGACAGAGTGAGAACAGGTAGCCCTAGGTTCCAAAGGCGGACAGGTGATCCGCTGCCAAACCCCATTCAGGTCCCAGTCAGGTGCTGGCGGGCGCGCAGAGGTGGTTTTAAG
Organism: Ichthyophis bannanicus; assembly: GCA_033557465.1. Classification (NCBI taxonomy): domain Eukaryota; kingdom Metazoa; phylum Chordata; class Amphibia; order Gymnophiona; family Ichthyophiidae; genus Ichthyophis; species Ichthyophis bannanicus. The sequence continues at coordinate 42,868,845 of CM066031.1, forward strand.
TAGAAGGACACCTCGGTAGGAATAAAATCCGCTACGAGAGGGTAGCGGGAGACGGAGGTCTACCGTCTACCGGAACATTGATGTGCCGAAAGAGCACTGAGGTGAACTTTGACGGAAGTTGGACTTAAGTCCCAGATTAGAGAGGTGTAGCAAGTACTGCAAGATCACCGACACCGGGCAGGAGAAGGGATCCTGAGACTGTTGGGTACACCAGACGGCAAAGCAACGCCATTTAAGGGCGTTAGCATTTGCGGGTAGAAGGCCGTCGCGAAGCCAAGACGACCTCCTCCACCTCTGCCGGCAGGAGAAGGGGAGCAAGGACTACCCTCTCAGCAGCCAGGCCATGAGGTTGAGAGACCTGAGGTTGGGGTGTAGTAGAGACCCCCTGATCCTGAGTGAGGAGATGCCGGTTGTACCCCCAGAGGGAATGGATCCTCCACCGCTAATTGCAGTAGGAGCGGAAACCACGGCTGTCTGGGCCAGCGAGGGGCCACCAGGATCATGAAGGCTTTGTCTTGAGAACCTTGAAAAGAGTCCGAGAGACTAGCGGGATGGGAGGGAAAGCGTACAGAAGGCTCCCCGACCATGAAATTAGAAAAGCGTCCGCCGCAACCCGAAGGGGGTGTGGCTGACGAGAGCAGAAGCGAGGAAGCTGCCGGTTGTGAGGACTGGCAAAGAGATCCACCGTGGGGAGGCCCCACTTTAGGAAGAGCTTCTGAACTACCAAGGGATCCAGACGCCACTCGTGCGGCTGGAGGATCCTGCTGAGTTTGTCCGGCCAGGCAATTCTCTTGGCCCGGGAGATAAATTGCCTTGAGGAGAATGCCTTGACTGACGGCCCAAGAGCAGAGCTTCTGTGCTCCCGGCAGAGGAGGAAGGAGCCCGTGCCCCCCTGCTTGTTCACGTAGAACATGGCAACTTGATTGTCCGTCTGGACAAGGACGGACTGGTGGGAAGTCAGGTGGGAGAAAGCCTTGAGAGCCAGGCGGATCGCCCTGAGCTCCAGGAAGTTGATCTGCTGAGCAGACTCCACGTGGTCCAGAGGCCCTGAGTACGTGCCCCTTGGCAATGTGCTCCCCAGCCCAGGAGGGATGCATCCGTGGTCAGCACCCGGGTCGGCTGAGGTGACTGGAAAGGCATTCCGAATATCAGGTTCGGCTGCCGAAGCCACCACCGGAGAGACGAGATCAGCGGCTCGTAGACGCGCACTAGGTCTGCTAGGCCGCCTGTGGCTAGTCGCCACTGCTGGCGGAGACACCATTGAGAAGACCTCATATTCAGGCGGGCATTGGGGGTCCCATGGACGGTGGAAGCCATATGGCCGAGCAGTCTCAGGAAGCGCCTGGCGGAGACCAGGGCTGGCTGCGAAAACGGTCGGCTAGGTCCATGAGCCGTTGAGCCCTGTCGAGCGGTAGGTACGCTCGTGGGGCCTGAGGAGTGTGGAGCCTTGCGCCGATGAACTCGAGATCCTGTGAGGGGAGCAAAGTGGACTTTGCGAAATTTATAACAAAGCCCAAGTACTGCAGAAGAGTCACCGTGCGGCGTGTGGCGCTGGTGACCTCCGGAGCGGACGCCGCTCTGATGAGCCAGTCGTCGAGGTACGGAAAGACATATAGGCCGTGAAGCCGGAGATGGGCCGCCACCACCGCGAGACATTTTGTGAAGACTCGCGGTGCGGAGGACAGGCCAAAGGGCAGTACTCTGTACTGGTCATGATTATCGCGTGCCTTCTTCCACAAACCTTAGGTAATTGGCGGTGGCTTGGGTGGATGAGAGATGTGGCGTGTAGGCATCCTTTAGATCCAAGGAGCATAGCCAATCTCCCTGCTGGAGGTAGGGCAGAAGGATTCCAAGGGTAAGCATTTTGCACTTCTCCCGGCATACAAGGAACTTGTTGAGGTTGCGACTGTCCAGGATGGTTCTGAGGCGCCCTGTTGTCTTTGGTATTAGAAACTACCTGGACTCCACTCCTTGACTTCTCAGGTGGTGTGGCACCGGTTCCACCGCCTGTTTCCTGCAGGACGACCTTCTAACTCCTGAAGGAGTAATTCCCTGTGCAGAGGGTTTCGTGGAGGTTCTCCCGGAAAATAGGAGGGCGGACTTGGTGGAAGTGGATAAGATAGCCTTCTCGCACGCCTTGAAGCACCCAGGCATCTGCGTTGTTGCTGGACCACCTGTGGGCGAAGTGAACCAGCCGGCCTCCGGTGCTGGTGAACCAGCGGGGGGGGAGAGGCCTATGCTTAGTGAGTCAAAAACCCCCACCCTGCTGATCAGTGGCTGGTGGTGGCGGCTTGGGGGCTTGCTGCCTACGTTACCCGTTACCCCGTCCCTTGGCCTTCTGGCCCTGTTGGTGAGCTGCAGGGGCCTTGATAATGGGGGTAATTGTTTGTAGGCAGCCGCCTTCACCTCGGGTAAAAGGACTTTTTCCCCGAGCACCTTCTTTTTCTGGGAAGGGGCAGAGGTCCTTCCTAGAAATCCTGGTCCGGGTGAGACTCTCAGTCTCATTTGGTGCAGCCTTTTCCAGCCCAGGGCTTGCCAAAGAGGGTTTCGCCTCGGCAGGGTACATCGACCAACTTGTCCTGCACCCAGGGCTCAAGGTTCTGACGACTGACAGCCCAAGCCTGTCGGCGGGCACCGATGCCGGCTTCGGCCACTCGAGCCGATGCTTCAAAGCCATCATAGGCTGCTCGGGACATGAACTTTGAGCATTCCCGAATGCCAGTGGACAAGGCCAGGAACCTCCGCAAGGGTTCCTCGGACAAACCAGCGGAGAATCCGGCTAGCTCTTTAGCCAGATCTCGGAGATACATGCCCATGTATAGCTGGTAAGTCTGGACACGACATGCGAGCA
>CM066031.1:42872195-42946736 GCA_033557465.1 Ichthyophis bannanicus
GGTACAGTGACTGTCTTAAATTAGTCAGGTATTTAGAGAATATTATAAGAGCCTATATAAAGTGAAATATCAGGGGGAAAAAGAGAGGGAGGTCTCATTTTTGAATGACTGTAATCTAAGGAAGCTGGGGTGGAGTAGGAGGAGAGAATAGGACAGGGAACATCAGTGAGGAGGAGGTCCAAGCAGCCATTAAGATCCTCAAGTTGGGTAAGGCCCTGGGGTTAGATAGCTTCACTGCAAATTTTATCGCTTAATGCAAGACCAAATTACCCTGGTGTTAGCTAAAGTCTTTAATGGAGTGCTCCAAGGGGAGGAGATCCTGAAGTTGATGGAAAAAGTGGGTATCCCAGTCCTACCTAAACTGGGCAAGGATAACACAGTCTGTGGATCGTATCGGCCAAACTCTCTAATTAACTTCAATGCTAAAGTACTGGCCAAGGTGCTAGTTAATCGCCTCCAAGGGGTAGTACCTAAATTGGTACACAAAGACCAAACGGGGTTTATGATGGTGCGACTAGTAGGTGACATATTTCATAAACTATTAAATATTACTTGGGACCTACAGAGGTCAGGAGAGCAAGCAGTTTTAGTTACGTTGGAAGCTGAAAAAGCATTTGACCAGGTACAGTGGCAGTTTATGTTCCAGGTTTTAGAATGAATGGGCCTGGGGAAGAATTTTCTAAAATGGATAAAAGCACTGTATGCCCATCCAAGAGCCTGCATCAGAGTAAATAGAGGTTATTCCGATAGTTTTGCTCTGGGGAGAGGGACATGCCAGGAATACCCACTATCACCACTTCTATTCGCCTTGGCGATACAGCCCCTCGCAGAGTATATTAGAGAGCACGAAGACATACAGGGGGTGGAGGTGGGGGGGGGGGGGGGGGGGGGGTGGGAAGGAGCAGAGGACCAAAATCACCCTTTTTGCATACGATATTATTTTTTTAACCCTTACAACAGCCCCTTACCACACCGCCACTATTGGTGACAAGCGATGGGTAGATACAGTGATGTCGTGGGCTATAAATTAAATCAGAGCAAGAACGCATAAATTAATTTACTAAAAGCATTGGAGGACCACCTTTGGGGCATTTCCCCTTTCCCCATCAAGTGGGTAAATAAGCACTTCTGATATCTGGGGATCCAATTAGGCAGCCTGGTCAAGAACCTTCAGGACTGCAACTATAAACTACTGGTGGAAAGCCCTCAAACAAGACCTCTTCCTGTGGACGGGATTTCTGACTGGGGGTGCATAGCCATAGTCAAAAATGAATGTGCTACTGCAATTTTTATTTTCATTTGTGTCCCTTGCCCAAATGCGGTGCCCTGGGGGGTATAAAAAATGCATTCACCAAATATGATAATGCAATATTTATGGAATGGGAAAGTCGCCCAAGGTGGCACGGTCCACCATGTATAAGCAGAGGGAAGAAGGGGGGGGGCTGGGAGTACTGTTGTATAGCCCTCTACTATGCCACAGGCGCAACTACATGCTCTGTTTGCCTTGGAAGGATGGAGGAGATGCCCTACTAGTGGGTGTGAATAGAAGTGGGCATCAGCAAGGTACACAGAGTCGTTGAGTTAGGGACCCGACTGAGATATCCAGAGGGGAGGAGGCCAAAATCCACAATGGAAATTAACCTTTCAAACTTTGGAAAAACTGGAGACAGTCCCTTTTGAGGGGGGAAGAAAAAGATTCTCAAAATATACCTTTATTCGGGGGATGGGGACGTTGCGCCAGGCAGAAAAAAAAAGTAACTATTTGAGGAAGGGGCCTGAAAGGGCTTGACACATGTAGGTCAAGTGGTGGATCGGGAGAGGGGGATAGAGTAGCAAAAGCAAGGAAAACAAGTGGCCAAGTACACCAAACACAGTGGGAATTAGAGGGTTACTACCCAGAAAACCCTTGGTCAATCAATACCGGATTACAGGAATGGTTATGGAGAGGGGAATGAACTCAAAAAGGATGAGAGACTGGATAGTTCCAGTCCAATGAGAATTTTGGGGATTAGCAGATGGAATGGTTTACAGCGGACGCTTGGAAAAAAACAGTAAAACAGACATCCATAGATTCTATAGCTGGCTGCAAAGTTCTGATGGAAAAACATTTCTATACAGAAAGGCAGAATAAAGCTCACATCTCATCCATCTCCTCCCACGCCATTCCTCCATATCAGTGCCATGTAAACACTACAGCATCAGTATACTGGTAAAGTACTGCTAGCATGACCCTAGGAGAATTATAGAGAATGAAGAAGTCATGATCACCTGGAATTACTCCCATTCCAACAGATCAAGAAGCTGGATGAAGAAAAGAAACGGTTCCTATTGGTAAATGAGATTTGGAAGAACCCCAGAATTGTCTATTGATTATACAAGTTGCTCAGTTCCTATTGGTTGGAAACCATTCTCTGCAACCGATCCAGTTTGAGCACCGCCAGCGGTCTGACTTAGACTCTTCAAGTACCAAGAAACGCTCTCACCCTCTAATCTATCTCAGTGATACTCCACTATCCATGCAACCTTTTTCCGCCACCCTTATCTGTATGGAACGACGAAACTGTGGCCAGAAAGAGACTGAACTTTTCCCCATCATTTTAGGTACCACAGGCTTGATTAAGAGGTATTTCCGAGCATACCTTTGACCAAATTACTACTACTTACTAATCTAGTATAGCGCTAAAAGGCGTATGCAGCTTTGTACATGTCAGACACGTGAGCACACAGTCACTGACTCATCAGAGCTTACAACCCCCAGAAGGTCCGGGGGTTTCAAATCCCACTAGAGGGACAGCAACCTTCGGCCGGAAGGACTGGGGTTTCTACGTCCCACAGGGCTCCTTGTGGTCTTGGGCAAGCCACTTAAACCCTCCATAGCCCATGTTCCCTGTAAAATAGTTATCTCCAAAGTTATAATGCCCTGTTCCAATGTAATTTCAGTTTCGTTCAAGGTAACCGCACCTGATGGCAGAATAGCGCGGGTATATAAGAAGAATGTAAATAAATAAAAAATAAATAAATAATCAGGGCAAAAAAAATCACAAAAACTGGACAACTAGAGTATGGTCAGAGATAAACTTAAGTAGTGAACAAGAGAAGGTGAGGAGCATCAGGATCCAAAAGCAGCCTCAAAGAGTTGGTTTCTTAGCCTGGATTTGAATAGGGCTAGAGAAGCGCCTGGACACACTGACTCAGATAGTTTGTTCCAGGCATATGGAGTAGAAAAGGTGTGGAATGAAACAAAGTTTTGAGGTTGGCAGTGACAGAGAAGGGTATCTGCTAGGGGAACAGAGTTTCCTGAGGAAGGGTTTTTTTTAGAATGAGATAAGAGAGGAAAGGTATGAGGAAGCCGCAAAATGAATGCATTTGCAGATCAGCAGGAAAAAGTTTTGTGCAACTGGATGCAGAAATGGATAGGGCGCCAGTGAAATGTCATGAGAAGAGGGTTATAAACGAGCATAGCAGGCAGAAGATAAGCCATGCAGCAGAGCTCTGAACAGATTGATGATTGACGGAGGGGAGACCAGTGAGGAGAAGGTTACAATAGTGAAGATGCGGAGGTGGACTAGCAGAGTAGATGAGGATCTTGGTAGTCTGTATTATCGAGCATGCATGTCACAACTGCGAATAGGTCATGATCTACTTTTTTTCCGGCCAAAAAGGCCAGTGATCTACCACCATGAAAATTAAGTTTGAAATTACATTTTACACCCCAATCAAGTTGGAGGATTCCCCCCCCCCCTCCCATTTTTAAATGCAACCTTCTGTCATTTAACTTGGATGTGATCAGCTGTTCAAGCAAATTAGCAAGCAAAAATAAAACAGAGAGACTAAGATCCGGTTAAGAACTTGCGAGGGGAAATGGAAAGTACATTTTTTTTCTTAAAGTTTTATTGACGTAATAACTTTCTTTAACTGTCTTAGTAACTTTCTTTAACTTTTATTGAGTAATTTGTGTTAAATTTAGGTTGAGTATTGATCCAGGCTGATCTTGACACAATCTTTAATATTTTGCTCTTGCTTCCTTAGTGAGATGTCTGAGTCTGAGCCTGGCATCCTTCATCCACCAGCTTTTTGAAGTTGGGTGAATATTGCATTGAGGGCCAGTCTCAGGGAATCCTGGAGATGTTCATCTGTCATGTTGGAACGTGGCATAATCTTTGTCATTTTCAAGATGGGAAAACACAGATTCACACAAAATAAGTTGAACCGACGAAACAGGAGTGTACAGCTTCACTGCCATCTTTCTCAAGTTGGGAAATTTGTCTCTTAGGCACTAGCTTCCAAAACGATTCTTGCTCAGCCGCACGGGTTCCTTGGGAAAAAGATTTTTTTGAAGGGTTATATTTCATTTTCAAGAGATAGCTTGTTCAATGAGTTAATTTTTAACTGATAGCCGCTGCAGTTTCTTTAACTGTCCCACATCTACTTTGATTGATAGGGGTATGACAACGTAACTCCCATAACTCTTCCAATTTTTTGGAAAGTCACAGAAGTCTATTTTTTGAATTCCTGGATAACAGAAACAGATTTCGGTCACATACTTCTCGTTCTGAAAAACAAAATTTGGATATTGTCCCAGAATGGTCCTACATATTAGGAAAATGATCAAAAGTGTTGTTTGCAAGGTCAGTCATCATCAGCTTTTAAATGTGCCCTTGTAGCATGAAATTCTGTACTCATCATCTCGCGCAATGCATTCATTTGTTACCTTGTAGTTTCAAGGTTCATATCACTTAGTTTGCCTGTAAAGTCAGCGAGAAATGCCAGATCACATAATCTCACTCTCCATCTTCCAACTCTGCTTGGTCCCTCTCTCCTCTACTTTCAAAAAACTTCTTATTTCATTCAGCAAATCCAGAAATCTTTGCAGAAATTGGTGCCTACTTAGCCCACCTTACATCTGTGTGCAAAATGATTTCCGCTGCCCCTTCCTCAAGATTAATAATGGAAAAGCCGATCTTTGAAGTGATCTTCCACGAACTGAATTTACAAATTTGAAAGGGATGTCCCTGACAGTCTTGTTGCCTTGAGTCCGCTTGCTTGCCAAACCTTGCTGGTGAAAGCATGCAGTGGTAAGAAAGGAAATCTGGGAAGTCGTCCTGCTGTCTAGAGAGGGATATCAACCCATGAACCTCACCTGCCATTGCTCTTGCTCCATCAGGAGTGAAGGGAAAACAAGTCTATGCAATGGACGATTACACTTTGGTCACAAAAGAATGGAAAGAACTGAATATTTCCTGACCTGTAGTTAGCCCTTTTAAAGAACATCATTCCAAGTCGTTCTTCTTTACCACCGAAGTCTTCAAAAACCATTTGGATCTAAGACTAGATACTGGGGCTATGTCTCTTATGTCTGTAGATTCATCCAGTTTGGAGTGAGAAAGCAACACACTTTGAAACATCTTCCAACAATTGTTTCAGTTGTATCCCCACACATCTTTTCTATTCGCTGCAACGACGGTGTGTTCTTGAGAATTGTACATCTTGAATAGGCATCTAATGATATCTTCTCTTATTTTTTAATCTTTCAAAAAAGATTGTCAGCTGCTTCAAGAAAACAATCTTTTACAAATTCCCCTTCAGTGAAAGGTTTGCATTTCTTTGCGATCAGGCTGCTGACCTTGAAGGATGCGATGGTTGCATTGACCGAATGTGACCTTGGCTTCGCCATCAACTGTTGCTGAGTAGCCAATTTCGATTTAACATAGTAACATAGTAAATGATGGCAGATAAAGACCAGTATGGTCCATCTAGTCTGCTCAGTAAGATGGCCGGAGAAAGATGGCAGGAGTAGGTGCCACTCCGTGCAGGCCACCCTCCCCATGTCTTTGTTTAGGGGTGACCCCACTGCTCCATGCAGGACACCCCTATTTGTTGAGAAGTTAGATGGTTCAGTTTATTTTGATTTTATTCTGTTGCTATAAATGGATCCATTGTGTCTGTCCCATGCCATTTTGAATTCTGCTACGCATTCCAAGCATCCACCACCCCTCTCAGTGGAAAAGTATTTCCTGATATTGCCCCCCCCCCTTTTTTTCATTTTTTACCCCCTTTGCAGCTTCATGGTTTTTATGCCCTCGATTTGGAAGAGTTTTTGTTTGTTTCATTATTTCTCTTTAATTATTTTCAGGGTCCCCCTGAATCATATCTCCCCTATCCCTCCTCCCTCTTCGAAAGTGTAACATTATTTAGGTCTTTCAAGTCCCCCTCCTCTCATAAGGCTTTCTGACTAGGCTTCCTAAATCATGTTTGGTCGCCTTCCTCTGAACCAGTTTTTCCATTCTTTGTTTACATCCTTTGCCAGATAACGGTATTCCCAAACTGAACCCCAGTAGTCCACGTAGAGGCCTCACCAGTGACTTTATACATTGGGCATTAGAACCTCTTTCTTCCCTGCTGGTATTCCCTCTTCTTATGCAGCCCCAAACAACCTCCCTGGCTTATTTGCCACCACCTTGTCGCACTGTTTTGCTCCACCTTGAGATAGTTACAGAAATAATCACCAAACCCAAGTCTTTCCTCCTGATCCGTGCACACCAACTTCTCATCCCCCCTATCGCGTACATTTCCCTTGGTTTTCTTCTACCCAAGTGCATGACTCCTGCACTTCTTTGCATTAAATCTTTACGTGCATAGTCATGCCCTTGGGGATAGCAGAAACCCAAGGGAAATGGTATGTGATAGTGGGGCGAGAGTGTGGTGTGCATGGAATCAGGAGCAATTTCTTTTAGCTTCAGTTTACGAATTTCACTTTTGGGTGGAAAAAATCTCGTCACATTTAATATTTGCTATGGCAGAGCCTTACACTGAAATGTTCCCCGATTACCCTTTTGTGAAGCAAGGACTACTGGGGGGTGCTTACAACTTAAATACAACAACGACTTTTCTTTCACCACTGATGAACGAAGTATTCCATTTCCATTCATCGTGAAAGTGGTAGGTTTTTGTAGCTTTTTCTTTGGAACACTCATCTTCGTTTATACTGGGGTGGCTAGGATGTACGAAGGGCCAAAAGTGCTAAGTTTAGTATAAACACACTGGCTGTGAATCTGGTCCAAAACTGTCCACTGTTTTTCCAAAAGTATTTAAAAGTGTCAAACAGGAACTGGAAGACCTCTGGATGATGTGAAATTACAAGGACTGGAGATGAGGCAAAACCACACATGCTAGTTCCTAAACAGTAAAAATTTAATTCCATTCATACTGGGGCACCAATAATCAAATACCACCAAACAATCATCAAAAAACCTCAAACAGCGAACCGGTCCAGCAAAAACCAGATTAAAATTCAAATACCACCAAACAAGTTCAAGATACCAACCACACGCGTTTTTTAATAAATTCCTGCACACAGGGTAGGAATCAATTGCAAAGGCCAAGGCAAAATAAAATTGACATGTGTGGTAAGAAACAACGCCAAAGGCCTAGGCAAAATAAAATTGCAGAGGAAAGCAAAAGTCACAGTGGTTTGGAACCAATTCGAAGGCAAGGAAGCCAAGTGGGACTGGCAATCCCTACCTCTGACCCCTCTGCGATCTACAAGCTAGATTGCGATCTACGCTGTTGGACATGCCTTGTTTTTAGAGGAAGAAGCGGACAGGTTTTTTTTAGCTATCTGAGTTGGACGTTTGTGGCAGAGAAAAGAGAAAGTAGAGTTCAAAAGATGACCCCAAGGTTACAAGCTAAGGGAACAGGGCAGGAGTGTGGTTTTATTCACAAGAACCAGAGACTAGGGAGGAAGGGGGGAAGGTGAGTTTGGGGGTTGAGGGGGGGGAAGGATAAGGAGAAGCTCAGATTTGGCCATGTTTCAATTTTCAGATGGCAGTGAGCCATCCAGGCAGCAGTGTTCAGATAATCAGGCAGAGATCCTCTGGGCCTGGATCCCCTGGAAGGATTTCAGAGTGTGAGAGAGCAATTTTATAACTCAATACATGGTTCCATCTTAAGACACTCCAGAAGGAAGCTGTTCGTTCGACGATGCCAAGTACTTACACTGAGCATTACAGTAAATTTAATAGAACTCAACGAGGGCTCATTACTCCACACCGCATCTTGGCTTAGGAAATGAAGGTTTCCATGACTGCCTTGGTATGCAGAACAAAAACTATCCCATTTGGAGATATTGCCCCAAGGGGAGCCAGTGTTAATAACTGAAGGGAAGTCCATATCCTCTTACCAAATCTGGTTGAGTTTACTTTCCACATGAATGACTTAAGGAGCGTGAAATGTGGATGGGGGATGTCCTGTAGTTCTAATCCATTTTTTGCCCAGAGATGAGGACGATGCAGTGTTTCTTCCATTTTCCATTTTGCTGCACGAAAACAGTCAGTAGTTTTTGAAGATTACATTAAGCTCCTGCATTACTGGAAAGCTGTGGATCACCCTGCTAACTGTGGGATTGAAAGTTCAGAATTTAGACCAAATGGGCAGCCTATAGATTTGCCTTGGAGATGCATGGTTAACCAGACCAAATGTGTCTGATCCCCTCTGGTGCATCTATTGGAGACAAGGAAAACACTGTTGTTCAGTAAACCTCACTCCTATTGGGACAGAGATAACAAAGAGGCTTAATAGAAAAAATTAAGAGGGGCCAAATTACAGTTATAATACGAACTTTTGAAGTTTAAGAAGGGCAAGAAAGATTCTGCTATTTTGAGAACACAGGTTCTAAATTTTTAAATCCAGAAAGACTTTCAAAAACTTCGGAAGCCAAGAGCAAATTCAATTACAAAAATAACTTGATGATCCACAGATAAGTTTCCTCAAACTTAGAAAATCAAATGAGGGAGATACTATGGTAAGTGATAGGACAAAATGACTACCACACAGAAAAGCCTTACAGTTACTTTATCCATCCACCCACTGCGAAAAGTCTTTAATCCAAACCTGTTGTTTTATTGCTCCTTGTTAAATAGTCCACTTGTAATTAGTTCTGTTAGGTTCCATGTAGTATTACCTTGTATATATAGTTTTTCAAACTCTGTTTCCATGTAACAAGTATACAGAAGTTATACAAAATTTTTTGTTAATTGTTTCTATTGGTAAACCGCCCTTGATCTCCTGGAACGGGAGCGGTTTTTATAGAAGACAATTGTTAAATAAATAAATAAAGTGATAACATCTCAGTAACAATTTGAGCGTATGACCAGAGAGAAAGTGAAAGACGAGGAACCAGAAGAAAGAATGCCAGCACAGCCGGAGAAATATGGAATGACAGGTAATGGTGCCAAGATACAGAAAAACCGGATGAATGGTAAGGGGGCAAACAGAGGAGATGAAACATGTAATGTAGAGACAGACCAGAGGAACAGAGTTCCCCGGATTAGATGGAAGGACCTCGGATCTGAGCTTCTGGATTTAATGATGTGGAGATGGAATTACTTGGTCTAATAGTCCTGGAGAATGGAAGGGGACCTAAGGCTAACACTTGATACCCAAGAGTAAATAAGTATCATGATAAAGAACAGGACACCCAAGTTGAATAACCTGCATAACCTTACAGAAATCACTTGTAATCAGATATTGTGTAGTGAGAAATCTATACCCAGAAAATTTTAACCAATGAGGACACAAATGCCAAGAAAGACAAACTAACCACTCTGTGAAAGGAAAGAAAAAATGGAATCAATGCATGCAGAGGCAGTCACTGGGGAGAAGAGTAACTCAATGGATTACAGAGACCGCCAAAGACAATGATGGGAAGGGATTAATGGCTTAAACTATACACCAAACAAAGTCTGCAATAGAGAAGTTCTGCCAGTAGCCCATGGGGACCCATTTTCAGTTCAAGGCTCGTGTCATTTGGGAACTCATCGACCAACGACTTGACCAACTTTTCCAAACCGAACAGTCAATGGTGAATATCGGATGCCTCGACAGCATTTGTGCATGAGCATTAGAAAATTTGAATGTATTAAGTGGAGAAATCACAGAGGTGAGTCACACGATCGTGGTTTTTTCCATGTGATACTGAAACTGACACTGTATGTAATAAACTTGTTGACTACCTTGCCTTTTATCATATTGTTTGACACACCACCACTGAGGGGCATCCATCCACCCTCAATGGAAGTGAGAGAATCTTCAAATGTTGATTGACCTTTGAATTACACGAGTATTATCCTTCTGATAAGCTCACTTTGGGCAGCTCTTTTTTAGAATTGAAAATTGCATGTGTGTTATGGAAATAGATAATTAAAAAAAAAGATTTAGGAATATGGCATCTGTCTTTTTGTCTGACACTAGCATCAAGTGCTGAAGAATCTTTCTCAAGGCAAAGGCAAAAAAATGTCCCTCCCTGCCCTCTCACACTCTAACTTTGAATATAGCCCCTACATGAGCTCCAGCCAGTGGAGAGGCTATCCACCGAAAGTTTATAATTGCCTGATAAAACTTTCCAAAGGCCGTTTATAGAGATTGTGACAGAGTTTTTTCCCACAGAGGAGCACTAAATAAAGGGCTGATTTACCATAAAGAAAAGGCCTATTTTATATAATTGTGCCTCAGCTATATAACATGATATGGTAGAGTCATGCGCACACCCTACGAAGGTTACCTTGTTCTGTGTATGTACATTAACAATGTATGGGCATTCCCCAAGGTTGAAAGTTATTGGGTCGAGCTGGGGCAGGGTTACAGTGATACCAAGTATCATTTTATATACTACAATGGGGGGTACACGTGCAGAGTCCTCACTCCACTATTTACAGTAGGTTTGGGGCGGGTGTAAGTGTGTGTGTGGCGTACGTGCATTTGTTGGATACTTTGCAGGGCTAGTTCACTAGGGTCCTGTTTTATCTAAAGGTGGATGGGAGCACTATGATTGCCCTTAAAATTAATCTAGCCCCCTTCATGGACTTTTACTACTGTTAGGTGTTTCGGTTATTTAAAATTCCTTGGCTTCAAAAGGTTGTATTTAACTGAAGTTTACAGAAGTCATGAGACATCACAAAGATTGTCCTGAGCAGTTGCCTTCCCATCCTATCCCTGTGAATTACTACACAATGTCTATGGAAAGAAGAACAGCGCGGTATATCATAATGGGACCGGATGGGATAAAACAAGGGCGTATTATAAAAAGACAGTGGGAAAGACTGTATCCGTCTGAAGAAGCCTTCCCACTGCCCCCGCCCCGAAACAGAGGGAGCCAAATTCATCTTTCAGAGAAGTCACAAGTACCACAAAAAACGTTTATCAATTCATAGCAGTTTGGTAAATCATAAAGAATTATCTCATGTGGTAGAAGTAGGTGTAACTCAGTGGTGTTTCCTATTAAAGAATCCTGGTAAATTCCTTGAATGTTTACATGTTGCCACTTCTGCTATTTATCATTCCTAGAGTTGTTTATTAGATGTGTGCAATGCCCATAAGACATACCCAGGACAGATGGGTTTTTTTCTGCTATGCCCGACCTATTCAAGAAAGACAATTTTATAGTGAATAAAAAATGTTTACCAAAATAGAGTTAACTAAAGCCACTAGATCTTAACATTGCCGGTCAACAGACTCAACTCACACACCTCCACCCATACTTCATCTCATTTGCTGCACTTTTTTTTAGGGGTGCATCACCCACAGCCAGAATCTTTCCCTCAACTGCTGGTGCCAAACTGCCCCCTCCCATTCCAGCAGCACTACTTAACTCCCTGTTTATGTTGTCAGTCGGTGCATTGCATTTGCCAAGATGAAAGGGCTGACCCCTAAAGAGCTCTATCTGGTAATCTCCCCCTACCCCATTTCCTTCTTTTCTTACATGGACTGTACACGACATACGTTTCCTATAGCACGATATAACTGCTTTGTAGCACTAGTAGTAGATTACAGTGCCTCCAGGCTAAGGGTAACCATTCCAGGTCAGGAAACCTCGCGCAAGCAATGCCTTCCCTTTTCCCAAGGCCCCAACAACATATCTTCAGAGCCCTACTGAGTAGAAGCTGCCCACTGCCTCCGATGAATCAAATTGTTCTATAGGAGGAGTCACGTAAGTGCCGCTTCTGCCTGAAGTAGCTGCAGCTTATCCCTTACACTTTCCCATCAGACAAGCATTTCAGGGAATTTTAGAAGAAAAAAGAATCAGTCCAGTATGAACAGCAATGAAACAAACGACTCTCTGCTATTCTTGGGTCTTACTCCTGGCAATATTTTTTTGACATTTTAATTCTCTTTTACCCTTCCATTCTCAGCCACTTCTTTTGTGCAAACCACATCAGTCTGTTTTGTTTCTTATTATTACCTAATTCCCTAACATAATTTGTTACAGTTCAATTCCCACATAGGGACAATTAACCTCAGGCCGGAAGGTCTGGGGTCTCTAGACCCATTGCCACTCCTTGTGGTCTTGGGCAAGCCACTAAACCCTCCATTGCCTCAGGTATGCTTAGACTTGTGGATCCTTCGGGGACAAGGGACTAAAAAGTGCCTTGTTAGTGTATATCTGTACACTGCTTTGACCCCGTGAAAAGCGGTATATCATCACATCTAAATTAATGATCCTAATATCCTGTTGCTCCTTCTATACAAAGAACTCCTTCTTCCAGCACTTTTGGCAAGGTTGTGCCACTTGGTGGCAGGGAATTTCTGCGGCGCTGGTCCTGTAAGACTTGAGATCCCAATACCAGCGTCGGGAGTTCCTGCAGCACATCGATCACCCTCACAGAGAACTACATGGGGGGGGGGTGGGGGGGGGGAGGGGGGGGGGGGGGGGCGGGGGGGATGTAAGAGAGAGGAAGTCACAAAAAAATAAGGCAGGAACTCCCTGGTGCGGGGGGGAATTTCTAATCCAATTGGTTACCTGACCACTTGGAATTTGTGTAACTTGCATTACATATAAAATCTAAAATACAGCATATAATATACAGCAGAAGAAAACAAATGACAATATCCAAAAACTTTCACCACGTCTCACTATCGATGCCAGAAGAAGAGGCATCAGGGAGTTACAATTGTCGCCAGTCCGGGGGTGTCCTGAGTTTTCTGTGGCATGATCAGGTCTAAATCTGGTTCTTGAATGGCAGGTCTTTCCTTTCTCAATCTGTGACATTTCCTTATCAGCTGGTGTTCAGTTCCAAGCACCGGGTAAGACTGGAAACAGTAACCAGAGGGTATTAGGGGCATATCTCATTCGAGGCAAGTAAGAACATACTTTCCAAGAGCTTGTGGAACATTCAAGAGACTCCTGAATATCTAATGAAAGCTATTGTTTAACCCATTTAAGACTAATAGAAATTATTTTATCAGTCAACACATAATTACACTCTGGAATTTGTTACCCGTAGGGTGTTGTAAAAGCTATTAGTGTCGCTGGGTTTAAAAAAGACTTGGACAAGTTCCTGGAAGAAAGGTCCATAACCCATTATTAAAGAGGACCCAGGAAATCCTCTGCTTGCCCCAGCCAAGCATTTTGGAACCCATGTGTCTTTTTTGGGAACCTACTAGGTACTTGTGCCCTGGCTTGTCCACTGTTGGAAACAGGATACTGGGCTTGATGGACCTTGGCCTGAGCCACTTTGACATTTCTTATGTTCCCTCTGGAAGCCAAACAATCATTTGGTCAAGCACTTGGGTCTTGGGCAAGCCACTTAACCCTCCATTGCCCATGTTCCCTGTAAGTATTAACGTCTGTGTGTCATATCCCCTCGTGTTAAATGTACCCCCCAATTGACCGCTTTGACCCGGTGAAAAGCGGAATATTAAATACAGCTAAATAAAAATAAATAAACTTGTATTGGTCATCCCTCAACGATTTTGATTCATTGTACGCTTTGAACTGTTCAGCTATGGATTTACAGTCCCTACTGCACTGAATATATTATCTACAAATCGTTAAACCACGTACGATCACAGATGATGTCCTCACATAATTTTGCCTTTTAATTTCATTTGTAAGCTCTATGGAGCAGGACCTGTCTCTTCTATGGGTACGTGATAGTGTTGCACCTAAGTGCTGAAACAAAGCTGTATTAGTGGCAGTTCCGCCATGTTAACTGTCCGGCCTTTCCCTGGCTGTTATCACCGAGCCCTGTCTCATAGCAGGTGCGGTTGTTGGGCCAGGGGGCCCCCAATGCCACCTACTGAAGTGGCATTAGGTGATTCCTTGCTAATGCAGTTTCACATGTGGTGGTGTGAACCCCCTCGCTAACCCCCTACGCAGAGCAAACCAGCCCACTCCTCTGCCCCTTACCCCTACTCGCAACCTTAACTCTAGTTTAGATGGTTATGGCGGACATCATCCCCATGCTGTCATGGCCCCGCTCTAGCTGGCAGGCGATGTGTCCCAATGCTCTTCAGCATTGACATGTGCCAGAACATGTGTTTGACAACTAGCGCCCTCTAGTAGAAAGGGCCCCTAAGTGTCCTGCACAGCGCTTTGTATATCGTGTGCTGTTATAGAAATGATCTCCCCATCCCCGCATCCATACACACCCCCTCACCTACCCAGAACTCCCCTATCAGGCAAAGTATCTCACCAAGCATTTTGTGGTACTGCACGCTCAAATTTGGCCCCTTTTTTTTTTTTTTTTTTTTGTTTTTTGTACACAAACAAATTCCTTGTGCACGCATAGGTTATATAGGTGTTCACAAGCAATTTGAGCACACTTTTATTTTTTAGCACACCAAAATAAGTGTCCAAATCATCCTGAAAATGCTTAATGCATACATTGAGAGAGAGATCATTATTCTTAATGGAGTTGGAAAATACAGTTTTAGGAAGGAAAATGCTCATCTGCATTGTGCCACCATCCAGACTGGTCTGGCGATGGGAGCTAGATTTCAACTGCTCTTCAGGCTACCTTAGACTTGTCTCATGCTGATGCTGGTGTTTCACGGCTGCCACAGATCTATATTAGATGGGAAGTCAGGATAGACGAGAAAGGCCGGGTACAGGGACACAGAGATGAATGGAACCCACTGACTACATGACTCCAGCCCAATGATTATGAGTTTCTGTTTGAAGAAGAAATGAGAGCCAAGATGGCAGACTCTGTTTGGACAGCTGTTGACACATGGTCTTGTGAGACTCCTGCTACAGGTTTTGGGAGCAAAGCTGGCCAGGCTGCTCCAGTTCATGTACTGGGTATTTCTGAAGAGGCTCTTCTGGCTCTGACACAGTGTCAGCTGCCTTTGATTTGGGTGATCAACCTGACTCCAGGCATCCCCTTCCAGCTCCTGGCTTGTGCACTGGTGATATCAGATGAGCTTCCAGTGCTCTTACTCTTTAGAAGGCAGGGGTTTCCAAACCTGTCCTGGATATCTTTCCCCCCAGCCAGTTGGGTTTTCCGAATATCCACGAAATGAATATGTATGAAAAGATTGCATACAATGGAGGCAGTGCATGCAAATCTCTCTTATGCATCTCATTAAATATCCTTAAAACCTTGACTAGCTAGGAGGCAAGTTTGAGAACTGCTACTTTTTTGGGTTTCCCATTGTTTATCCTTTTGCCCCTCTTCAAACTCCTCAGTGTTTGGAAATAAACACATGAATCTTCTGTGGTGAGAGAGAGTACACTTTCTCCTGCCAGGATTCTGCTGTCATAATTGCCCACTTATGACATCAGCACCTTTTCACTCTCTCTAGGTTACATGGAGATTAATTGTAGGCTGCATCATAAAATGTATCCAGAGGGATTTTTCACATGAACTTCTGGAGATCACGGCAAGGCCTCCTTTTTCACATATCTACCCATAGGGACGGAAAACACTTTTTCAATTCTTTATCAGTAACTCACAACCAGCTTAAAAAAATTAAAAAAAAAAAAAAAAAAAAAAAAATTAAAAAACTAATATAGACACTTATACAAAAATTACCACGGATGATATGTTGTGGCACTTCCTATTGCGCCTTCACACGTGGCTGAGGTGGCTCTCCAAAGAATAAAAGCCATAGATTAGTAGAAGAAAAGCCAGCATTAGAGGAGAGGCAGTTCCTCTTCCAGCATAGCAGTCACTGATCCTTGAACTTGAAGCAGGTGTAAGAGCAGGACTTCACAGTGACCTGAAGAGATCAGCAATGACTCCTAATGTGAAGGAAAAGGGATAAAAAGACAGCAGGAAAGATGTATGTCCTGAAGAGCTCCCACTGCCGTGCCCGAGAACAGAGGCAGCCAATCATCTTTCAGGGAATCATTAGAGTCACGGGCTATCAATTCACAGCCAGTTTTTGTAGGCAGCAGATAAGCACCATTGCAATAAATAAATCCAGGAGTCTTTTCAAGGATCCCCAAGCCAGTTTGTAATGTGCACATGGTCTCAAGCAATAAGCAATTTCAAAAGTGGCTGAAGCCATGGCTTCTAGTAAAACAACAACTTTTATAGCTTTCCTTGTCCATGTCTAAAGCATAGGCAAACTTTTCATTGGTCCCAGTACCCCTCTCACCCATCTATTGGTCCCGGTACTGATATGGACTACCCAATCGGGACTCTGGTCTGGGCTCAGCACCCTGGTTGCCCCCCTTCTATTCCGTCAGTTACAAGGGTCAGTGTCTCCAACTTGGGGTTACTTCTCTCCTCCAATGTCAGGCTGAGCTTGTTAAAACTTTACTGGGAATCAGAGGCACTGTGACCTTGCTCTCTGCAGAGTTAATTAATTCCATAGAAGCATAGCACACCTTATCAGTAGCCAATTAAACTTGTTTTTTCTTCTTCATTTTCCGAAAAAGTTTTTCCGTTGTTCTGCGTAGCTATGTTCAGTTAAACTGAGTTAAGTTTTCAATTCTATGGTGTCGTCATTTCAGGGGGTTTTTTCATTCCTCTGGGCCTAACTACAGGCTTCAGTTCCAGGTCAAGCTGCTCAGGCCTGTCTGCTTAGTTCAATTAGCATGGATCATAGGCCGTCGTCCTACCACATTCCCCCCGTGGAATTATTCTCACTCGCATGTTAATAAGGTGTGAGAATCAAATCCACATAATACTAGGTGAAAGGTATCACTCTGTGGTATAGGGTAGTCAGTTCACATAGCTAGCATCTTTGTAGCTGTCTTCCGCTCTACAGTGTTTATTAATAACTGAAGTTATCATTTGCAGAGCAAAATGGCAAGAAACAAGGGAGCCAACAGGCAGATAGTCAAAGTCCATAGTTTGGGCAAGGGCTTGGAAAAAGAACTAAAGGATTAGAAGGGTCGGTTGCATCTTTGTTGGGCTGTCGTAAAGCTTCTGTTTTAGACAGACCAGCTGTCCCTCCTTCGTAGTAGTTTGTGGTCCAGTCCAAACAAATCACAAACTGTCATCAATGGGGTTGCCAATACCCCCGTCACTAGGTATTATTATGTAAATCAGTCTGATGTTGTATAGGATAGAATAGTTCATTGGTCTTGCGTCTCCCCAGGGCCACTTGATCTCCCATCTCTAGTTTTCCTCCACAATAGAAACAGTCAGAAGTGTGGAGACTAGATGCTATTGCTCCAGCAAGGTTCAAGAAACCAAGTTTCTGGCGTGGTGGTATGAGGAATTGCAACGGTGGCTTGCATAGCCTTGTAGAAAGTCAAGTATCTATACACACAAACTTCTTTTGGAGTTGGAGAGTAATACCAATGCAAGTATAGGGAGACTGATAAATCAAGGTCTGAGTGAACCTTCGGTCCAGTTCATGTTGTACTTATACCGGCTGCCCAGGGAGATAAGGCAAAAGTCATTTCAAAGCACTCCAAGGCTGCTGCCAAAATAAAGCACTAATAATAATTCATAATGGGCATAGTCCCTCTGGAAAATTGGTGTACTGTCGACTTCCACAACAGATAACAGATGTAGGGTTGATTGTTAAGATCCTCAAGCTTCTGTTCCGTACGTAGACCTACCAGCTTTTGGCATGAGTAGGGCTGTAGTTTCAAAAGTATCACTGTCATCTGGGATGTCTCATTTTCTTAAAATATCATATCATAAGTCTCTTATGGCTATTAATTGCTTCCTTAGAGCAGTTCACACTCTTTAGGAGATCAAAACAGTCTTTTCAGAGTATTTAAACACAGTCTCTAGAAGATTCAATTTTCCTTAACACAACACAGTCTCTCTTTCTGATGATTGCAGGTTTTTTCAGATGCGAGGCTTACCTTCAGATAAACAAACAGTCTTGAAATAGTGCAGTTTCTGAGGGACCAATAAGTCTTAGGTCCGTGGTTGTTGTCGTAGTCTGATGTGCAATGGAGTCTCAGAATGCTGTACATTATTCCAGAGATCAGGTTCAAGAGAAGCTGCTTGATTCACTTGATTATAATGGGTCCAAGTTTCAAATTCTGCGACTTTTACTGCATTTGGAGTTGTTGACAGGATGACGACATAGGGTCCCCTCCAATGCAGGCTAACAGTATCTTTCTCCACTCTTTGATCCACACCGAGACTCCAGGCTTGAAAGGATGCAGGGGTCAGGCAAATTGATGAGTAATCGATTTTGTACTCAGGTATGAAGACTTCTTCAAAACAGAACTTAAAACCAATAGTTCATGTCTAATAATTTCAGATCCTATCTGTCTCATATCTCCTTTTATTTACTATACAATAGGCAGGTGTTGCCCATACAGAATCTCAAAAAGGGAAACTCCTAAAGACTTAGCAGGGGCTAAGTATATCCTATGATGGGCTATTGGAATAACTTTGGGTCACTTCAGGTATACCTCTTGGCATAGTTTTGACATCTTATTTTTAATGGTTCTATTCATATATTCTACTTTTACTTATTTCTGAGTTATATAGTCAGTATGTATATATTAATATCAATATCTTGGGGCTATACTTAATGGACTTGCTTCCTAAGGTTAGCCACCCTCATTCTTTGTACAGGGCCCCATATGCATGCAAGGTTGTAAGGGTATACTTGAAATCTGGGTACACATTTAGACAGGGCTCTTTTCCTATTGTTAGTGCTCTAGTGAGGACTATCAGTTCAGCTTTCTGTGGTGAAGTTTTCTGGTGCCAGGGCTGAGGACTCAACTACCAAATCAGGGGTCACCACTGCATATCAAGCACAACACTGTCCATTGCTGCTGAAACTGCCTTCAGCCACAAAGCAAGTCTGTTCAGGGGTCTCCAGCGGGACATCAGGCAAATCCAGGTGGCTTGAGAATCCAGTGTCCATAATTTCTAAACAGTCATGATCAGCGGATCAATACTAACTGAAAACAAAATAGAATAATTGAAAGCTTTACTGACCCTTCAGTTGAATCTGGGGGTTACACACAACATACACAAATACTTCAACATACATAGAATTGTTAGCTAGTACTATCCTTTGTGAAGGGAATTTTCTTTTAGTTTTTGCTTACTAGGAAGGCAGTAGCTGTAACAGCTTCTCAAATAAGGTCCAAGAGATTGAGTCAACACTCCCAGAACATTTCCTTGCGACTCATGAACATAGAGACTGTAAGGTTTTCTGGACATCTGGTAGACCCGAATTGGTGACAACATCAGAGTGTTTTTTTCAAGATCAAAAGACTGCATCCTGTTCAAGTCCCCATTCCTCTGGAGACTTTTCCATTCCTTTTATAGCTTGATACAATGGGTTTTTTTTTTTTGGTTTTTTTCTCTAGCAGCGCAAAATTGGGGATCCATATACAACATACTCTGTGGCACCCAAGAAGGCTCTCACTTGCCTCCTGGTGATTGGAGTAGGAATACTGCATACAGCTGCTTTGCGTTCGGGTAAGGGTTCCCGGCGTCGAATTCCGCTGGACAACTGGAATCCTAGGTATTTATCTTGTTTGACATAATTATGCTTTGGCTCTTGAGACTTTGTATCCAGCCTCATTAAAAAGGTGCAAGAGTTCACTGGTGGCTGGTGGACATTCACTTTCTGAGTTGGTGGTTATGAGCAAGTTGTCCACATATTGAAGTAGAATTTTTTTTTTTTTTTTGTTGAGTTTGTGGATAACTTGTGAAATGTTTTGGTGTGTGAGGGGTGTTCTTGTATTGTTGTGGTAATCTTGTGCAGTTGTGTTGGCCCCGCCTGCTTGTAGTGGGGTGTTGGGCTATTCGTATACAGAAAAAGGCATCTTTTTAAGTCCCGAATGATGAAATGTATAGCTTCAGCAGAGATCAGTTTCCAAGAGAATATAATTATTTTGGTACCACTGGTTGTATAGTTGCAGCTGCATCATTCATTCTTTCTTAGATCCTGCACTGGGCGGTAATCACCTGTCCCAGGCTTCTTGCCTGGCTTGAGGGTGACAATGGCAGGGGCTATGTTCTTCGCTAGGCCAGGTAGATTATCTTCTGCCCATCCTCCAGGTGGGGCTATGAGGATTGTAAGTGTACAGCTTGGTGCTTTGGATGCAGGTGACTAGAACCGCCTTTCTTCTTCTTGGGGGACAGTTAACCCCTTCAGGCCATCTGATTTTGATTTTCCTGTTTTTCCCCTTCAACATCGGATATCTGTGCTTGTAGCTTTGCAAGCAGGTCTCGGCCCAAAAATGGAATAGGGCATTCAGGCATATACAGGAACTGGTTCATTATTATTATTATTTTTTTTTCTAGTTCACACAAGTGTTTATGCAGAAAATGCTTTTCGAGAAAAACACACTGGATACTGGATTAAGTAAAAAGCTCCTGTATCCCCCATAAAATTCCATATATTGGTCCCCTATTTTGCAGACTGACTCCTGGGGACCCAGTGAAACTGGAGAGTCCGGTCTGGCCTAGTCTTCATCCATGGCTGTAGCCCTCTCAGGCTGCCACTTCACGCTATTAGCTGCTCCACTCTGGTGCTGAATGACTGGGCTTGGTTTTATTCTGTCTATGATTATAATATCTAGTACTCCTTCATGGGGTGGAGTCAAGATTCGGGCATTGAATTCTCTACTGTCGTTCTTTTTCTATAATGGGCGTACTCACACCCAGTTTTTCACTTCCTCTGGTCCTTCAATTAGATAACCTCCTCACATCATTCAACTAAAATATCATTCACTTTCTCTGTTACATTTATTTTCACAATTCACACACCCTCTGATTAACTTTCATTTAACCATTATGCCCGCAAATTCATCCAGTTCTTTGCAATTTCCGTTTCATTAGTCCAATCAAGTCCTAAACCTTCTCAGTGTATAATGCAGGTTTTTTTTTTCAGTTCTAAACAAGTCTGGTCAGCTGACTTTCACTTCTAGTCGGGAGGGGGTGGACATTCCCCTGTTGCAGAGGTGGCTAGCAACTACTTGGGAATCTGTAGTCCCCCCCCCCCCCTCTCCTGGATTCTGTTTCTCCTAGCAATGCTCTATCCAGGAGGTTGATTTTTTTTTTTTTTTTTTAAAAGGATCCACTTCTCTGCTGTGGGCACATTAGTTCACGCCCACGGGGGGGGGGGGGTTGACATCATCGGTGGACTGGGCTCCATCCCCCCCTTAAGCACTCTGAACAGAACTACTTACAGAGAGAGAGAGAGAGACGAGACAGGATATCTAGAAATTCTGGGGCAAAATCCTGATTGTGACAGAGACATTTCATAATCTTCAGTAAATCCCTTACTGAAATTCTTGATCATACTTGAAAAGACACTTATTATTTCTGTAAACATAGGGCAGGCAGGAAACACTTAGACTGAGCACATACATCCATTATGCTTCTTATAGAGAGAACTATAGCTATCTGTCAGCATGTCTCTGCAAAAGAAATTATTTTTTAGTTCAGGAAGCAAATATTTAAAAGACATTCCGGATATTTTTCATAAAATACAGTACACCTTTCCTCTTTTTTTTTAAATACAGAAACAGATTAATTTATCTTAAAAGCCAATATTGTAAAGGTCAGTGTAGCTAACTGATTTGTTCATTAGTAACCAGCACAGAGGGGAAGCATGCATTCAAATGACTTATACTCATTCATAAAAAGATAAACTTTGGTTTTAAAACTTTTGGTTAAACAGAGCTAGTGAACCAGAGAAAAAACTAATTATAAATTCATCACGCTTCGATTAAATGAAGAGACTTTTCAAATCGGGAGTCCCTTTCCATTCCTTGGTGAAATCTCCGTCATTCACCAGCAGTCTCTTCATAACCTTTTTTTTTTTTTTTTTTTGCAGGCTATGTGGAAGCCACACCCCTCTGCTCGCGGGGAAACAATTGAACTGTGCTCATAAAAAGAGACTTCTCATTCACATTGTAAGAGTTGCCAGGAAATAAACAAATTTAATCAATGTTAATTCGTGATCTAATTACTTTGTAGATAAAAGGAAAAACAAAAACATTTCTTTATAATTTCCTATTTAAAATGTTTCAGTGCTTACGGAAAATTTGAACATACAGCCGACAGAAATTCCTCTCACTTGGTCCGCAAACCCATAAGGGATTAATACCAACTTAATCCTTTTCAGGCTAAACCCAAAACTATCGGGACCCACAATCCTGACTAAACATTCTTATTAAATGATAAATAATGATATATATTACATAACCACAGCAGAAGGAACAAAAACATATTAAATAAAACAGGTACAATTTTCCTGAAATAAGCACAAACTACCATCATTGAGGTTTAAGCCTGCACAGGATTAGAAAGACGACACTTACATTCTTTCCTTCAGACACGCCCCCTGTCAGTTTTTGTCACACTGCAGTAGAAAAACTAACTGGGTCAGACCAGCTTTTTGATTTCTAAAAATGACTGTAGGTGTTTTGGGTCTTCATTCTGCTCTATTAATACAATTTCTTAATCAGTGAACTGTCACAAATTACTCAACAGAATAATCTTACATATATAACAATAGGGAAACTCGCATTTCAACAGATAGCAAAAATCAAATACACAGGACGGACAATACACCAAACGCTTCATCCGTTTCGCGACCTAGACACAGTCACCCCGACTAGGAACTGCGCTATCCAGAGTCCACTCTCGCTTGGTCCGTGCTGCCAGACCTCTCATTCACACTTCATTCACACAATCATGCTAGCAACGTATCTCAGAATGCATTCCTTTCTATCTATTCTGACTAGTCTTTGCCCAATTACAAAAAGGATGAGGGTTTCACACCGGCGAATTCCCATGCGGGTTACTCGGCCCTTCCTTGAGAGCTCTCTTACCAATTCCCAATATCTCAGATTACAAATTCCAAGTTCCACTGGCAGTACTGCTCGTTCTATTTCTGTCTAGACATCCCAAAAACCCAGTCCTTTCTGCTCTGACCAGGCTGCATCATGATTCTCTATAACAACTGTACCTAGCGAATACTCATGCAAGGATTTTCAAACAAAGACTTAAGTCTTACCAAAGTTTGCAAACTGCAGTTCTACTCATCTGTCTAGACAGGTTTTCAAAACTATACTTACCAGATCTGGTTCCCAAGCTTCTGAGTTGGATCCTGGACTCCCCGGGTCGGAAGTGTTGGCCAGCTGACTCAGTGCCTGCCGATGCCAGGCAGAACTCCCTCCGATACAAGAGGATCGGTGGGCCCAGGGAAATTCCCCTGCGTCGGATTGGCATGGTTCCAACTGAACCAAACCTCAAGGCGAATTACGTGGATTTATTCACTTGAACACTATCCACCACTCGCACTTCCCGGCCAACGCACCAAGAATTAGCAGCAGATAAGCATGCAATAAATAAATCCAGGAGTCTTTTCAAGGATCCAAGCCAGTTTAATGTGCACATGGCTCAAGCAATAAGCAATTTCAAAATGGCTGAGCCATGGCTTCTAGTAAAACACAACTTTTATAGCTTTCTTGGTCCATTCTAAGCATAGGCAAACTTTTCATTGGTCCCAGTACCCCTCTCACCCATCTATTGGTCCCGGTACTGATATGGCTACCCAATCGGGACTCTGGTCTGGCTCAGCACCTGGTTGCCCCCCTTCTAGTCCAAATTACAATGGTCAGTGTCTCCAACTTGTTACTTCTCTCCTCCAAGGTCGCTGAGCTTGTTAAAACATATGGGAAGCAGAGGCACTGTGACCTTGCTCTCTGCAGAGTTAATTAATTCCATAGAAGCATAGCACACCTTATCAGTACCAATTAAACTTGTTTTTCTTCTATTTTCCAAGTTTCGTTTCTGCTTAGCTATGTTCAGTTAAACTGAGTTAAGTTTCAATTCTATGGTGACGTCATTCAGGGGGGTTTTCATTCCTCTGGGCCTAACTACAGGCTTCAGTTACAGGTCAAGCTGCTCAGGCCTGTCTGCTTAGTTCAATTAGCATGGATCATAGGCCGTCGCCTACCACAGTTTGGTAAATGGTAAAGATTTATCTATGTGATAGAAGTAGTGTAATTCAGTGCGTTCCTATTAAATATCTTGGAAGATGTATAAATTCAGGAATTTACCACTTCTGCTATTTATCATTCCTGGAATGTTATTAGATGTATGCAGTGCTGTAGACATACATGACAGACAGTTTCTTGTTATGGTCTATTCAAGAAAGACAATTTATAATTTATAAAAATGTTTATCAAGATAGAGTTGCAAGTCTGCTGTATCCTTAACATTGTGGTCAAAGATCAAATCACACACCTCACTCATACCTCATGGCTTGCTGCACTTTTTAGGGGGCATCGCCTGCAGCCAGAAGCTTCCCCTACTACCGTGCCAAACTGCCCCCTCCCATCAGCAGCACTGCTACTCCTGTGGAGTTGTCAGTCGGTGCATTTGCAAGATGAAAGCTGACCCAAAGAGCTCTTGCAGTGGTTTCTCAACCCTGTCCTCGGGACCCCACTAGCCAGTCGGGTTTTCAGGCTATCCACAATGAATATGAATGAGATATATATGCATTAGAAATAGCCTGCCAAACTGACTGGCTTGTGGCCCTCCACTGCTGGATTTGGGGACCCCGGCCTTACACATCTGTCATTTAAGATTGTGAGTGGGCAAGGTACAGATGTCCAAGACATCAAAAAGATTAGATGGAATATGTCACATACCTCCTCGCCTCTCACCACCACCAAAATATTGTCTATTAGACAACTTTTTGGTGGTGGTGAGAAACTAGGAGGGATGTGACACATTCTATCTACCCTTTTGATGTCGAGGACATCTGTACCTTGCCCACTCACAATCGTACTTGACAGAGGTGTACGGCAGGGGTCCCCAAATCCAGCACTGGAGGCCACAAACCAGTCAGTTTTGGCAGGCTATTTCTAATGCATATATATCTCATTCATATTCATTGTGGATAGCCTGAAAACCCGACTGGCTAGTGGGGTCCCGAGGACAGGTTGAGAACCCCTTTCCCCTACCCCATTTCCTTCTTTTCTTACATGGACTGTTTTTTACAGCACAAATTCCACATTTCATAGATTTACCCAATTAGATAAAGAAGGTCTGTCAAACTAAATTCAGGTACCCTTCAGACTTGTGTATCTGTTGAGTAAGGCATAAGTTCTGTAGCACTATCTAACTGCTTAGTAGCACTAGTAGCAGTTTAGTGTGCTCCAGGATAAGGGTAACATCAAGGCCATGAAACCCCAGGCAGCAAGCCTTTCTTTGACAGAGGCCCCAGCGAAACCTCTTCAGAGCCCTGTTTAGTAAAGCTGTCACTGCTCGATGAACAAAGTGCCTGTAGGAGTAAGGGCAGCTTTTGCCAGGAGTAGCCACACTTTCCCTTACACTTCCCCATCAGACAAACATTTCAGGGAATTTAGAAGAAAAAGTATCAGTCCAGGATGAGCAGCATGAAACAACTCTTCTGTTTCTCGGGTCCTTGCATATTTGAATGTTAATCTCTTTACTCTTCCATTCTCAGCCACTTCTTTGTGAAACCACATCAGTCTTTTTTATTATTATTACCTTATTCCTAACATAATGATTTGTTACCTTTACTATAGATCCAGTTGCTCTGATATACAAAGAACTCCTTCTTCCAGCACTTTGGCAAGGCTGAGCCACGTGGTACAGGAAATTCTGCGCTGGTCCTCTGAGACTTAATACCCAGAGACCAGCGTAGGAGTTCCTGCACCACACTTATCACACTCACAGAGAACCACATGGTGCAGAGAGGAGGAAGCCGCAGAAAATAAAAGGCAGGAAAATCCCTGGTGCCTGGGACATTTCTAATCGCACTGGTGACCTGGCACTTGGGAGATGTGGAACTTGCATTACACAGCATATAAAATACAACAGAAGAAAACAAATGAAATATCAAAAAACCTCACCATGTCTCACTACTGATGCCAGAAGAAGAGGCCTCAGGAGTTTCTATTGTCCCAGTTATAACCACATTGGGTGGTCTGAGTTCTTTGGCATGGTGGGTCTAAATGTGGATCTTTGAATGGTCAGGTCTCTCTACTCTCTGACATTTTATTATCAGTTGATGCTCACTTCTGAGCACTGGGTAAGACTGGAAACTGTAGCCCATAGGGCATTATGGGCATATTTAAGATAATACCTCATCCGAGGCAATCGATAACATATTTTTTTTTCAAGAGCTTGTGGAAAATTCAGAGACTCCTGAGATATCTAATGAAGCTACAGTTTCACCAACCCATTTAAGACTAATAAGAGAAAATATTTTTAACACCACATAATCAAACTCTTGGAATTTGTTATCAGAGGATGTGGTAAAAATCTGTTTAGTATAGCTAGGTTTATAATACAAAAGTTTTAAGACAAGTTCCCGGAGAAAGGTCCATAACAAAGCATAATTAATGAGAACCCCAGGCAATCCACTGCATTGCCCCACCACTTCAAGCACACCTTGGGAACCTATGTGCCTTTTGGGAATCTGCCAGTACCTGTGACACCTGGAATGGCCACTGGTTGAAAACAGGAATACTGGGCTTGATGGAGCTTGTGTCTGACCCAGTATAGCATTTCGCCTATGTTCCCTCGGGAATGCCAAAAATCATTTGGTTTGAGGGTTCAGTCTCCAACTATTTTGGTTTCATTGTACACAGTTGAACTGTTCAAGCTATGGATTTACAGTCTCACTGGCACTGAAAGTATTATCTTACAAATCTCTAAGCCACTTATGATCATTGATGAGGTCCTTCACATCATTCTGCTTTTTTATTTCATTTGTAAAGCTCTATGGAGCAGGAACTGCCTCTTCTATGGGGCCCTTTTTACTAAACTGGATGTGATAATTGCAAAAGGTGCTGAAAACAAATCCACAAAGTTGCATTAGGTGGCAACTCAGCTGTGTTAACTGTCAGGGGTGTAGAAAGCATTTCCCTGGCAGTTAGCGCAAAGTCCTGTCCCATAGCGCATGCAATGTTAGGGTAGGTGCACCTATGGAAGTGCCGTTAGGTGACCCTTGTTAATGCAGTTGGCTCATGGTGTGAACCCCACGCTAACATCTCAGAGAAAACTATGCCCACTGTCCCTGTCCTTAACCGTACTCATGACATAACTCGAATTAGACAGTTAGCGCAGACATCATCCCATGCTGTCATGGCCCCGCTCTAGCCTTGCAACAACACGTGTCTCAATGCACATTCAGCATCAACGTGTGGCCAGAACACCGTGTTGTACAGCTAGCGCTCTCATAGTAAAAGGGCCCCATGTGTCTGCAGAGCTGCACAGCGCTTTGTATGTCTTTGTGCTGTTATATACATGAATCCAAACCCATCCCCCATCCATAACCACACCCCCTCACCGTACACAGAGGTTCCCTATCAAGGCAAAGTAACTCCACCAAGCATTCTGGCGGGAGTGCAACACTGTGGCTTTTGTACACAAATAATTTCTTGTGCACACATACTTCATAGGTTATAATATATATGCATAAGTTAATTTTGAGGCACACTTGAGCATACCCAATAATAAATGTCCATACCTATCCTGAAATGCCTAATACATACATTGAGAGAGAGATCATTATTCCTTAATGGAGTTTGGACAAATACAGTGTTAGGAAGGAAAAATCTCCTCTCGTACTGGTAGTTACCCATCCAGATCGGGTCTGGCAAGGAGCAGATTTCAGGTGCTCTTCAGGCTACCTCAGACTTTTCCTCATTGCTGATGCTGGTTCTCAGGCTGCCACAGATCTACTATTAGATGGGAAATCAGGAGTAGAAGGAGAAAGGCCGGGTACAGGGACATAGAGATGAAGAGAACCTACTGACTACATGTTCAGCCAACGAGTACCCCTGGAAGAGAAATGAACCAAAGGTGGCATAAGAACAATAAGAACATAAGAACATAAGACATGCCATACTGGGGTCAGAACCGAGGTCCATCAAAGCCCCAGTATCCTGTTTCCAACCAGTGGCCAATCTAGGTCATACGTACCTAGCAGTTTCCCCAAAAGACAACCATTCCACAATGCTTGTAACTGGTTTCAAGCATTGATATCCTGGGTCCCTTTTTAATATTGGTTTATATGGACCTTCTCCTCCAGGAACTTGTCCAAACCGCTTTTTTAAACCCCAGCTATACTATCATCCCTTCACCACAATCCTCCGGTAACAGATTCCAGAGTGTTGATTACACGTTTGAGTGAAAAATAATTTTCTCTTATTTGTCTTCAAATAGTTTTACCCTGTAGCTTCATTACGTGTCCCCTAGTCTTTCTTTCTATATTCTGATAAGGTAAACAATTGATCCACAAGTTTATCCTGTTCCACTCCATTCATTCAATTTATAGAACCTCTATCATATCTCCCCTCAGCCGTCTCTTTTCCAGGCTAAAGAGCCCTAAACCTTTTTAGCCTCCTCTTCAAGATGGGTATAGCCTTCCATCCCCTTCACCCCATTTTTGGTGGCTCTTCTCTGTACTTTTTTCTAATAACGCTATATCCTTGTTAGGACGATACGGTGACCAGAAATTGCACACAATATTCAAGGTGCGGTCGTACCATGGATGGCGATACAGAGGCATTAGTAATATCCTTTGTTTTATTCTCCATCCCTTTCCTTATGATACCTACCCCTCCCATTCTGTTTGCTTTCCTCTTGGACCGCCGCTGCACACTGGGTGAGGGTTTTAACATGTTATCCCCACGGATGACTCCCTAAATCTTTTCCTGGGTGGTGGCTTCTAATGTGGAGCCTTTTGCATCGAGTAAACTATAGTGTGGGGTGTGTTCTTTCCTATGTGCATGACTTTTGCACTTGTCCACATTAAATTTCATTTGCCGATTTGGATGCCCAGGTCTTCCAATTTATCCAGGGTCCTCCTGCAGTTTTCCACTTTCCTTCCTCTTGGTTTAGATTACAGTTCTTAAACCGTTTTGTGTCATCTGCAAATTTTATAACCACCTCACTCGTTCTTTCCCTTTTCCAGGTCCATTTATGAATAATGTCAAAAAGCAGCGGACCCACGTACAGATCCCTGGGGTACTCCACGATTCACCTTTTTTTTTCCATTGGGAATATTGGGCCATTTAGCCCCTACTCTCCTCTGCTTTCCTAATCTTTTAAAACCAGTTCCCGATACCACAATAGTACACTGCCTCCTATCCGCAGACTTTTTAGCTTTGCCACAAGTCTCTGATGGGGGACCTTGTCAACGCTTTCTGAAAATAATCCAGATACACTATAAGCACAAATCAACCGACTCACCTTTGTCCATACCTGTCTTAGATGCCCACCTTCAAAACAACATATCCATTATTATTAAGACAATATTCATTTCCTTCCTTAGTCTAACGCCATGTTGGGCTGTCTCCCATTATGCCCATGACTTATCTACATGCTGTCGTAATTTTGTTCTTTCTGATGGTTTTCTTCTACCATTTTCCCTGGTACTGACGTCAGTCCTCGACCGGTCCCCTGTACTTTCCCGGGTCACCCCTGGAACCCTTTTGAAAAATTGGTGTTACCGTTGGCGACCCTTCTTCCATCTTCAATGTATTACGATGATTGTTACATGAAAGTTCACAAGATTTACCATATAGCAGGTCTGCAATCCTCATATTTTCCATTCTTTCAACACTCTGGGATGTATACCATCCCCCCCCATAACCTCCCCCCCTCCCCCCCGTCCAGCCCCGGTTCCAGGTGATTTGCTTACTAATTCAGTTTATCAAATCGTTGTAATATATCTTCCCGGTGGTACGCGATATTTCTCCCCCTCAATTCCTCTGCAGTAAATCACCTTTAAATACCACTTCAGTCTTGGGGTAAAACATCCCTACATCTTCCTCAGTAAAGACCGAAGCAAATCTCAATTCATTCATTCTCATCCGCTATAAGCCGTGTCTCCCTCTTACTGCCCCTTTTTACCCCTCTATCATCTAACGGGTCCAATTGACTCTCTCACAAGGCCTTTTGCTACGAATATAACTTGAAAAAGTCTTTATTTCGTGATTTTTGCTTCCGCAGCAAGTTTCTTTTCAAATTCCCTCCCGCTTTGCCTGACCTTAGTCAATGCTTTTGCATTTAACTTGCCAGTGGCTTGTGTTCGGTTTCCAGTTTGCATCATTGGTGGCTCTTTTTTCCATTTTCCTGAAGGTTTTTGCGTTTTTTTGGCAGCAACAGCCTCTCCTGACCTCACCTTTAGAAACCATGCTGGCCAGATTTTTTTGGACTTTCTTCCCACTCTTCTTAATGCGTGGAATAGCAGCTGGTCTGGGCTTTTCGAGGATAGTAGTTTTAAATAACGCCCAAGCTTGCTGTAATTCTTTAACCTTTGGAAACCGCATCCTTTTAGTTTTTTCCTAACTATATTCCTCATTCCCTATCATAGTCTCCCTTTTGAAAGTTAAAAGGTAGTAATGTGGATTTCTTTACTATTTGTCTCCAATCATTAAATCAAACATGATCATATGTATTGTCACTATTGGCCAAGTGGTCCCAACACCCTTATTTCTTGCGACCGAGCATCTGGCGTTCCACTAAGGACTAGGTCCAGTATGGCTTTTCCCCTCCCCTCTGGTCCGGTGTCATGAACCAGCTGCTCCATAGAAGCAGTCATTTATTTGCCATCTAGAAAACACTTTATCTCTTTAGTTTGTCCTGCCGTGACACTGACCCAGTCGATACCTGGGGTAATTGAAATCAACCCATTAATACTACTTCTGTTTGTGACTTTTTTAGCTTCTGTTAGCTTCCTTGTGATTTTCTTTGAGCATTTTCATCATCCATTTGTTCATTCTGGCCAGGCGGGGTTCCGGGTAGTACACCCCCCCTGCCATCACCTTCCCCTTCATATTGGAATGTTCAATCCATAGAGATTCTAGCAGCAAATTTTGTTCCCCTGCAAAACTTTAATCCTTTCTGACTCAATGCCCCTCTCTACCATAGAGCGCAACCCCTCCACCAATTTGGATCAGCTTCTATCCTTACGAATATAGTTTTGTTATCCAGGTATCACAGTGTCCCACTGGTTCTCCTCCTTCCAGCCATGTCTCTGAGAGTGCAAGAGATCATATCTACCTCTCATTTAGTGCCCATTTTAGTGGCAAAATTCTGTCTGAGCAGCTGTTTGCCCAGGGCCGGATTTGCATATACGCCACGTACGCCGTGGCGTAGGGCCCTCCAGCTGGCAAGGGCCCACCGGGGAATGTTTTTTGCACAGGGCCCCGCGTTTCAGGGGGCCCAGCGCAAAAAACATTCTGATCCATCATTAAATTTAACAAAAAAAAAAAGCTGTCGCTGCCTCTGCCGGGTCCGGGGCCCGCCGCGGCAAGAATAGAGTGTGCCCGCGGGGCCCCCCCTGCCCAGCAGAGCCTGCCCTCCCCGGTATCACCTCTCTCAGCTGCCTCCCTCCATTCCACAAACACGCGCCGGCTTTCAAGAGCGCGAGGTGAGTTTTCTCTCTCTCCCGTCGCTGCTCTGTTAAGAAGCCCCAAAAGCCGGGTGCTGATGGGAATTCCCCATCATCCCCCGTGGGCTTAACCAGAGCATCGAGGGAGAAAACTCTTCCCTTCGCTCCACCCCCCCCGCTCTCTGAAAGCCGGCGCGTGTGACTGGAGGGAGGCACTGAGAGAGGTGCATACCGGGAGGGCAGGCTCTGTCTAGGCAGGGGGGGCCCCGCGCACACTCGATTCTGCCGCGGCGGGCCCCGGCCCCGGCAGAGGCAGCGACAGCTTGTTTTTGTAAAAAAAAAAAAATTTCGCTGGGCTTGGGGGGGTTAGGACTGGTGATGGGCTGGGGGGTTTAAGGAGTGGTAATGGCTGGGCTGTGTGCTTTTGGGGGGGTTTTAGGACTGGTGATGGGGCCCTGGGGGGGGTAGGACTGGACCTGGTAATGATCTGTGGGCTGTTGGGGGGGTTAGGAGTGGGTGATAGGGCTGGGGGGTTAGGAGTGGTAACTGTCTGTGGGCTGCGGGGGGTGTTAAAGGACTGGTAATGGGCTGGGGGGACTTTGGAGTGGTAATGGTCTGTGAGGGCTAGGACTGGTAATTTGGGGTGTGTTTGCAAGTACTGGTGATGGGCAATGGGGGGCGTTAGTAGTGGTAATGGCGGTGGGCTGTTGGTGGGGGGTTAGGACTGGTAAATGGGTCTATATGGGGGGTTAGGAGTGGTGATGGGCTATGGTGGGGGGCTATGGACTGGTAATGGTATGGGGGGCTAGGGGCTACGGGAGTGGGAGCTATGTTTTAGGACTGTATGTGGCTGATGGGATTAGGACTGGAAGTGGGTTAGTGGGTGGCTTTTTAGGACTGGTAATTGGGCTATGGGGGGGGTCTTTAAGCGAAAAATTGGGTGAACTGTGGATTAAGGACTGGACATGGGCTGGTGGGATTAGGACTGGGATAGAGCGATGGGGGGCTAGGACTGGTATTGGGTTGGGGGGGTTGCTAGGACTGGAAATGGGCTTGGGGATTAAGAACTGGATGTGGGCTGCATGGAGTTATGACTGGTAATGGGCTGTGGGCTGTTTGGGGGGGGATAGGACTGTGTAATGGTCTATGGGGGGCTAGGACAGGAAATGGGCTGATGGGAAGGGTTTAGGACTTGAGGTGGGCTGATGGGGGTAGGACTGGTATAGGACTGTGGTCTGATGGGGGGTTAGGACTGTCAATGGGCTATAGGGGGGTTAACACTGGTAATGGGCTGTTTGCTTGATGGGGGCTGTCTGGTAATGGGCTAGGGGGTGTCGTGATCTGATAATGGACTATGTTGGGGGGGCTAGGACAGGAAATGGGCTGATGCTTAGGGGTTAGGACTTGAGGTGGGGCTGATGGGGTTAGGACCTGGTAAATGGACCTGTGGGCTGATGGGGGGTGGTTAGGACTGTCAATGGGCTATGGTTGGCTTGACTGGAAGTGGGCTGATTGGGGGGTTAGGACTGGAAGTGGGCTGATTGGGTTAGGACTGGTAATTGGTTATAGGTGGGGGGCTTAAACTGAACCTGGGGTGATGGGGGTTTAGACCTGGGAAGTGGGTTGATTGTGTGCACAGGACCTAGTGTTAATTAGGGTTGATGGGGGGGGCTAGGACTGGAAATGGTCTAATGGGGGGCTAGGACTGGATTAATGGGCTTATGCGGGGACTAGGAAGTGAATGGGATGCTGTGTGAAGTCTGTGGACCTAGAAAGGGATCTGGTGTTTGGGGCGAGGATTAGAATGGGGATGGGTCTGGGAGAGTAAAATGGAGGTAAGGGTAGAAAAATATTTTGTTGGGTTTTTTTTGGGAGGGATAAAAGAATCTACCTTGGCCGGGTAATGTGGAGAGTAAGTGGTGATTGAGGATGTAGGGGTAAATTTTGAGTAGATTGAAAATAGGACCCTATGAAGGAAAGAGGCAAAAGGGAAAAGATTTAGTGATGGTGTGTAAAGCAAGAGTGGGTTAGAGGAGAGAATGGAAAAAAAAAAACAACAAGAAGACCGAAGAAAGTACAAATGGACCAAGCAGATGGAGAGTTAGTAGATAGACACGAAGAAACCAGACGAAAGTGGCTGGAACAAGTGCAACTGAAAAAAAATGCACACAATGGTTAGAAAAAATATCTCTTTATTTTGAATTTTATTAACTGGAATATGTCCAGGCTCGCTCTGGGAAAATTGTGCTCCATTAATTTTTGCGCTTTGTTTGGGGGTTTTTTTAGGTGTTTGACAAGAGGAAATTAACTTATAGTTTTTTATTTCTACAGTGTTGTTGTATAGTCCAAGTTTGCTTTTGGGGTTCCCATTTTTAATTATTGTCTTCCTGTTTCTAAATTTTGAGTTCCGGTTGTGTGGGTGATGGTCGATGTTGTTGCCATGTGTACCTGAGGCTGAGGTGATTCTGTTTATATACTTCCTATTTTGCCGATTTGCGCACTTGTGGGTGTTCTGTTCCACCAGTAGGTCATGTATTGTTGTTCCTTTCTGAAATTGTAATTTGGTTTAATGATTTGCAGTGTTTGCCTTTTTGGATAGTTTAGGGTGTATGGGGCTTTGTGAGTTCCTGGGTAATGCTGTTAGGATATTGCGTGGTTTGCTATGGGTTCTAAATGGGCAGTGTTTGTAGTAGTTCCTAATGTGCCTTGCGTTTTTGGTACTGGATTATAGGAATGTAGAAACCCTTTGTAGTCTTTCTTTATCCATATACCTTCATTAAGAGGCATGTTTACTAAAGATTAGTGTATGGCAGAGCTACTCACTTCCAGTCCCTGGTGGTCCACAATCCTGCAGGTTTTTAGGATTATCCCTAATAAATATGCATGAGATATATATGCAGTGGAGATACTCCTGCCACTTTGAACCCTTGACTGGTATTTTGGTGGCCCTCCAGGGCTGGATTTGGAGACCCCTGCCTTACATCTGTCAATTTATACGAGTGTGAGTGGGCAAGGTGTCGATGTCCAAGACATCAAAAAATTTAGATAGCACCTTTGTCACATTCCTCCTTGTCTTCTCACCACCACCAAAACTCTTCTCTATTAGAACAACTTTTTGTGTGGTGGTGCGATAATCGAGGAGGAATTTGACCACATTCTATCTACACCTTTTTGATGTCTAGGATATCTGTACCTTGTTTTCACGTCACAATCTTAATGACAGAGATAATGAAAGCTGCAGGTCGCGACAAATCCATCCCTGGGAGGGCCACAACCAGTCAGAGTTGGCAGGATACCTCCAATGCATATAGATCTCATGCATATTTATTAGTGATATCCGCGAAAACCTGCAGGATTGTGGACCCCCAGGCTGGAAATTGAGTAGGCTCTGGTGTATGGTAACATTATGCACATATTTATGCAAATGATGCCCCGCCACGCAACCGAGTACCCGCACATTTCCCCCCAGCCACACCCCCTTTGTCTCGCCCCTGGGCCTACCGGAGGTCTTTGGAGAGGAGCCGGGGAAGCCTGCGCGCGCCCTTACCTGCTCCCTCTGTAACAGCCGCCAAGCGTGAAGTCCTTTCCCTTCACGCTGGCGTCCTGTTTCTGTGAAGAGCTAATGCTGTGAAAGGTTAAAGGTTGCCCTTGTTAACCTTTTCCCAGCATTTCCCGGCTTCACAGAAACAGGGCCGCCAGCGTGAAGGAAAAGGCTCTTCCACGCTGGCGGCTGTACAGATGGAGCCGGGGCCTCTGCGCGGGCTTCCCCGGCTCCCTCTTACGCCCCTCAGACTCAGCCGCGATAGCTGTCCGGGTGCCAGTACTGCATGGGGGGGCCCAGGACTGGCACGGGGGCAAGCGGGGGTGTCCCAGGACTGCATGGGTGGGGCCCAGGACTGCACGGGGCTGCCCAGGACTGCACGGAGGCCACGGGGGGGGACACGGGGAGCCCAGGACTGCACAGGGGGCAAGGGCCGAGGACTGCACGGGACGAATGGGGGGGGCCCACAATTTTTCTTGGCGTAGGGCCTCACTCTAGCTAAGATCCGGCCCTGCTGTTGCCAAATGTTCCTGGGAAGACCTTTGTCTACAGTTTTGGGGGGCAAAGCCTGGCCCGAGCTGCTCCAATTTAATATACTGGATGGATGGTCTGGGGGAGACTCTTCTGGCTCTGACACAAAAGCGTTGGCCCCCGCGGCGATGTGGGTGGGGGGGGGTAGAGGTCTTGAAGAATGGCGTTGGCCCTTTGAATTCCCAGGTGATCAACTTGACGCAGGGCATCGCTTCCAAGCCTCCTAGCTTTGTGCCCTGGTGTAATATCAGCTGATGCGTGTCGCTTTGTCGTTTCTTACCTCTTTAGGGGTTCCCAAATTTGTCCTTGGGCCTACCCAGTCATTCGATTTTCCTGATATCCACAAATGAATATGAAATGTATCCGCGAAGTGCACGCCAGAATAATACCAGGAATCATTTGCAGGGTCCAAGCCACTTTTATTGTTCACAGGCCCAGACAGGGGAAAGCCCCCCCGTGTCCAAAAGGGACTGAGCAAATGAAGTACAGGAGCAAATTCCGTATATACAATTTTTACAATTTGATAGAGGCAAGCTTTCTATTGGTCCCACGCCCCTTGCACGTATCCAATCGGTGGACCCTCTTTGTGCCTCACTCCCTGTTCCCCCTTCTCAGACTGCTTCTAACAAGGCATAGTCCCATAGACAAACAATGGTTACATTTCTACTTCAAGGACACGTTCTAGCTCAGAGAGGGGGGTTCATTGGCAAAAAGGGCAATTGCAAGCATAAAGAATTGTACAAACCTTCATAATAAGCAGATTCTCTAACTCTGGTTTCTGTTTCAGCCCTAATCCCAGGTGGGGGTGTGGCCGGTGAAGGGCCTGTGATCCCCTTGTCCTGACATAAGCAAGCAAGCCTAACCAGCCTTGACCTGTAAATGAAGTCTGTAAGAGGCCTATAGGAATTGCACATCCCGGCCGAACCTGTCTGCCTATAAAGAATTAGAACTCAGTAAAAGCATTGATTTAGCTTAGCCATGCAGAATAGATGGAAAAATACAGAGAAAATGTGGTTTTTAACAAACACTGCCTGACTAGAGAAAGTTTAGAGCCCTGCTTCCCCCTACCACGTACAAACTACTCAATGGCCTTGAAAAGAACGGAAAGTAACAAGTTGGTGAACTCGCCATTGTAATTGGGTACTAGACGGGGGGTTAGCAGGTGCTGATGTCCCACCCAAAGAACAAATTGGATAAACCATATCAGTACCGGGACTCAAATTTAGAAGGGGTTACGGGATGTACGGGAGGTTTTACACGGGACCAATGAAATATTTTCCTAAGTACCTAGAATGGAGCAAAAGTCTATAAAACTTGTTGATATTGCCAAAGAACATTGCTCCGCCATTTTGAAATGTGAAACTTTGCTTGAGAACTTGTATGCACAAATAAATGATTTGAGACCTTCTGAACAGACTCCTTGGGTATCATTTGTTTGTCTGCGCTCTGCTGCTACATATTCATTGGTGCATTGGCCGGGAAGTTTGTGGAATCAAGAGTGTATATAAGTGCAATATATGACCCACGACTTTCCGCCTCTATAGTTTTGGGTCCTGCGCGGGATCCGCGCGCCTTCCGACGGGGGCTGCTCTCTGGCGCCCCCGCCGGTCACCCTTTGTTATCAAGAAGGGAGCTGGTCGGGAAACCTCGGCGGGTGCCGAGCCCGGCTGGAGCCAACACCTCGAAACCCTAGTGAAGGGTGAGTCCGAGGTCCAACTCATAGCGCCTGCTTGGGAAGTTTGAGGACCGGATCCGGTGAGTATAGTTTTGATTTGTTTATGTCTAGACAGATAAGAAAGAGGCAGTGCTGCCATTTTGAAAACTTGGAACTTGGAACTTGGTAAGAATATCTTGATCACCTCTCAAAGACGGGCCGAGTACCACCCCGCATGAGTCATTCGCAGGGCGAAACCCCCATGCTTCTTGTATTTTGTAAATTGAATAACTAGCTAGTCCAGAAATAAGGATAGACCGAATCATTCTAATTCTGGGATAACGTTGCTAGCATGATTTGTGTGAATGAAGGTGTGAATGAGAGGTCTGGCAGCAATCGGACCCACGCGAAAGGGCGGAACCCCTGAGTAGCGCGATTTCCAGACCGGACGGCGAACCGCGTTCAGGTTCGCAAAAAGGGGGAAGCGATTGTCGTCCTTGTCTTGTTATTTTGTTCTCGCCTTATACGTTATTTTCCAGGGCCGTGAGGACCACTCACAAAACACTTACCCACGGTCCCGCCCGTCCTTTTCCCCTCTTGTCTGTTGTTGCGCGCACACATCGAAATGGGAGTGCGGGGTCTACTAGGAACAACTCCATTAGAAGTATGAATCGGCCACATTTTCAAGAATGATATTCTGGAGACTTATGGTATTAAAATGACTGCGGCTCGTTTTACAGATTTTGGTGTACTAGGGAGTGGCCCGATCTCGGGACCCTATACCTGGCCGGGCTGATATGTAGACCTGTGTTAATGTAGGAATTTAATTCAGTTAGTGCACCGTAGAGTGAGAATTAGCGCATCCCGATCATGTATCCCTTTATATTAGATTCCTGGTTAAGTATTTGTGAAGATCCGCCACCCCCTTTGGGCGACACGCGCTGTTTATGAAAACAGTGCAGAATATGTTAGCAAAGCCAGATTATAGTCAGAAAATAGACCATCCTAGAAAGAACGGGAAGGATAAGAAGTCCAGGAAGTAAGCCCATCCTGGTAAGATATCCTGATTCCCCCAGAAGTGGTTTTTTTTCCCCGACAGCCTCAAACCCCCGTGCCCAGTAAGAGCCGTCGCCCGGACGTCCCTGCCCCAGAGCCCCCGAAGGCATGCAGGAAGCTGGACCCACCCCTGACTAGTACCCAGAGAGCCGGTAGATGAGCTCCCCTTTAACTTGAAGAAGATTGACTCTACCGAGACAGCAAAAAGGCAGAGTCAGATACAGAAACAAGCGACGAAGAGAATGAGAAGTTCCCTAAGCGATAACTGTCTTGTAAAAAATGGTTGCCAGTACTATCTTTGCCAGTAAAAATGTTACATCTAAAGTCAAGCACGTAGAGAAGAAGAAAAATAACCCCTGATAGGAACAGTTTAACTAAATATCTCTCAGATCCCAAAAGACATCTACTGCCAAGTCAATGGTCCCTCAACTGATTTTTCTGTAGGCTGTGTGCGCATAAAATCAAAGATCAGCTGTTGCAGCTTTTGAAGGAAGGTTAAATTTTTGTGGCGCCACAATAACGACACTCCGGAGTTTTATACTTTACAATTTTTTTTTTTTGACTCCACGTCAGAATACAGTAATGTACACCACATTGCTTGCACTAGAAAATATTGTAGAACTTTTGTGAAAACCCAGAAATACACCAACAACTTTTCAATTTTAAGAACGTCTAGTGTTGTTTTCCTATCAGAATCCTAGAACCGTAAATTTTTTTGTGTGCGCTCTGTGTTGTAAAGTTCATGTGTCGCTCATTGGTCGGCGGAGGTGGTGTGCGCGCACATGCACACAAGGGACAGAGGGTCGCACAGCTTAGAGGGAACAGTGTCTGCCAAGATTATTGCCCTTTTACGGGCCAAGTCCCACCGGGGCCCGTAAACAATGAATGCGACAACCCAGAGGTGGGTAGCGGGACTCCCTAAGCTATGTGTATGTCCTCCCTTTCTCTACAAACTGATAGTTGTTAAATTGGAGGACACATTATTGCCTCCATATACCATATAACCCCAAGAGCCTTACAGAATTAGTGAATACTATTACGGAAACCGCAACCCACCAACCAACATGGGCAGATTGCCGCAGCTCCTGTCCACATCTATTTACATAGACAGAGGAGCTGACACAGAATTAGAACAAGCAGCTAATAGACTGGCTGGCAGATACTCCCCGTAGCTCCAGAACCAGGGGCAGGAAGACTAGATAATCCGGTGAAGCGGCTGCCCAACAGAGAGACTTCATCCCGAATGAAGACCCCTGATGGATGCAAATACTGAAAGAGTATCCATGATCCCTAGCCCGTTTTCGGGACAAGGCTTAATACAAGAGGCCTGAAAAGGGGGGGCCAAAAACTATGAATCTTTCCAACAGTTACTGAAGTTACCCAAGGCGAGGTACATAGTGAGGAGCCCCGCAGTATTTTATGAAAGATTAACTGAAGCATATAAGAATGTATACTCCCCTATGATCCCGATGCAACCCAGGAAGTTTATGCATGTGGTGAATTCTGCTTTGTACATCATGTCTCACACCAGACATTAGACGTAAATTACAGAAATTAGACAGGGTTTTGCGGGCATGAATGCAACTCAGTTATTGTGACCAAAGTCGCTCATAAAGTGTAAAGGTGGAAATCGTGATAATGTAAATGGCGTCGAGAATGTGATTGAAAGATGAAGAAGAAAGCTGATTTTTTGTGGCTGTGGCCATAGTTGAACAGAAAAGGGGAGGTTTCCCCCTTAAGTCGATCGGAGCAGAGGAAGGGTGCCGGGGCCGAAGTGGAAGCCGGCCCCAATTAGGGCCGTAAACCAATGCGCCTACTGTAGGGAGGAAGGACATTGGAGATGAATGCATGCCCGGCAACTCGAAGACGCCGCATCAAGATGACGAAACTAATCATCAATGGAGAGACAGAAAAGACGGGAGGCCGCGTCCCCCGGAAAAACCGCGGAGGAGCCAATCGAGATGGCAATACCAGCGTGAACGAGGAGAAGCCATACAAGCATTGGGGGCTACGACAGCCCATGATGAAGAT
This sequence comes from Ichthyophis bannanicus, assembly GCA_033557465.1. Lineage (NCBI taxonomy): Eukaryota > Metazoa > Chordata > Amphibia > Gymnophiona > Ichthyophiidae > Ichthyophis > Ichthyophis bannanicus. The sequence goes on from CM066031.1 coordinate 42,912,560, forward strand.
TGACGTGGATTAGGACCGCCGGGCTCCGAAATTTTGCTTTTAGGTCTCCAGGAGCCTATGGTCGGAATACAAACTAGGAGACCCAAGTTATGAACTTTATGGTTGATACTGGAGCAGAACCTTCAGTAGTAGACAAGAAGATGCCCCATTTTCTACAAACAGCAGTCACAATTGTAGGAGCAAACCGGTGCTAAAGCAAAGCTACAAAACCTTTGTCTTCAGAATCGCATATGCAGTCTAGGTAGGACAACCAACTAACTCATCAGATTCCTTTATAATATGCCTGAATTGTCCAGTGCCTACTACTGGGGACGAGATATGTTAGCCAAACTACAAGCCCAAATATCCTTCACTGAAATGAGGAGAAAATTCCAATGACAGTAAATTCTCAATCCAAACCAGCAGGAATGATGCTGGTCTTACAGTTCCCCGAGAAGAAGAATGGAGATATTACAGTGACTGATGCCGTTCCAAAGACAACGCTATTTTGAACAAACTTTGAAAAGTATTGATGCCCCACCTGGTAGCTATGGGCAGAAGGCCAGTCCTCCAGGCCTAGCCAAACATATAGCTCCAGTAATTGTAACTCTCAAGCCTAGTGCTAACACCAGTACAATGTCAAACAGTCACCCTCTCCCAAGAGCTCGCAATTGAAGGCATCCATCGCCACTTGCAAAGACTACTAAGAACATGGACCTAACTAAAAGTATGTCAATCCCCATGGGAACATCCACTTTCCTGCCAGTAAAAAAGGCCTGGAACAGATTGACTACCGCCCAGTGCAAGTTTATCTAAGAATCGTAGTGTAATGAATGCAGTTGAAACCATACATCCCAGTTGTATCCCCAATGCGCTTATACTCTTCTAGGATCTGCACTACCTGCTGATGCTGAGCTACCCCCTGTTCTAAAGTCCATGTACTGAAGATTTTACAAAGATGGCATTCTTTGCATATAGATTAGCCTGCCGCATAAGTCATATATTGTTTGCATTTGATATGGCAGGACGCGCTATCTTCTGGAAGCGGGGGGCCAACTCTACCTTGGATCAATCTACTACCCGGAGGCCGAAACTCCAAAACCGAATCTAGTCCTTGCAAGGATTCATAGAATCATCGCCTAACCAATCTTAATAGTGCTGGGGCACATGAATCAAGACTCTTTGCAAGTCCTATGCTCGAGTGGCCCCCGGGGAAGAAGAGTGGGCTTCTTCCTCTACCATACGCTTTGATCGATCTGCGTGATAGCTTGCTGTATCTAGAAAGTGAATTAATATAGACTAAAGCCACCAAAGATCTTCTCTCTGCTTGGCAGTTACTAGATGAAGCATGGGGTATATTAAAGTTTCCAGAGGCAAAAGCAGCAACTATGCCCAAACAAGAAGTTTAGTTAAATACTTGGGCTTTCGTATAACTTCCAGAGGAAGCCGAAAATTAGGCAGAGAAAGAAAAGAAAGCAGTAATGCTAGAATTCCTAAGTCCCCAACTAACGTCATGAAAATGCAAGTCTAGAGTCCTTTCAAGGGAGCGTCTCAAGGATATTGCTGCATTAATCTGGATGCCGCAATTTTGGCCCAAATTGGCCAAGCTTCACTGTATGAAGCTCACAAAAGGAGAAAGAAAAGTCTGCCACTGGAGTGGGACGCTGAGCTAGGATAACAGCCTTCAAGACGTGGAAGGAAGAATTGATGTACATCACGCAGCCTTGGACTACCCGATGTTCACATGTCTTTTCCACTGTGTTTGTACAAGGAAAGCACAAGGAAAATTGCCTTAGGCATGTTGACTCAGAACTTGGGAAATTGGGAGCGGGGGGGGGACGGCTGTAGCCAATACCTATCGCACAAACAATTGGACACTGTTGGCCAAAGGATGGCTCACCTTGCCTGAGAGCAGCGTCCGCAGCTACAAGCCTTGTTTTAGTGAGTGAGGCTAGATAAGCTCACACTAGGACACATATGCTATGAGTCGCCTGTGCCACATGGCAGTCCTTGCCCTAGATTATGGAACAGAAAGCAAATCCTTGGCTCACGACATTTCCTGAATGTTGAAATATTATCAGAGCATGTTATGGTGAAAACCCACAGATACAACTGGAAGTGAGGCCATGTCCTTGAATCTCAGCTACATTAGATACCTGTTAGTGAATGAACATTTCCAGAATATGATTGTATAGAAGTCATGTAACACTGTATTCTCCAGCCGACCTGACCTGAACAGATGTGCCCATATCCAATCCAGACCAAGTCTTTTACGTAGATGAAGGCATTACCTCTATCATCAATGGACGACGCTGCGCCGGATATGTCGGTAGTCACATCACATGAGTCATTTGAGAGGTCATCAGCTCTAGCCTGCAGGTAGCATCAGCTCCAGAAAGCAGAATTGATAGTCACTTACTGCGAGCACTACTGTTAGGGTGGCCAAACTGGTGCTAACTGTATATACAGACTCTAAATATGCCTTCACGAACCCTACATGACATGCCCATAGTGAGGCTCTCCTCTATAAAAAGTACGAGGACCTCATCACGTCCCGGAGTGAAAATTCAGTCAAGTATGGCCCCAAGATAACTGATGTTACTTGTATGCAGTATGGGCCCACAACTTCGTGTAGCTGTCATGCATTGCAGAGTACATCAAGCAGGAAAAGGAGAAGTTGCCCGAGGAAATAGGTTTTTGCAGATGCCTCAGCAACGACAGGCGAGCAAATGACAGGACAAGTACCAAAACATACCACAAGCTATGCCGGATGCAAGCAGCATTGTTTCCAGTACCTTTAAACTTATGGAACAACCCATCGATTATACACACCAAAGTAATTAGATTACTTAGCTGTACACAAAGAAGATGGAAGTACTGAAAGATGGGGTGAGGATTGAGCTGCCAGGCCCTAGCGGCAGGGCAGTCAAACCCCTACCAGGGCCCCTCAGGGCGAATAGTAATAATCCCGAATTTGTTAGGTCACATCCTTTGTCAAAGCCTTCCGCGATGAGCGCACCCACTATGGGACAAGGGGGTCTAATGGTGAAAAAGCACTCAGACCGCACTATTTCTGCATTACCATGTTAGGCAGGCCCTATCAGCTTCAGTGGCAGCGCCAGTGTTTACATTTGTGGCCAAAAATAATGCCAAGCAAGGTCTCCACACCAGCACAACGCGACCCGCGCGAGTCTCAGTCAGGAGGTGTTAACCCGCCCATGCATGCTTCACCTGCAAATTGATTTTACTTGATATGTCCTATAAAAGCCAATGGGAATTCACTACCTGATTAGTATTAGTTTGTACATTCTCTGGGTGGGTAGAAGCGTTCCCAACCAGAACTGAAAAAGCTCGAGAAGTCACCAAAGTTTGACTGAGAGAGAGTTGTCCGCTAGGTTTGGGATTGCCACAGGCAGGTAGATAGTGGTCAGACAATGGGCACTCATTTGTTTTCTTCAGGGATTACTCAACAGTTAGCAAAAGCTTTGTGCAGATACAATGGAAGCTTCCACACTGGGCATTACATGACCCCAGAGTTTCAGGGAAGAGTTGATGCGAATGAAATCGTACCTACTAAAAGGCCCAAATTGTCTAAGCTTTGTCCAGGAGAAACTGCCTGACGTGGCTCCCAAGTGCTCCCCAATAGCTTTACTCAGAAATACGGCTCACATCTCCTTTGAGAGTCAACATGGCAGGTTTTCCCCTTTTGAAGTTCTGTATGGTTAAAACCTCCACCAATAGTGCAGGGGAATTAGAGGAAGTCTAGCCCAAATTGGTTTCAGTCAAAATAACCAGGCAAGAACTCCAAGCTCTTAGTTTTGTTTCTGCAGATCTCTTCATGGCATGGACTCCAAGACCAGTTGCCTATCAACTTGACGGAAACCCTTGGCATCCCTACCAGCCTGGTACCTCGGTGTGGATCAAAGATTGGAAGAAGACACCGTTGGAACCCCATTGGAAGGGACCGTACACAATCATCCTGTCTACCCCAACTGCAGTAAAGGTAGCAGAAATTGATTCCTGGATCCACCACAGCAGAGTCAAGCCCGCAGCTGATACCCGAACCTGAGCAGTGGACGCGGAACAGCATCCTGATGCACCTTTGCGAGTTACTCTGAGACGGCAACCAGCAGCTTAGACACTTTGTCACAGTGCCCTGCAGTAGCCAAGTCTTTCGAAGAGGATTGTTGTTTTCTATACAGCAAGTTTGTTTCAACGAACCTCATGTGTGTGATTTTACACACTACTTTGATGCTACATTGATTGACCATACTTTAGAAACCAACTGAAATTGCTAAGTTGGTTAATATGTGATGGACAACTTGAGGATCTTCAATCAACACCCAGCACCCGTTGAATTGCTTTATTAGCGAACGGGACGAAGAAAAGAACGTCGTGGTCAAGATTTTCAAGCTGAGGATTCAGAAGAACTCCAATCAACATGTATCTTTACCTTTGCTTTGCCCTGGTTGCCTGTTTTGGAGGCTTTGAACTGACTTTATGCCTTACCTCCATGCACTGCTTGCATTACTTCTACTCGAACTGGACTGAAAGTAACTCAGACTTTGATTTACCATTTTTATTATACCTGCACTGGTAAAAGTGACTCGGTGTATTTATAAACACCACTGAACTAAATATTTGCACTAAAGGTAAATCTAGAGTATGCTATAATCCGCATCAGAATCCATCCTAGTACACGTTGGAGATACGATGGAATGATGCAGATGGACCTTTAATTAGTGCCACACAACCACTTAAAGATCCTAGTAAACCTGCTGTTTTGAATTTTGATTGCATGTGATGTTATAAACAGAGATAGCCGCTCTAAATGTGGTACCTGGGAAAAAGCATACTGCAATGATCATAAGTATATGTGCCCAGAAGGTGCCACAAGATGGGGGAAGTGTACAGGTAAGAAGGGTTCATATAGTACTGCAACAGCAGCAGATTACTATTGCCCAAATTGGGAATGTGTCTTTTATGCTACATGGAATGCTGGTATAGTAGATGAAGCTATAGATAATTGAGTGGCCACTTTAACTAAGTCTAAATCAGATGACAAATGTAAGAAAGGTGCCTGTAACCCTTTACAATTACGGATACGTAATCCTAATGTATGGAAACAAGGATACAAGTTTGGTTTACGTATCGCAGGTTCTGGATCAGATCCAGGAACCATTGTGTATATAAGATTGAATACCCAAGCCCACAGGTCATCTAAATATCACATCCATAGCACTTTCTATGAGGCTATGCATGTAAATAAGTTTGAGATCCCTCATCCTTCTCAGAATTTATTCTTAGAATTAGCCGGAGCAGTAGTATCTAGTCTTAAAATCTCAAATTGTTATTTCTGTGGCGGAACCCAGATGGGTGACCAGTGGCCATGGGAGACCCAAGAATTAAATTATTCTCTGACATACAATCAGACTGAATTACACAAGACTACTAGCGAATGGGTGTTAGCGCACTCAATTGTTGGACGTCTTTGCTATGCCAGAACTGGACCTCAGTTTACCCAACAGGTAGGACAGCTGGTCTGTCTTAGCCAGAAGTTCTATAATGACACTACCAAGAAAAACGTCCTGGTGGTCAGGAATTAAAGAACCCGAACCATCTAACCCATTAGCTAGATTTCCTGAGCTTTCTCATTTATGGACAAATCTCGCCAAATCCCATGCTTGGCAAGCCCTTCCTGGCCTGTATTGGATCTGTGGAAACCGAGCGTATGCCCAACTCCCACCACATTGGGGAGGAGCATGTGTCTTAGGGACCATCAGACCTTCTTTCTTTCTCCTACCCACAGAACATGGAGAACAATTAGGATACCCAGTATACTCTACTCACAGACACAAAAGAGCACTGAGACAGAAGAGAGCACCCCTCCAAGTAGGCAAGTGGGAGAAGTGGAAGGGTGATGATTGGCTGCCAGAAAGAATCATTGAATATTATGGGCCTGCCACTTGGAATGATGATGGTATGTGTGGCTATCGAACCCCAGTCTATATGATTAATCGTATTATTCGCTTACAAGCAGTAGTTGAAATAATAACCAATGAAACTAGCCAAGCTCTTACACTTTTAGCTAGACAAAGTACTCAGATGCGCACTGCTATATATCAGAATCGCTTAGCACTTGATTATTTGTTAGCAGCTGAAGGAGGAGTATGTGGTAAGCTGAATTTAACCAATTGTTGTTTAAAAATAGATGGATAAAGGTCATGTAGTTGAAGAACTTGCTGAAGATATGCGAAAACATGCTTATGTGCCAGTACAGACTTGGCATCACTAAAGTTTCCTAACTGGTTTGCTAACCTTTTCTCATGGCTGGGAGGACTTAAAACTTTCCTTATATTAGTACTAATAATTATTGCTGTTATTTTACTATTACCATGTATAATCCCATGTTGTATGCGTTCTATTCATAGTGCTATTGAAAGTACAGTAGAGCGGAAGACCGCAACTAAGATTATGGCTTTATATCAACCTAAACCTCCTGCATATAGTCAGAATCCTCTGACCGTAGTATAACTATTTTGAAGTGATTTAATTCTCACACCTTATTAAGTAATAGGGTGAGATTAATCAAAGGGGGGAATGTGGCAGGTGAAGGCCTGTGATCCACAGTGTCTGACATAAGCAAGCAAGCCTAACCCAGCTTGACCTGTAAATGAAGTCTGGTAAAGAGGCCTATAGGAATTGCACATCCCCCAACATGCTGCTATAAGAATTAGAACTCAGTAAAAGCATTGATTTAGCTTAGACAAGCAGAATAGATGGAAAAATACAGAGAAATGTGTTTAAAACTGCTGACAGAGAAATTAGAGCCCTGCTTCCCTACACGTACAAACTAGCTCAATGGCCTTGAAAGAAGGAAAGTAACAAGTTGGTGAACTAGCCATTGTAATTGGGACTAGAAGGGGGGTTAGCAGGTGCTGAGCCCACCCAAAGAACATAATTGGATAACCATATCAGTACCGGGACCAATAGAAGGGGTACGGGAGGTACGGGAGGTTACCGGGACCAATGAAATGTTTTCCTATACTAGAATGGAGCAAAAGTCTATAAAACTTGTTGTATTGCCAAAGAACATTGCTCAGCCATTTTGAAATTGACTTTGCTTGAGACTTGTGCACAAATAAATGATTTGGACCTTCTGAACAGACTCCTGGTATCATTGGTTTGTCTGCGCTCTGCTGCTACAGGGGTTGGAATCCAGGCCTAGCTTACAGGCTATAGCCTACCACAGTATGAGAGAGGTTTCCATATAATAGAGGCAGCGTGTGCAAAATCTCTCTCATGCATATTCATTGTGGATATCCTGAAAACCCGACTGTCGTGAGGCAAGTTTGAGAACCCCTTCTTTAGGGTTTCCATTGTTTATGTTTGCTCTCTTCAAACTCTTCAGTGTTTGGAAACAAACAACTGAATCTCCTTGGTGAGAGAGAGACACTTTCTCTTGCCAGTATTCTGCTGTCATAATGCCCTCTTATGACATCAGCATATTTCACTCTCCTAGAAGTTACATAGAGATTCATTGTAGGCTGCATCATAAAATGTATCCAGAGGGGATTTTGCACATGAACTATGGAGATCACAGCAAACCTCCTTTTTTATATGCCTCCACAGGGAAGGAAAACACTTCCTCACTCATCAGTAACTAAAAACCAGCTTAACTAATGTTCATTTATAAAAAACTTACCAAGATGAAGTATTGGACACTTCCTATTTCCCTGCAGACATGGTTGAGGTGGCTCTCCAAAGAATAAAAGCCATAAAATAGCTGAAAGAAAGCTACAGTACAGAGACAAGAGAGGCTGTTTCTAGTATAGCTGTCACCGATCCTGACCTTGGAACTGAGAGGGCTGAGAGGGAAGAAAGGCTAACTGGGCTTGTTAGGGGTAGGAGCTGGGAGCCTGGTTGAATGAAGTAATAGCTGTGGATGGGGGGGGGGGGCTGATTTTAGTGACGAGGGAGATGGCAGGCTGGGGCGACATGTGCTACAAGGAAAAGACGGGTTCACCGCATGGTGGGAGGAGAACGAACACGCCTGGGTGGGGAGGGAGGCTGATGGCTGGGGATTTCTGACAGTAGCCTGCAGGGATGTTTAAGGGCCTGATTTACTTTCTTTTCCTCAGACATGGAATGGGAAAAGTAGCCTTAGTAAATCATGTCCTACAGAAGTTGAAGTAGACCTCGAGTGGATCTCTTCCATCCCCCACCCCTGCTCCCAAAATTCAGTAAATGGGGGTGAGGGGGGAAGGTTTCAGCCGATGGCTCCTACGTTTTTGGGCTGGAAACTAACTACAACAAAAATTTATCATGGCCTGTTCTATATTAATAATAAGTGGTTTACGTATTTCTGCTATGTAATGTTTATAAGCATCATTGATGGAAGAGAAGAGTCTCTTTTTAAAGTGTGCATGTGATGGATATTTTTCCCTCAGTTATATCATGACACAGACTATGTCAGAGAAATAATTTACATATTACGCATTACTTGTCATACAAAGTGAGATTATTACATAAACTAATTCATGCAAAATGGAAGAGAAATGTAAGAGAGAATGTATCCATCTGAAATAACTATTACATCCAAAACTCTCTCATTTCGTTGGGGATGGGTGAAGAAAGCCCCCAGGTAGGTGATACATTAAATAAACTTCATGGAAATGGGTAATAGGGGTAACATATGGAAAGCAGTGTGTATAAATGCCCGTAGCATGGGAAATAAGATCCCTGATGTTGAAGCTTTGGTGGGGAGTGGCTGAATTGGATTTAGTGGCTGTTACAGAAACATGGTTCACAGAAAACCATGATTGGGATGTAACTATACCTGGCTATACTTTATTCAGAAAGGACAGGGTAGGAAGAAGGGGAGGAGGAGTGGCACTATATGTAAAAACTACTATTAAAGCTTTGGAATTACAGAGCTTAAAAGGGAGAGAGGAGGCATTGTGGGTTAAACTAGAAAGAGGGATACGAGAAATCTATTTGCATTGGTGTGATATACAGACCTCACTTCACAAGAGGAAGAGGTGGACAGAGAGTTAATTGAAGACATACACAGCATTGCTAGGAAAGGGGAAGTGCTACTGATAGGAGATTTCAATATGCCAGATGTTGATTGGCACATTCCTGCTGCAGTATCTTCTAAAAGTAAGGAGATCCTGGATTCTGTACAGGGAGAACTATTCAGGCAATTGGTAACAGACCCCGCACGTGAAGGGGCCATACTGGACTTGGTGCTTATTAATGGTGAAAGTGTTTCTGAGATTATAGTGGGGACATCATTTTGCATTCAGTGATCATCAGATGGTGTGGTTCAGTATTAGTACTAGGGCTGTTAGAATCCATTCAAAAGCAAGGGTCTTAGACTTTAGGAAAACTAACTTTGCAAAGATGGGACAATACCTCAAGGAGTCGTTAGCGGGATGGTAACAGCTGGGAGATGTAGAAAAACAATGGGAAAAACTGAAAGGGGATATTTTAAGGGCAACCAACCTTTTTGTTAAAATAGTAAATAAAGGGAAAAGGAAAAGGAGACCACTATGGTTTTCAAAAGAAGTAGCTGAAAAGGTGAAGAAAAAGAGGGAGGCCTTCATGAAATACAAGAGATCATAGAGAGAGGAAGACAGGCATCTATATTTGGAAAAACTTAGAGAAGCTAGTAAAGTAGTCAGGAAAGCAAAGATTCAAAAAGAGGAGGAAACAGCCAATGCAATAAAATGGGGGGGGGGGGGGGGGAATAAGACATTTTTCAGATTTGTTAGCAAAAAGAGGAAGGGCAAAAGTGTTATTGTCAGACTCAAGGGTGAAGGGGAGGAATATGTAGAAGCTGATGAGGATAAAGTGGAATTTATTTATTTAACATTTCTTATATATGGCCTTTCATGATATCAAGGTGGTTTACAAAGTGAATTTACATTGAACAGGGCATTATAACTTGGAGATAACCATTTTTACAGGGAACATGGGCAATGGAGTGTTAAGTGGCTTGCCCAATTCCACAAAGAGCACCTGTGGGACTAGAAACCCCAGTCCTTCCGGCCCAAGGTTGCTGTTCTCTAGTGGGATTTGAACCTTCTGGCCTGAGGTAACTTGCCCCCAACCACTAGGCCACTCCTCTGCCTGTGTTCACAGATGAAGAACCAGGAACAGGACCTCAGAAAACACCCACAAACAGGAACAGAAGTGAGTGGCATCTTGAACAATTTTCAGAAGACTGAGTTTGTGAGAAACTAGCGAAACTTAAAGTAGACAAAGCAATGGGACCGGATGGGATACGCCCTAGAATACTGAGGGAACTTGGGACGTTCTAGCAGCTACACTGACTGACAATTTCAATGCCTCATTGGAGTCGGAGTGGTGCCAAAGGACTGGAGAGAGGCTCATATGGTCCCTTTACACAAAAGCGGAAGTAAGTAAGGATGTGGTTGAAAACTACAGGCCGGTTAGTTTAACTTCAGTGGTGAGTAAATTATTGGAAACGCTACTGAAAAAGAAAATAGTGAGGTTTCTGGAGTCCAGCGGATTACAGGATCCGAGGCAGCATGGATTCACCAGAGGCAGGTCACACAAATCTGATTGATTTCTTTGACTGGGTGACCAGGGAGTTGAACTGAAGGAGAGACCTTGATGTGGTGTATTTAGATTTCAGTAAAGTCTTTGACACTGTTCCTCATAGGCGACCTATAAACAAACAGCACCCTAGAGATGGAACCTAAAGTTACTGCTTGGTTTAGAAATTGGTTGAGTGGGAGGCGACATAGGGTACAGGTAAATGGAGCTCACTCTGAGGAGTGGGAAGTTACCAGTGGTGTGCCCCTGGGATCTGTCCTTGGTCCTATTCTTTTTAACATCTTTGTTAGTGATATAGCGGATGGTCTATCGGGTAAGGTTTACCTCTTTGCGGATGATACCAAAATCTGCAATAGAGTAGACACCCAGGAAAGTGTAGATAACATGAAGAGGGATCTAGCTAAGCTTGAAGAATGGTCTAGAATTTGGCAGCTGGGATTTAATGTTAAAAATGCAAGGTCATGCATTTGGGTTGCAGCAATCCAAGGGAACAATATAGTATAGGGTGTGAAGTACTTTTGGCCGCTAAAGAAGAGCGGGACCTTGGCGTGGTTGTGTCTGATGATCTTAAGGTAGCTAAACAGGTAGAAAAGGCGATGGGAAAAGCTAAAATGATGCTCGGGTGCATAGGGAGAGGAATGGATAGCAGAAAAAAAGAGGCGATAGTGCCTCTGTATAAGTCTTTGGTGCAAACTCATGTGGAGTATTGTGTGCAATTCTGGAGACCGCACCTTCAAAAGGATATAAACAGGATGGAGTCAGTACAGAGGGTGGCTACTAAAATGGTTAGTGGTCTTCATTATTATTTATTTATTTTATTTAACAGCTCTTATATACCGCGCTCTTTGTTATCAGTGCGGTTTACAATTAACAATAAATGTTCAATTCAGTCGAGACTGTCTTGTGCTTACATTTTAACAGGATAGGTAACTTGGAGTAATTACAGGGTAAACTATTTACATATTACACAGAGAACATGATATTCAATCGCTGATCTATATATACACTTAAGATTGGTAATGTTGTGAATACTAATGGATAGTTCTTCTATTGTGTCCATCCTAATTGTTTTGTATATTATAAAGCATATGAGGACAGACTTAAGGATCTTAATATGTACACCTTAGAGGAAAGGTGTGAGAGGAGGGAATATGATTGAGACATTTAAATACCTCCATGTCATAAATGCACAAGGGGAGAGCCTCTTTCGATTGAAAGCAAATTCTACTATGAGGAACATGGGATGGAGGGTGAAAGGGGATAGATTCAGGAGTGATATGCAGAAATATTTCTTTATGAAATGAGTGGTGGATCCATGGAATAGTCTCCCATTGGAGGTGGTAGAGATGAGGACAGTATCTGAATTCAAAAAAAGACATCGTCAATATAACGTGACCACATGAGGATATGGGGCCTATAAGCTGATTTATAGAGATATTTTTATTCAATCCATGCCACATATAAACATACTGAGGCAGTCAACAAGGCTCCCATAGATGTACCTTTTATTTGCAAAAAGTATTCCTTATTAAGGAGGTTTTTTTTAGGAGCTCTATTCGTCTTTTGGACATATGAAAACAGATGTAAGGATCTCCAAAGAACAGAGACACATCTCGAGAGCCATTTCAGAAGCTGGATCTGAGGATATCCAAGTCTGAGCACAGAATGGTAGAGGCGTGGTTAGGGCGTTCCCAAGAATCTGGACATCCCTGCCTGATCTCAGAAAGTCCTGGATGACTGGAGTGAGGTCTAAGGTTATACTTCCTCCAGGCAGAACTGACATTGGGAAAGTGTTTGTTTTGGCCATAAAACATCAAGAGGACTGGAAATGGGCTGAGTGGGGGGGGGGGGGGAGCTAGGACAACAAATGGGCTGATGGAGGGGCTAGGATAGCACTGGAAATGGGCTGTAGGGGGTAGCTAAGATTGGAAATGGGCTGTGGTGGGGGCTTGAATTGAAATGGACTCATGGAGGGGCTAGAACTGGAAGTAGGCTAATGGACGGCTTGGATTGGAAATGGGCTGAGTGGAGGGGAGCTAGGATTTGACATGGGCTGATGGGGGCTGGGATTGGGAATGAGCTGATGGAGGGGCTCGGATAGGACTAGAAATGGATGGGGGAGCTAGGACTGGAAATGGGCTGATGGGGGGCTAGGACTGGAAATGGGCTAATGCGGGGACTAGAAGGGAACGGATGCTGGGTGGGGCTGAAACTAGAAGGGAGCTGATGTTGGGGAGGATTAGAATGGGATGGAGGTGGGAGAGTGAAATGGAGAGGGAAAAAATATTTTGTGTGGGAGGGAAGACAAATCTACACTTGGCCGGGTATTGGGAGAGTAAGTGGGGATTGAGGATGGAGGGGTAAAATTTGAGTGGATGAAATAGGAATGAGGAAAGAGCAAAAGGAGAAAGATTAGTATGTTAAAGCAGATATAGAGAGAGAATGGAAAAAAAAAACTAGAAGAGAGAAGAAAGGACAAATGGACAGCAGACGATGGAGAGTTAGCAGAAGGCACGAAGAAACCAGAAGAAAGTGGCTGGAGCAATTGCAACTGAAAAAAAAATGCACAAAAGGTAGAAAAATATCTCTTTCTTTTGAATTTATTAACCTGAATATTTCAGCTCTGGGAAATGTGCATCATTAACATCTGCACTTTGTTTAGTACAAGCGGAAATTAATTTATAGTTTTATTTCTACAGTGTTGTTGTACATTCCAAATTTGGCTTTTGGGGTTCCCAATTTAATTATTGTCTTCCTGTTTCTAAATTGTGATTCCTTGTTTGGTGATGGTCTATGTTCTGCATGTGTATCTGAGCTGAGGTATTCTGTTTATGTAATTCCTATTTGACATTGCCACTTGTTCTCTTTCCACAGTAGGTCATCTATTGTTATTCTCTGAAATGTATTGGTTTAATATTTGCAGTGTTGCCTTTTCATAGGTAGGGTCTGGTGCTTTGTGAGTCCTGGTAGTGCTGTTAGGATACGGCAGGTTTGCTATGGGTTCTAAATGGGCAGAGTTTGTAGTAGTTCCCAAAGGGGCCTGGCGGTTGGCACTGGATTATAGTAATGTAGAAATCTTTTAGTCTTTCTTTATCCATACACTCATTAAGAGGCATGTTTACTAAAAGTTAGTGTATGGTAACATTATGCAAATATTTGTGCAAATTAGCCCCCTTATGCAAATGAGGCCATGCACCGATTCTCCGCACATGGCCCCGCACCGAGTCTCCGCACATGACCTTGCACTGCCTTGGGCCGCCCCTGGCTATGCAACAAGTCCTGATACTTTTTGATCACACCTCATATTCATTGTAATTGCACGCCTACATTACCAAATCATTTGTGCATACTTTAAGTCGTAGGTGTACTTGCATGCAATCATTTGGATCAATGCTTAACTTTAAGGCATCCAAACGAGCCCAAAATGCACATGCCTACTGCCAACAGCACCACATCCATCTCCAGTAGGCCCAGCAGTATTTATTTACTTAACATGGTTTTTATACTTCTTTATCATTTTAGTCAAAGCAGTTTGCATTGTAACTTAAACTTGGTAATGTACATAAAACAGGGGCATTGATAACTTTGATTCTTCTGAGGCAATGAAGGGTTAAGCAACTTGCTCAAGGTCACAAGGAGTGCTAGTGGGAATCAAACTCTGGTTGCTTGATTCTTAAGCCAGTGCTCTGTTAGGCTACTTCTCCATTGGAATATGCACTGCCTGTGGGCTCTTCTGATGGCAAGTCTTTGATTTTCTCTGGCCAAGTTAGCTAGTTCTAGGAGGGGAGATTAAAAGACAATATATGTAGGACTGCATTTCCCACAATTCCTAGCCTTCCTCATCTCAGCAGCAGGATTCCCCTCTCCTGTGACATCACTTCCTCCTTCTTGTACTGAACTGTACTGTCCTGTGCTGATTTCAGGCAACACCAGGGAAAAGCTGCGCACCAGGACGGATCTAGCAAGGCCCAAAGCTGCCCACCAAGAAGGGAACTAGGGCTGGGCTGGAGCTGGTGCTGTGGTGAAGAGTAGGAAAATGGCTGCAGGACTTTCTGCTCAGCAGGTAGGAGACTGGCAGGAGGTGGGAAGCAAGGAGGGGGGGGTGGGGGGATGGGCGGGCAGTACCAGGCAATGCCATCCAGCCTCTGAGACACACACGCTGCATGGGGCAAACTGAGGAAGAAATGAGCTGGACACTGCTCAATCCAGAAAAGAAAGCTCTGCTCTTTATTCCCTGCAGCCCCTCAGGCTCTTCTGCATGGTTCCCCTCCTCTCACACAGCAGCTGCTCTTCTTTCTTTATGACACTCTCAATTCTTGCTTTCTCCCTCTCCTCTTAGTAAAATGTGTTTGAGTAAATTTCCAGAAATAAGAGCTTACATTAAAAAAATAATACGTAACAAAACTGACAGATCATAACACTAATTACTGAAAATGTTTATCTTTCTCTAACTGACAAAGAAAATTTCGACCTTTCTGTTTCCAAACAGCCACCTGAACAGAAAAGGTGCAACTGAAATGTATGGACTGCAGCTCAGTACTGAAACAAGAGAAATATCTTCCCATGAATTTATTGAAAATGTCCTTGCTGCTCTCTGTACCTTAAGTCGGTGCTATTATAAATCGGTCACACTTTCAGAGTGTCAGGTTGAGCTGTAAGGAACAACCCTAAGCTCACACCATCAGCCTGGTGCTCTGCCAGTGTAAACCAGGACAAGCACATATTTGAAATTTGGAATCTACAGGAAAAATGTCTCATTTATTTATAAACAGATTTATATCTGTATTCATCTAATATCTTCCTTACCACTACTGCTGACTTTGTAAAGTTGCTGAAAAATAGTTAGACAATGAGGCTGATTCCAAACCCTATACGCCTGGCCCTTGGGCACGCATAAAGATAGGATGGGGCCGAGTTAGACCTGATTCCGCAACTGGGGGGGTCTGGAGGCACCCACGATGGCAGAATCGTGGAGATAGACGGCCATGCATTCACCGGATACCGAAGTGGGAGACTTCCCTGAACCTGCCTGTCCCCACTCCACAACGCTCAGTTGGTGCGCTTGTTAAGTGATGTCCGACCGCCATGACACCGACACATCTACCCGGCAGTACAGGATGGCATGTCTGACAGCAGCCCCTGCTCACCGCCGTCAGATTGTCAGGGGCTGTAGCGATCCATCACCATGTAGAGCAGGGGGGTTCAGCTGGCACACTGAGCAGCATGCAGCCTCTATACCACCATCGGAGAGGTTTAGGCTGCATACGCTTTGTACGTCCCGGTCCCTGGCCACTCCCTTGTTCTGCCCCGCCCCACCCACATATAGAGTTCTCCACACAAACGCTCTGTACGTGCAGGCTGCGCTGGGTGCAGCATACGCTTGGGGGGCTGATCATAGGTTACCTGTCCGACCCGCACGTACACAGGCGTTATTCGCCATTCGGAATGCACCCCATTGTCTGTAAATAATGAAATTTTATGGGTAGTTCCCTAAAACTTGTAACCAAATTGAATAATAACATTGAAAATGAACTGAAGTTTTTTGTTTTTGTCATAAATATGTACCTGTGCACACACAAATTGTTTAGTCATGAATATATCTACAAATTACAGGTGCAGAAGACGTACACACAAGCAATTTGCGCGCATATTTAATATTTATGCACATATATGAATGCCCAAACGAGCCCAAAATGCACAAGCTTAATAATGACAGAGAAAGAAGCATCCTGCTTATCCTACTGCAAATGTAAGAAGGCTCCTGCTTTCTCATATTGGTGCTTAGTCCAGGCACACCTTCAAATGCACATACTGTACACCTTTTCCATTTTCGGGACTCGGTAACTTGATTCAAATCATCTAAGAACCAATCCTAGTTCCCAGTGCAATACTGTTAAATAATAACCATTCAGAGACCCTTAATACCTCATGTAAATAAATTCAAGAAATTACTCTGTAAATCAAGGCGATTGTTATAATATGTTAACCAGAAAAAAATAGATTTTACTGCATGATACATGTAAATAAGTTCAAGGAATATAATTATAAACAATGTGATTAATGCTATATGTACAGTTACTTGACACATGCTGTTAGCACTGTTCCATGTAATTTTATTGTTTTGTGTTTATTGTTTATTGAGTTAAATGTAAACTGCTTTGATTTTGGAAAGGTGGTATATAATTGCACATAAATAAATAAGGGAGATTCCATATTGTCCTACTAGACTAGTCCAGACAAGTGGGTTGTGTTCCCCTATCTGCAGCTTGGTGGAGATAAAGAACCAATGAAAAGCGCAGGTTGCAATGACATCACTCCTATGCCTCTATTCACCTCAGTCACCAGACATCTCCTCAGTATTTCTTTGTCTCCAGCAGATGGTGGAAGGATTTTCTCCTCTCTGAAGAAAATTCTAAGAATTTGAGAGGAAAAGATTGCTTTAAAATGCTCATGGGTTGATCTCTAACTGGAGCTTGACATGGGAGGCTCCACTAGACTGCAGTCTTTTCGGTAGCCATAGGAGAAGGGAAAATTAGTTCAGCTCCGTTCTCTTACCTTGGATAAGAACCTGTTGAGCAGCCAGAAATTGGAAGGATCTGGAAGTCACCCCCCCCCCCTCTCTCTCCTGAAGATTGCAGAAGGCTCTCTGAGGGATCTGCCTGCCAAACACCTTAAATACAGTGCTGCAAAGCCAGAGAAACAGTTCCTGGGGAATAGAACTGAGTCCGGCACAGGTTTTCAGCCTGGGACTCGGGATGAGTTCCAAGGCTTGACCTCGTCACTGTCCTTGTTGGGAGCTCCCGATTCTGTCTTCCTGGGATGCAGTTCGGGGTGGACTGCTGGTGACTGTTGGTACGGTGTGGGGTTTTCTCACATTTCTGCACACATTAGTAGCATTTTTACCTATTGCCTGGCAGTCACACAGTCCTAGTGCGGTTCCACCCAAGCGGCTCCAACACGTGTTCCTTCCCTATCGCCTGTAACACTCGTTGCATTAAAGAACACAGTTAATGCATACTGCAGTAAAAGTGTACTTATGCGCACCACAGTAAAAATGTAGTTTTCGTGCATCTTCAGGCCGCCACAGCCTTAGTGTGTGCTGTTGTCATACTTGCCTTAATTCTATATGTCTTCTTCCAGGAAATGTTGTTTGACATGTGGCAAGCGAGGTGCCTCATCTCCAGATTCTGGACTCTGCTCTTCTTGCATGGCAGCTTCTGAGTCATCCCTGGAGGGCCTGCTCCCTCTTTCTCAGCTGGGGGATGCAGTTAATCCGGCCTTGCTTGCCTTAGGCAGGAGATGACCGATGGTGCTGTGAGTAAGGATATCCAGCCAGTTGGAGGGTCTGAGGACCGGGTCATGAGCCGCTTCTTGTCCTCTAGGGGATCAGCAGTAGCAATGCCCGTGGTGTTGGGGAGTCTTTTCTGAGAGGTGAGCTTTCGAACTCCAGATTATCATCCCTAGAATTATTTTCCGTTTTACAGCAGGCCTGGTCCTTCTGGCATGGAAATTCGGCCTCTGGGTGTCCTCAGTTGTATTCTTGTGGGGGGCAGGTGAACATTGGAAGCCCTGCTAGATAGCCTTTGGCTAAGCATCCCCTGTGCAAACCCTAAAGATGGGGAACAGCTGGGAGATGTCTGAGATTTTGACTATGACTTGGAGTCAGATGACTAGGTACTGGGCTCTGTCGTGGATGTAGAAATACTCTCGCCTTCAGAAGATCGTGAGGAGGCCAGTGTGATCTGCCTATTCCAGAAGAGAAGGAGTTGCTGGCGGTGTTGATTGCCAGGGTTTCGTCCATCCTCAACTTGATGGATGCTTTCAGCATGGAACAGGAGCCAAAGGTACACTCTTCTTCTTCAAGGAGTACAAAAATCCACTACTGTCTTCCTAACTCCCTGCTTAAAGGTTAAGGGTCTGTAAGAAGATCTCCGTTCTCCCGGAGGAGTGGGTTTGGCATTCCCAAGGTGGATAACAGGTCACGGTGGTTACCAGATGGACCACTATTCCTGTGGATGGAGAATCGACCTTAAAGGATTTTCTGGACTATAAGGTGGATTCATTGTTGAGGAGCAGTTCAACGTGGCGGTGGCTATTCTGCAGCTGGAGGTAGGTAACAGTCTGACATCTTGAGCCCAATGGATTCAGTCTCTTCCACCCTTCTTTGGAGTCGGCTACAGCCTTCCTTTCTGATGCCATGTTTGACCTGGTATGTTTGGCACAACACAATCAAAAGGAGTGAGATGGTTACTATAGTAATAGTTTATTCAGGTCAACACTAAGAGCTAGAATCGTATGCCTGCACTTTGAGATAGAAGGTTATGTAATCATTCTGCATATAACATTTACTATAGATTCAATGGTGTGATTTCTTACTTTTGATTTACCCAGACTTGATACGCTACAGTAAGCTTGTACCCCTGACGAAGGCACAGCTGAAATGCAGCCGTGTCGGGTCCCCTGGCTCTTAGCGTTGACCTCAATACTTTGGTAACCACTTTGCTTCTTTTGGTTGTGTTTCTTCTTTCTAGTTTTTGTGCTTCTGGTTGGACTAATATGTTTGGTGGCCAGAGATAGTGCCCTGATGATGGTGTCATGGCGTTGGATTTGGCTCTGGCACTGGGCAGCAGACACATCTTCCAAAGCCCGGTTGGCCCAACTGGCTTTTCAGGGGAAGCTTCTGTTTGGAGCTGATTTGGAGAAGCTTGTAAAGGACCTGGGCAAGACAAAATCTTACTGCCTTCCAGAAGACAGGCCTAAGGGGCCTGTGAAGTGGGCTGGGGCCCCTTCTCATCAGTCTCCGCCCATCCACCAAGGGCATGCTGGGTGAATTCCTGGGGGTCTCAGGACTCTTGTTTTCAGTCTTTTCATGCAGCACCTGGGCTCTGGACCCTCCCAGGCTGTGCAATGAAGGTTTGGGGGCCCATTCCCATTTTTTTCAGTTGGAGGCAGGCTTTCAGGAATGGGCTTGGGTTACCAAGGCTCACTGAGTGCTAAACACCATACAGTTTGGCTATGCCCTGGAATGCATTCTGGATTTCCAGCGGGGTCAATGGGCCCTAAGCGTCTACCTCCTTGCATCCACATTGTATCAACATTTATGTTTCCCTTAACTGGTCCATTTAATTTTGCTAGAGGGTGAATTTTGGTACTATCAGGTACACCAGGAAATGACAGTTGAATTCCCCCACCCTGCACTAAATTAAGATTGAGCGAGTGTGGCAAGTGAGAATTTACTTTGGCTTTTGCAGTTGGACTTGAAAGGTTATCCTTGTTTTTGTAACAGGCCTTAACAGATTTTGTTTGGACTTAGGAGTCAGGCCAAACTCTTAGAAGCCAGTGGCTAGGACTCACTCGTGCCCCCTCCCCCCATTGCCTCCATCTTCCACTGATGTTCCTCCATTTGCAAACGCATACATGTCTGAGGAGGGTGGAAGAGAGATGATAAAGTGTGTCTTGTTATGGTAGAAGGCATCATTAGGTAAAAATATATAGATAGCAAGTGTCATGTGTGTGTTTGTGGTGCAATGGTGATTTGCCTTCCTGTGCATGGGATGTGGTATTGGGTGCCTTTGTGTGGGTGAAGTGCAGCTCTGCAACAGAAATATACTGCAGAGCTAGGGAGCCTCTGTGTATGGTGCAGAGATGGGATGTGTGTGTGCTGTCTGGAGGTGAGGTGTGAGTGTGCATCTCTCATGTGGAGGTGCGTGTGACTGTGTGTGTCTGCCGTGCAGACATGGAGTGCCTGCTTATTTATTTATTACATTTGCTTATATACCGCACTATTCGGCATCAGCGCGGTTTACAATATAACAAAACGACCAATACAACATTCTGTTTGGTTTTACAAGGAACAGGAGTAACAACTTGGCAAACAGGGTTGAACTATATACAGAGATAATAATGTTTGTGTGTGTGTATGTTTCGAGGGGTGCTTGTGGGGGTTTTTTGGGGGGGGGGAAATGCACCTTTTAGCATATACAGATTGTGTCTTTTTGTCCGAATATATGCATCTGTTTAACCTCCAACTCTTGCACGCTTCCCTCTCTCTTCACAATATTGGAGCATCATCCTTGCCAGCAGGAATGTGGGTGGAAGAATCCTGCATTGGTCTGAGGGAACTTTGGAGAAGTCTGAGAGTTGATGGGGAGGGATCCTGGCACCTTCCTCTTCTGTGATATGGAGAATAAAACCAGCTGAAATTGAATGCATTCTGAGCAGCTCCCCGGGTCCCTGAGTGTGTTTCTGGTTTGTGTTTCAGATGCGGGTGACGTTTGAGGACATCACTGTCTCTTTCTCCCAGGAGGAGTGGAGGTATTTAGATGAAGGACAGAAGGAACTTTACAGGGAGGTGATGAAGGAGAACTATGCGACCCTGATCTCTCTAGGTAAGCATTAAATTATCTGCATTTCTAGCAGACACGGGAATATGAGGTGGGGTTTTTTGTACATCTTGTATTCCAGGAACTTGCAGTAATGATCAGGATCTGTCTCAAGATGGCAGGAGGAGATCCAGGACTGAGGGGCAATAAGACTATTCTGTGTGTCCTACAAGTCTCCCCCCCCCCTTTAAATCAGAGATGAATCTTCCTACATTTTCTGGAGCAGGGCTGAAAAATAGGAGCAGCCTAGAATAAAGGGTTACGACCTGGCTTCACTACTACATTGGAGCAGATTTGAGATCAGTAAAAAGTGTGGTGCTGTGTTTATTGACCTCTCCCCTGCTTAGGACATCATAAGCTGTGATGCAGAACTGTCTCCAGGATCAGGATATGATAAGAGTAATACAAGAAATCATCACCAGCTGTTAGTTAGAGGATGGAGCATCACATCAGGATCCCTGAAAACGGTGTCCCCAAAGAATCGGTTCCTGCTCTTTTCAACCTTTATACTGCTGAATCTTGCACAGATCTTCAGGATGAACCTTTGATATGTCATTGCCTTGACCATCCTCCATCTTGGTAGCTATTGGAAGGATTCCTAACACTCTCCATACAGAAATGTTAAGGCCAAACTTCCTTGTCTCCCATGAAATGAGACACAAAAAAACAACTCATGGAATTGGCTGGAGCTGAACCAGATCATTCTCCTTTCCTTTCCCCATCCACAATCCTCCCTATCACCTCTCCATCTGAAAAAGAAGAAAAATAAATTACTGAAACACAAAGAATGTAGCATAAATTTACTCTCTTAAATATACATAATTCCAGTGTATGCAAATAGGGCACAGACTTGGTACACAATTTCAGAAACTGGCACAGAATCTCCCCCTGTGAGCTGTGGCTGTGCTTAAGGCTCTGCATATCTGTGTAACCATCAGTGGCAGCTCCGTCTTAATACTCAGAAGACCAAGGGGCTTGTTTACAAAGCCGCGGTAGCGGTTCGCGATCGTTATCGGAGCCGCGGCCCCATTGAAATCAATGGGGCCGCGGCTCCAATATGATCGCGAACCGCTACCGCGGCTTTGTAAACAAGCCCCCAAGTCTTCAATCTTCCACCTCAACAACAATGAAGTGAAATTCTGCCCATGAGACTCAATGGATTCCTCTGCCAACATCCAAATTCTGTCTTTCATATGATAAATGGTTGCCTGTGGCCAACATCAGTTCATGGACTGCACGTTTTGCTAAATCATCCACCTCATCTGAAACAGTTGATGCAACTAGGGTGGCAACATTTAAAAAGGCTAAAACTCCAACAGACTCCTTCCATGACAAGATACCTGAGACGTTGTCAACATAAAGCCTTAAGAGCCACAAACCTTTCTTCAGGCTTTCATTCTTTTCTTGGGCTTTCATTCAGTCATATAATTGCTAGAGTCAGAGTTAATGGACCATGAGTGAATAGAGAAAAGAATAATGCTGTGGCAGGTTGAGGCAATTGTTGCTTGTCTCCTTTAACCCTTTAGGCTTCAGCAGACCACGTAAGGACCGGTGTCATGTAAATCATTTGCCTACTGGCACTGGGCATTTTGACTCCTTTATGTACAGATGGAATCTTTGTACATCAATTCTCCCCTTCAAAACTTTAAGAACATTAATAGTGTGTTTTATGTTTTATTATTTTATGTTATGTTTTAAGGGTTCTATAATATGGATTTGTATGTTAGTTGTAACATAGTTAGATTTGTAAATAAATAATGTTCAATTTTTTGGGTAACAGATGGGCTGTTATCAGGAGAGCTGAAAGAAATAATACCCCTACCCCACAGACTTAAATAACTACTTCCTTCCCCTTACAGCACCCTGGTACGTCTGTTAAATAGGAACTAATTAGCTTCATAATAAAGACCTTCTAGACTTAGACGGGCCAATATTGAAAGTCCTTAGCTGGCCACAGATACTGCCATTGAATATCTCCACAGGCTGTCCTGGCACTGTCCCATTAGTGCAGGGGTAGTCTGTGGGTGTAGCAGGAGCGGTACCGACACTAACCGGGTAGTACAGGCACTTACGTAGACTGCACCAACAGAGTCCACGTGGCATCCATTCCCCAGCTTTCAAAGAAAGCCTTTGGGAGTTGCGCATGCACACGCACCTTCCCGCGCAAAGGTGCCATCTTACCTTAGTATGATGACATAGCTAATAAGCAGAAAAAAGCAAAAACAACTCCACAGGGAGGAGGGAGTATAGTGAAGACTGATTTCTGCTGCTCCCTGAGAACACCTGCTACAGGTGAGTAACTATGCTTTCTCTGGGAACAAGCAGGAAGTTAGTCCACATTTAGGGGACTCCCAACCTACTGGCTACTGAAAAAACCTGTAAAAAGGCCACGGATGACCGAAAAGTCGAACCAGGAATGCCAGCGAAGAATGCAGAATGACCTCAAGACCTCCAAACTAGCCAAGAGTCGACTAAAGAGTCAGCTCTCCAGTAGCCTGGACAGACAGAAGGGTCAGAGGGAGGTGTTGCCTTAATATTGAAACACATGACGGAGTACTGTCTGACTGAAAGTTCTATCACGCCATGAATCCTCGTCCAGCAGAAATGCGCAGTGAAGATATGGACCGAGGACCAGGTGGCCGCCCTGCAGATCTTCAGCAAGCAGACAGAGTGCAAGTTTGCCACCAAAGCCACTCTCACCCACACATTTAGGGTAGTAACGTGCCCCTCCAAGGAGAGACCAGTCTAAGCATAGGCAAAGGAAATGCAGTCCTCCACCCAGGAGGAAAGGGCGCACTTTGAGACTGCAACACTGAGCCTGTTGGGGATCAAGGGAAACGAAAACCTACAAAGAACAGTGAAGTGAACTGGTGCGCTCCAGGTAAAAGGCTAGGACACTTTTACTGTCTAAAATGTGGAGTGCAGCTTCCATCTGGCTACTGTGAGGCTGGGGAAAAACATGGGAAGCACCAGTTCTTGATTCAGATGAAAAGGGAAGGAACTATGGATGGGTGCGGAGGACCATCCTATTCCAATGAAACTTGGTGCAGGGGGTGTGCACCACCAGGGCCTGAAGCTTGTTAATGCAGTGAACAGAGGTAAGCACCACCAAAAAGACCACTTTCTAAGTCAGATATTTGAGATGGCTGGAGGACAGAGGCTCAAAGGGAGGAGCCATGAGTTTCGCAAGGACCATGTTAAGGTCCCAAACTATTGCCACGGGGCGCACAGGAAGCTATGTAAGGAGGAGCCCCCTCATGAAACAGCCTACGAGAGGTTGGAGAGATAAGGGCTGTCCATCAGTCAGATGATGGTGCGCAGCCAGCGCACTAAGATGTACATGCACCAAGTTGGATTTTAAGCCCAGTTGGGAAAGGCGCAACAAATACTGTAAGACAAAGCCGACAGACAACAAGAAGAGGTTGATACCTCGGTCTGTGCACTAGAAGGAAAAACGATGCCTCTTGAAGGCATAAGCCTGCCTCGTGGAGTCCTTACAAAATGCTAGAGGTACGTCCTTAACCTTCCTGGACAGACAAAAACTAGCCAAGGTTAGCTTTTCAGCAGCCAAGCCATCAAGGTGAGTGACCAGAGATTAGGGTGCAGGAGGGCACCATCCTCCTGTGTGAGGAGATCCGGGACACACCCCAGGGCAATTGGGGGTACCAGAAAGAGACGGAGCAGCAGGGGCAACCAAGGATGCCTAGGCCATCTCAGAGAAATGAGGATCACAAAGGCCTGATCCGTCTGAATCTTGAGAAACATTCTGGGAGCCAGGGGCATCGGTGGGAATGCATAGAGCAGACTCTTGCCCCAAGACAGGAAAACGGCATCAGCCGCCACTTGGTGCGGGGTCAGGATCCGAGAGCAGAAACGCAGTAACTGAGCGTTGTTGGGGCTTCCAAAGAGATCTAGGGCAGGCAAACCTCATGTCTGGAACAGTTGACTTGCCACCTGCGGGATTAGCCGCCACTCATGGGGCTGAAGGATCTGAATGAGATTGTCGCGAGGACATGCAAGTGAGCCGGAAGGTATACAGCTTGAAGGAGCATGCCCTGGACTCTGGTGAACTTCCACAGGTGAACCGCCTCTCAGAAGAGGAAGTATGATCCCGTACCCCCCTGCTAGCTGAGATAGGACATTGCCACCTGATTGTTTGGACCAGAATCGCCTGGTTGGATAGGTGGTGTTGGAAGGCACGCAGAGCAAGCACTATTGCCCAGAGTTCAAGGAAGTTGATCTGAAGGTAGCTCTCCTCAGGAGACCAGACACTCTGGGTCCAGAGCTCACCACAGTGGACACCCCAGCCCAACTTGGAGGCATCCATCATTACTGTGGTCTGAGGGGAGGGGACTCGGAAGGGCATGCCCATCTGGAGGTGCCTGGGCTGCCGCCACCAGTCAAGAGAGATGACCAGGGCCAGGGTCATACTTATGAGGTTGCTAAGGCGACCTGACACCTAGGTCCACTGAACACTCAGAGTCCATTGAGCCTAACATATGTGCAAGTGGGAATCTGGCATGACATGCACCATCAAGGCCATATGGCCCAGAAGGCAGAGCATGAGCTTGGTGAGAACCCTTCAGTGACTCTGGATATCCGTGGTGAGGTCTGCCAGGTGACAAACCCTGTCCGGAGGCAGAAAAGCTTGGGCCCGAGTTGTGTAAAGAAGGGCCCCCATGAACTGCAGATGTTGGATAGGAAACAGATGGGACTTTGGGTAGTTGGCAACAAACCCCAAGTTTTCCAGGGTGAGAATGGTGCAGTCATTTGCCTTCCACACTTTGTCTGCCAAGCCGCCTTTTATGAGACAGTTGTTCAGGTAAGAGAAGACGGACACCTGAAGGCACAGGTTTACTACATTGAACGGCAGGCATTTTGTGAAGACCCTGGGGTGGTTGCCAGTCCGAATGGAAGGATGTGATACTTGTAGTGTTGATCACCTATAACGAAGCAGAGGTACTGTTGGTATCATGGGTGGATCAGGATGTGGGTATATGCATCTTTGAGATCCAAGTGCATAGCCAGTCTACCCACTGGAGGTAAGGCAATAATGTTCCAATGGAAACAATCTTGAACTTCTTGTTCACCATGAACCTGTTTAGGTCTCTGAGGTCCAGGATGGACTATACGTCTCCAGTTTTCTTGAGAACCAGGAAGTAGTGAGAATAGAACCCCGCACCTCTCTGGGTGTTGACTCCCTATGACAAAGCGGAGGTACTGCCAGTGTTGTAGGTGGATAAGGATGTGGGTATAAGCATCTTTGAGATCCAAGGAGCATAGCTAAGCTCCCCACTGGAGGTAAGGCAGTAACATTCCAAGGGAAACTATCTTGAACTTCTCGCTCATCAAGAACCTGTTTAGGTCTCTGAAGTCCAAGATGGGCCATACGTCTCCCATTTTCTTAGGTACAAGTAAGTAGTGGGAGTAAAACCCCAGAGTAGAGTAGAACTGGAGGATGTAGTAAATGCTGTTAGTGTAGCTGGGTTTAAAAAAAGGTTTGGACAAGTTCCTGGAGGAAAGGTTCATAAACCATTATTAAAGGGGACCCAGGATATCCACTGCTTGTCCCAATACAAACATTACAGAACCTGTGTCTTTTGGGGAAACTGCTAGGTACTTGTGACCTAGATTGGCCACTATTAAAAACAGGATTCTGTGCTTGATGGGCCTTGGTCTGACCCAATATGGAATATCTTATGTTCTTATGACATGAGTTCTACCGCCTGTTGTGACAGAAGGCCTGTCAGCTCCTGCTCCAGACGTTACTGGTGACAAGAGTCCATGTGAAGTTTCCTGGGACAGAAGGGGTGAATTGTGTGGAGGAAGTAGAGAAGGTACCCCTCCCGGACCACTTGCAGAGCCCAAGTGTCAGTGGTGATGGCAGGCCACCAGTGGGTGAAGAAGGTCTGATGCCCTCTGGTGAACTGAGGCTCCTGCCCTGCCAGGTGAGGAGTGGCCATGCTCAAGGAGTCAAATGTCCCCCACCCAGGCTGTGGCTGAGAAGCCAGCTGGGGTTTGGTAGCTTTGGGCTTATGAGGGCCATGCCCCTGTCCCTTCATCTGCTGTCCCTGTGGGGGAGTTGGGTAGGTGGAGGTAGCTTCCGTAAGCCTTCAGGCAAAGGGGCTGTTTTCTCCGAAGCCTTCTGCCAGGAAAGGTCATCAGTTTTCCTGGACATTCTGGTTCTGGTCATGAGCATGGACTCCAACTCGGCAGCCTTGTCCATTACGGGCATGCCAAAGAGGTTCTCCCTTGGCAAGGGACATTGACCAGCTTGTCCTGGACGCATTGCTCCAAGTCTGAGGACTGTAGCCATGCGAGGCATCAGGCACCAATGCCCACCACAGCCACATGAGCCACAGACTAAAATTCTCAATAAGCTGGTCAACTGATATACTTGGAACACTCCTTGACCAAGGACACCAGAGTCTGGAAACGCTGAAGAGGTTCATCAGCGAGACCAGCCGAGAACCTGACAAGTTCATTTGCCAGGTTCCTCAGGTACATGCCCATGTACAGCTGGTATGCCTGGATACAGGCCATGAGCATCGAGCCCTGGAAACACTTTCTACCATAGACATCCATGGAGCAGGCCTCCCTACCCAGGGTCACCAAAGAGTGCGTCTTTTGGCTCTCAGTCTGATGTATGGTTGACCCCACCACCTTAGAATTGTGTGGCAGCTGTATATTCTGAAAGCCAGGGTTCTTGCGGACTCGATACATGGAATCGAGCCGCTTGCTCACAATGGGCACCATGGTATGCATCTCCCACATCCTGAAGAGGATCCTTTCTAGGATAGGAAGAATGGGCACCATGAGCGCAGTCTGAGGAGGAGCTTTGTACTGGAAAATCTCCAGATCCTCCGCATAAGACTCATCCTCAGTCTTGGTGGCAAAGGCCAAAGCCGTTGCCATGTCCCTAATAAAGCTCTGAAAGGACAAGTCCTTGGGTGGAAACCTCCAGCATTCCTGAGGAGGGAATGGGTCTAAGGAGACGTTCCTGGTGGCGTTGAGTATCGGGAGACTCATCATTGGTCTCTCACCTGGAATCATTGTCAGTGGAGACCTCCAGGACTTGGCAGACGTTGGCCTGAGGGCAGGCCGAGGGAATCACCGAGGACCATAGTCTCCGATGGTCTGAGTCTGAGGCACTGGGACTGTGATGGGAGGCATGGGGCCTCGCAGGAGACAGACCAATGCCTGGAACCAGAATGGGGTTGGAACTACTCCAGCACCAGCAGGACTTCCCTGAGGGATGCTCCCGAGGTGGAGGGTGCAGTCCCGGCACCAAAGTACTAGAGGTACCGTGCTTCAGGTGCTGCTGGAAGGCCAAGAGAGCAGTGATGCTTCATTCTATGGTGGACAAACTGACTTCAAGGCCAGAAGGCTCTACCAGCCTCGGCACAGGCACCGAGGGTGAAGGGCCTGATGCTGGCTCCATCAAGGGGGACTCCTTGATGAAGATGGGATCCCCCGAAGCCTTGTCTGATCCCTCTCACCGGGGAAGCTTAGGAGGCTGCTGTCAGCCCTCGGCTTCGGCACAAGGACTCCAATGCCGGTGGTCATGGGACTTACCCACGGTTTCAGCATCAGACATTGACCCCATCTTCAATGGGGTCCGATCCTTATGAGATCGTTCTACATAAGAAGATAAGAACATAAGATATGCCATACTGGGTCAGACCAAGGTCCATCAAGCCCAGTATCCTGTTTCCAACAGTGGCCAATCTAGGTCATACGTACCTAGCAGTTTCCCCAAAAGACACAGGTTCCACAATGCTTGTACTGGGTCAAGTATTGATATCCTGGGTCCCTTCTTAATAATGGTTTATGGAACTTTCCTCCAGGAACTTGTCCAAACCTTTTTTAAACCCAGCTACACTAACAGCCTTTACTACATCCTCTGGTAACAAATTCCAGAGTTTGATTACACGTTTTGTGAAAAAATATTTTCTTTTATTAGCCTTAAATAGTTTACCCTGTAGCTTCATTGCATGCCCCCTAGTCTTTCTATATTCTGATAACGTAAACAATCGATCAACGTTTACCCGTTCCACTCCATTCATTAATTTATAGACTTCTATCATATCTCCCCTCAGCCGTGTCTTTTCCAGGTTAAAGAGCCCTAACCTTTTTAGCCTTTCTTCATAGGAGTATCCTTCCATCCCCTTTACCATTTTGGTGGCTCTTCTCTGAACCTTTTCTAATAACGCTATATCCTTTTTAAGATACGGTGACCAAAATTGCACACAATATTCAAGGTGTGGTCTCACCATGGAACAATATAGAGGCATTATAATATCTTTTGTTTTATTTTCCATTCCTTCCTTATGATACCTAGCATTCTATTTGCTCTCTTGGCCGCCGCTGCACACTGGGCCGAGGGTTTTAACATGTTATCCACAATGACGCCTAAATCTTTTTCCTGGGTGGTGGTCCCTAAAGTGGAACCTTGCATCGTGTAACCATAGTTTGGGTTATTCTTCCCTAGGTGCATAACTTTGCACTTGTCCACATTGAATTTCATCTGCCATTTTGATGCCCAGTCTTCCAATTTATCAAGATCCTCTTGCAATTTTCCACAATCCTCTTGGGTTTTAACAACTTTAATTAGTTTTGTATCATCTGCAGATTTGATAACCATTCTAGTCCCACAGGTGCTCCTTGTGGTCTTGGGCAAGCCACTTAAACCTCCATAGCCCACGTTCCCTGTAAAATAGTTATCTCCAAGTTATAATGCCCTGTTCAATGTAATTTCAGTTTGTTCAATGTAAACCGCCTTGATATCATGAAAGGCGGTATATAAGAAATGTTAAATAAAATAAATAAAAATAAAATAAAACCTCACTCGTTATTCCACTTTCCAGGTCATTTATGAATATGTCAAAAAGCAGCAGACCCAGCACAGATCCCTGGGGTACACCACTATTCACCTTTCTCCATTAGGAAAATTGGTCATTTAGCCCAACCCTCTGCTTTTTATCTTTTAACCAGTTCCTGATCCACAGTAGTACACTGCCTCCTATCCCATGACTCTTTAGTTTTGCCAAAGGTCTCTGATGAGGGACCTTGTCAAAGGCTTTCTGAAAGTCGAGATACACTATATCAACTGACTCACCTTTGTCCACCTGTTTATTCACTCCTTCAAAAAAACATAACAGATTAGTAAGACAAGATCTTCCTTGTCTAAAGCCATGTTGACTGTCTCCCATAAGGCCATGACTATCTACATGCTGAGTAATTTTATTCTTTATGATGGTTTCTACTATTTTTCCGATACTGACGTCAGGCTCACCGGTCTGTAGTTTCCCAGATCACCCCGGAACCCTTTTTAAAAATTGGTGTTACATTGGCAGAAGATCTGTGGTCCGATGCTCCATGACCTCAGGGGTCAGAGCGAGCATGGTTCACACGTGAGGTTGAGGCCTCAGGCATGAACCCCAAGGGCACCGATACTGCAGACAATGCTGGGGCCAAATGGGAGGTCTTAGGGACAGTGACTCCATTGCCTTTCACGATTCTTCCGGCCTTTACTCATCAACTGGAGACAGAGAGGGTAGGAAGAGTCATCGTGGTCGGCTCCGAGACATCATAAGCAACAGTCATGGCCATCAGTGAGAGACATATTCTGGCCACACCAATCACAGTGCTTTAAGCTGCTGACTGAGGACATAGCGGGAAACACAATGCCCGCGAAATCAAACTCCAATTCCTTGGTCAGGAAGGCTTGAGAAAAATCCCTGTGCACCGAAAAATGGAAGAGAAAAAGAAGGAACCCAAAGAAAACACAATGCCAAGGCGACAGTCTGAGAACCGGGAAGGTAACGGTACGCAAACAGGGAAGAGAAAACGAATTGAGACAGAAAGACAAAAAAAAATCCCTCATGAACAATCCTCAGACTACCTGCATATGATAATTGGAAAACTCCCTAACAATCGCCAGAGAAGAAGCACTGCAGAACATCTCCTTGCATCCCACCCAGACTTCGTCACATTCAGCCAATCAGCATATGGACTAGCATTCTTCTTATATTCTCCAGCAATATGGAACTCTTTACAAGTAAAAATAAGGGCTACCTCAGACATGAAGGACTTCAGGAAGTTATTAAAAACGCACCTGTTCCGAATGTACTTCGAGTGTTTCACATAAATACAGACTTATCAATTTTATTTATTTATTTGGTTCTTCTATACTGCCCCTTCCAGCGATCAGGGGTAGTTTACAATTAACCCAACAAAGTTACAATAAACAGGATTTGAACTATGTACATAGATACATGTTACATTACATATAACAAGTAGGTGAACTTCTACATGAACTCTGTAGCCTTAACAGGGGGGCTACAAACTATATAAAACCGCACTGATGGAAAATAGCGCGGTATATAAGAAAATGTAAATAAATAAATAAATATACAAATTTACTAACCAGGCATGGTTCTTTGCGTTGGGATACGTTAAAGGAAAATTGAAGAGTTCTATGAACAAGTACAAGCTGAAATTGAAAGAACATGCAAACAGGATATCCTGATAGTCATGGGTGACTGGAACGCAAACGTTGGCAACAAAGAAGAAGGCAAAGTAGTTGGAAAATATGGACTTGGCAACAGAAATAAAGCTGGAGAAAGACTGATAGAATTCTGCAAGACCAATGATCTATTCATCTCAAACACCTTCTTCCAGCAACACAAGCGGCGACTGTACACATGGACTTCACCCAATGGATTGTATAAAAATCAAATTGACTATATCTGTGGAAGTCAACGATGGAAAAGCTCTGTAACATCAACAAAGACAAAACCTGGAGCTGACTGTGGTACAGATCATCAACTACTAGTATGCAAACTCAAGCTAAAGTTGAAAAAGAGCAAACCACTCATGAATGCAGCAAAATATGACCTTGAGAATATACCACTGGAATTTAAAGACTGCCTGCAAAATCGATTTGCTGCTTTAGATACAAATGACAGAGCTCCGGAAGAGTTATGGAATGACATCAAGAAGGTTGTGCTGGAAGAAAGCGAGAAGTCTCTACAAAAGGTGAAAAAGCAAAAACGGCCAAAATGGATGACGGAAGAAACTCTGAAAATTGCCCAGAAACGCAGAGAAGCTAAAGCCAAAGGAGAAAGAAAGACAATCGCAGAACTCAACAGAGATTTCCAACGTGCAGCAAGACAGGACAAGGAAAAGTACTACAATGACACTTGCAAGGAAATAGAAGCAGAAACTATTAGAGGAAGAACAAGATCGGCTTTCATAAAGCTGCGAGAGTTAAAGAAAAAGTTCCAGCCTCGAATTGGAATGTTACAAGATGCTCAAGGTTCTATGTTGAATGATGCTGAGAAGATCAAGAAAAGGTGGAAGGAATATACAGAGTTTTTATATGATAAAGATCAAGTGGACCAACAGCCATTTCAACCTATACCTTATGATCAGGAACCATTGGTGATGAAAGAAGAAGTTGAAGCAGCATTGAAAGCCTTATCAAAGAACAAAGCACCAGGCATTGATAGCATTCTCATAGAAGTATTGCAGCAATCTGATGCAGCTGTTACCGTACTTACAAGGCTCTGCCAAGAAATATGGAAGACAACATCATGGCCAACTGACTGGAAAAGATCTGTGTTTATACCAATACTAAAGAAAGGTGATCCAACTGACTGTGGAAATTATCGCACAATCACGCTGATCCCACATGCCAGCAAGATTCTACTGAAGATTATTCAAAAGAGACTACAGCCATACCTAGAACAAGAACTACCTGAAGTGCAAGCAGGGTTCAGGAAAGGGCGAGGAACGAGAGACATCATTGCGGATGTGAGATGGATCCTTGAAAAGACTAAAGAATACCAAAAGGATATCTATTTGTGCTTTATCGACTATAGCAAGGCTTTTGACTGTGTAAACCATGAGAAACTCTGGGCCACATTAAGAAGCATGGGTATTCCAGAACACCTGATCGTTCTCTTGCGCAATCTGTACATTGATCAAGAAGCAACAGTTCAAACGGAACAAGGAGAAACAGAATGGTTTAAAATAAGCAAAGTTGTAAGACAAGGCTGCATACTTTCCCCCTACCTGTTTAATTTATATGCAGAACAAATCATCAGAGAAGCAGGACTGTATGAAGACAACAGAGGTGTGAAGATTGGTGGAAGACTCATCAACAACCTTCGCTATGCTGATGATACCACATTACTGGCTGAAAGTGAAGATGATCTGAAACATTTGCTTCTCACAATCAAAGAACATAGTCTCAAAATGGGCCTGCACCTTAATGTAAAGAAGACAAAGATCATGACAACTGGCATAATCAACAGGTTCATTGTTGAAGGAGAAAAAATTGAAATCGTGAACAACTTTAACCTACTTGGATCAACTATCAATAAAGAAGCAACAAGCAGTCAAGAAATCAGACGACGCATTGCTCTTGGCAGAATGGCTATGAAAGACCTAGATAAGATTCTCAAGAGCAGAGATGTCTCTCTCCATACAAAGATTTGACTTGTTCAAGCCATGGTATTTTCAATAACATCATATGGATGTGAAAGCTAGACAGTGAAAAAGACAGACAGGAAGAAAATTGATGCCTTTGAATTATGGTGCTGGCGGCGAATACTGTGTATACCATGGACTGCCCGAAGAACAAACCAGTCGGTACTAGAGGAGATCAAACCTAAGCTTTCTTTAGAAGCTCAGATGACAAGACTTCGACTTTCGTACTTCGGACACATCATGCGAAGAGAGAGATCATTAGAGAAAGACATCATGCTTGGCAAGATAGAAGGTCAACGCAAAAGAGGAAGGCCAGCAATGAGATGGATCGCTACAATAACAGCAGCTATGGTACCAGTCTGTCAACAATGAGCCGCCTGACTGAAGACCGAACACAATTTAGGATAGGTATCCAGAGGGTCGCCATGAGTCGACTCCGACTCGACGGCACTTAACAACAACACAACGTTAAAGGAAATGAAAAGGAGGGAGGGAGGTAAAGGAGTCAGGGAGGGAGGTATTGGGTGTGCTGTTCATCCATTTGTGAGGAAGGGTTTTCATTTGCATTTCCGAAGTGTTCATTGAATAGGTATGTTTTTAGTTCCCTTCTAAATAATTGGAGGTCTTTGATTTTGCGGATTGGTAATGGCAATAAGTTCCAGAGACTAGGGGAAGTGAATGTGAAGGCTTTGGAGCTCGTTGTGTGTTTTGTTCTACGGATGGAATGAGGGATTACA